>VWZG01006018.1:118047-275045 GCA_013396735.1 Grallaria varia | reverse complement strand
AGGAAGGAAGGAAGGAAGGAAGGAAGGAAGGAAGGAAGGAAGGAAGGAACGAACGAACGAACGAACGAACGAACGAACGAACGAACGAACGAACAAAGGATTTTGCAGGGCAGATGGAGTGTTAGGAGTCCCTTTAAAGAGATGCTGGCAACTAACACTGTTGCAAATCATCTCTGTCATCTCATCTTCGATTTGTAAAAGAAATACAACTTCATTTTGGATACCCAGAATTCTTCTGAGAGAAGCATTGTGTTCCCAAAGAACAGATATGTTTTTCTCCTTTCTGCAGATCCATTCTGGCCTTCAACCTGCTTTCTTGTCACACGCACAGATGATAATCTTTTACATGTACTTATTAAAAAAATACAACTTTCAAAAAATAAAAACACAGGCATATTCTGTTCTTGTTCCTTTCTCTACCTCAAGATTAATTTCCCATTTTTCCATCTGATTTGTCTGTCATTTGGGTATCTCCAGAATCGAGAAAAAGCCCTTTTTTTTCCTTTTATAGATGCACTTATATTTAAAGCAGAATGAAATGTGTTCTCATCTCCTGGGCAGCTGACCTGTATGTAGAGATTGTGAGGGTGGTGAGGCACTGGCACAAGTTGCCCAGAGAAGATGTGGCTGCCTCATCCCTCAAAGTATTTAACCCCTAATGTGCTAAAATAATTGTGTTTTTTTTCTTTCTTGTCTGTCCCACAGAGATCCCTGGGTGTCCAGGAATGGTCAAGAGCTGAATGGACCAACCTCTCTTCCTCACCATCCTGAGCTCATGAGGGCTTTGAAGAGATTTAGTGGGAGCATAGCCTTGCTTCCCTGAGCCTGGGGATGCTGTGGGAAGTGATTGCCTTGGCAAACATCTTCATCCCAACCCATAGTCCATCGTGCATCACCTGAAGGGGAAGCTGGTGAATGATAACCAAGGGACCAGGAAAGGCTCTGCTAGCCCTGGAGGACACCAGTGGGGGACTGGCACTAGGAGAAGCACTTTGCAGGAGTCACTGCTTTGGAACCAGCTCTGGAAAGGAGCTACAGGAGCCCTGTGAACTGAAGGAGGGGAATGTCCAAATCATGAAAAGTTGCAGAGGGGTTTCCCGGGCACAGAAACCTTGGAAAGCACTTTCAAAAGAGGAGTACCAGGACCACCTGGTCATCTCCAGTGGCTGATATGGAAAAGGCACAGCATGTTCACTACCTTATGGTCATCTCAGGAGACAGCAGGATGCCTGTCCACGTACTGGTTGGGGTTCTAGACTAAACAGGAACCTGTCCAAGACCGAGAGAAGGAGTGTGGAAGATTGATTTGATTTATTCTGTGTTTGTTTCTCCTTCTGGTGTCTTCTCTGTCTACCTCTTCTTCTCTGTAGGCCCACCCATACATCATGTGGGGCCCAGACTGTCACAAACAAGCTGAAGGATTGGCACAGGGCAAATCCTGACCAGTGCAGATGCAACATGACCCTCGTTTGCTCCTCAACAAATCTGCAACTGTCATGCCTGGACTTGAGACAGGAGAAAGGCTTGAACCTGGCAATTGTTTCACTTGCAAGCAGTCACATTCTAGCACGACCAGCCACACTTGGAAGCCAAGTTGTACCACCTGAGCCTCAAAACATCACAGAGCATCAGTGTCTCTCCTGCAGCTGAGGGGAGGAGAATATGGGCAGGCTGCACACTCGGCTGCTGGTTCTTGGACCGGGAAAAACTCATTAAGCAGAGAGAGAGACAGAGGTGGAGGGAGAGACAGGATCTCAGGCAGAAAATATGAGGAAAAGTGGACTCAGAATCATAGGAAAATGTGCACCTTTGTCTTGCAGGTGGTGTCCCAGCTGTAGACTCAACTGGGCGGTTGCAGATCTCTGGTCACTGAGCTGGTCCCAGAAGCCTGGGAAAAACATGCTGGTACCAAGCTGTGCCAGGAGCCCCATCTCAGACCTTCTTCCTTGGGCTTCCAGCTACAAACCCCTTCCCTCATGTGCAATTGTATTTATTTATTTATTTTCTTGCTGCTTGATGTGAAGCTGCTAAATGAGCCTCCTCCCCACAAACACCCACAGCCAAGAGAGGGTGGAGGGAGGGTGTGTGTGGTGTGTCTGTGCAAGGGGAGTGGGCAGAGGGGCAGGAGAGACAGATGCCTTCCAGGAACAACCTTCTAATGGAAGCTGTCCTTGCCCGTGGTGGAGGGGTTGGACTAGATGATCTTTAAGGTCTGTTCCAACCCAAACCATTCTGTGATTTTATGATAAGCCTTGAATGAGATGCACCATCCCTGGAGGTGTTCAAGCCCAGGCTGGATGAAGCTCTGAGCAACCTGGTGTAGTGGAAGGTATCCATCCTATGGTTCCATGATCCAGACAGAGTGGGCATACAAAGCTGCAGTGAAACCCCAGTCTGCCTGGGGTGAGGGTGCACTTTTGCTCTGTCAAGTATGAAGATCAAGCCGGGCAGAGCTTTGTCAGGAAGGACAGTGGGACAGCTGCAGCCTGCACAAGCTTGGCGATGTCTCTGTGGGCAGATTTTCTCCGTGCAGCTGTGCCTGTGCAGGACATGTCTCTGTGCGAGTTGCTCACCCAGGTCATGCCCTCCCAGCACCCACTGGAGCAAACTTGCAGTGTGTACACTCGCAGGAGGATGTATCCCCAGCCAGGCAAGTTCCCACCAGTGTGTTCACTGAGGTTATTAAACCAGGTATTAGCCTGGCAGCTTTTTCTGCTCCATCCAAAAGACACATCCATCACAGACTCATTTGACACAGTCAGTTTGAGACCAGCCTCTCTAGTCAGGGCTACTGATGTGCTGGAGAAGTTTGTGCTCAGCCTCGGCTGTTTCTACTCTTTTTGCTAAAAAACTGGTACACCAGCAACATCCACTCATGGTCAGCTGTCCCATTTTATGGAAAGCCTTTGTGTCTGAGTGCAGAGGGGAATCATTTCTCTGGGAGAGGGGGTCTCTCCAGTCCCCTGTTACTCTCCCACAGCTCCCACACTCAGGGGGGAACCAGGCTACCCTGACATCCCTTGACTCAGCTCCCAGCTACTCCAGGAAAGCCTGGCTTCTCCCATGCCCTTCCCTCTGAGGTGCTTCAGCAAGGCTTTGTCCAAACCTGTGTGCCTGCTGACTGGAAATATTTCCCAACAAAATCTGTTCCTCAGAAGATTCCTGTCTGGCTCTAGTAACTCATTATGTACTGGAAACACTGTCCTTGCGATTAGTTTTCAGGTTAGAGACATGCATGGGATGGCTGTAGTTCTTTTCCTCACAAATACCGTGATGTGCAAGAGCAGATTGTAAGTGGAATGGCTGCACTTGCTCCGATCATTTGCCAGCATGGCCCAAAAGCAGTGACTTGCTGATTGCTGCCTTGCAGAGTTGTACGAGTTGGAGAGAGAAGAGGTGTATTACAAATCCATCTGCCTCTGACCCTTTAGGCTTGTTCCATGTTTTGCATTTACTGGTGGTGTGCTGGGTCTATTTATAAATGCCCTGACACCAGGGTTATTGTGCTGTCCTTTGGGAGGCTGCTCTGTGCTCCAAGTCAGGACCTGCTATTAGTTTTCCACCTGCATTTTCTCCTGAAAACTTCATTCCATTATTTCTAGCGAAGCTCTTCAAATATCTGCTGTTCATTATGTTCTGCCACTTGACCTGCACTCCTCTTTCGCTTCCAAGAACCTCTCTGGCTCCCTGATCGCTGCTGCTCCCTGTCCTTCCCGTGGCTGGGCACAGAATGAGCCTGTTTATTAATTCAACTGTGCTGAATTTGTCAGGGACCCGTACCCACCACTGGAGCAGCCAGGAACTCTGGCAATGCCCAGGGCTCCCCAGCAGCTGTGGAGCTTCTTGCTTCCTCCTTGTGGGGTGCAAGGAAGAGGCAGACACAGAGATATGTCCGAAAGTGGATCAGTGTTGGCAATGAGCACTTGTTTCCCAAGATATCAGGAAGAAATTCTTGCCTGTGAGGGTGGTGAGGCCCTGGCACAGGTTGCCCAGAGGAGCTGTGGCTGCCTCATCCCTGGAAGTGTTCAAGGTCAGGTTAGATGGGGATCTAGCAACCTGGTCTAATGGAAGGTGGCCCTGCCTATGGCAGGGAGCTGGAGCAAGATGATCTTTAAGGTTCCTCCCAACCCAAACCATTCTGTGACTCTGTGATCCTATGGGAAGCAATCCCTGTTAGGGACAGTGCACAGCCAAGACTCCATCTCAGCAAAGCCCAAGCTGAGCAATGCTGCTGGTGATGCTCCAGTATTGCATGTGCAGCTGTCCTGGGAAGAGGTCCTTGCCATGGCAGGGAGCTGTGTTCTGTCCTGCCTGAAAATCACATGAGTGAGCTGGAGCTGCAGCTCTGGACTGAGGGAGCCCCACACCCCATGAGCAGGGGGAGCTTGGCAGGCTCAGTGCACGTGGAGAGCTTGCGTGGGGAGCCTGTGTGTGCAGAACTCGGCTGGAGCACCATCGTCATTGTAAGAGCTCTGTTCTTCTCACTGAACAAGTTGTTCTGACAAATAAAGATTGAAAAGTCCTGCTTTTCCCACTCTTTTTTTTTAGTTTTTTAACACAGTATTCATCAGGTGGTGCCAGAGGAAAGGACTGCACCTGGATGGTGGGAGCAGAAGGAATCCAGGGCAGGTTGGGAGGTCCTCAGGCTTCTGGGAGGAGAGGTTGGATGCAGATGGGATGACAACAGGAATTCAAAACATAAAGTACATCAGAGCAGGCAGCAGGGCTTTTCCATCAACATTCCTAATGCTGAGTAGGAGGGAGACTGGTCGAAGTAGCCAAGGAGGAGGAAAAAAGACAGATGAAGGAGGGTGGTGAGCTTCCCAGGGGTTTCACAGGATGACAACAGGAATCTGAAATCTCCTACATGGCAGTGTGTTGTGCCGTGGGCTGTTTCTTTACCCACACTTCAGATCAGTGATAGAGCAGAAGACTCCTTAATTCCTCGTCTCAGTCCCCAGCTGTTTTCCCTGGTGACCCAGGGCAGGGTGGCAGTGACAGCATTGCAGCTTTTCAGAAGCATTTGTCAGGGGAATATTGGACCCTAAACAACAAAAGAATCAAAATGACACATTTTCAACTGAATTAATGATGAGACAATTAATCATCCCCATTTAAATCAGTGGAGATTCTGGAGCATCCTAATACATAAAGATGCTTCAGGCAGTGGTTGTGTTATGTGCCAGCAGCCCATTCTCTGGCTGCCAGTGGGCACGGGACTCCAGGCAGTGGCATGCTGTGGGTCCACAGTGTTCCAGTGGGACCCAAATGCAGCCCTTCCAGGGGAATTTGGGAATTTGATGGGTCTTCTATCACAGAACAGCCTGGAAATGATGCATAACTGTGCACAGATCCCCGTGGTACCACACCTCTGTTTTTTAGTGTGACTGGGAATGACAGAAATTCAGCAGGTCATCCCTGCTCTCTAAGGATATTTCCAAAGTCACTTATGGGTTAGACACTTCTGTGCCAGCCACAAGTACCCCCTCATCCACATTAGAGAGGCTTGTCTAACTAATAGGATGGATTTTCTCCATCTCCCAGACTTTGTATCTGGATTTACAGAGCTCAGGGGTCAGCCCTGGGCTTTGGGACTGGATAAACTGTGAGGCTTATTTGCCAAGGGCACACAAAACCCCAGAGCATCCAGACATCCCAGAATGTGTCCAAATACCTTTCTGAAGTTCCTAAAGCTTTAAAGCAATCCAGGGAAAAGAGCTGTGAGGAGATTATTGCAGCACATAACTGCAGTAAACCTTTTCTTCATCCTTTCATGGTTAGAGGTATGAACATGAATTATGGCAATTTAAACCTCTTGAGAGCAACATGTAAAATTGCTTTCTCAAATCGCTGGTAAAGAGCATTGTTAAGCCAAGATGTCAGCACTCACAAATGCAGCTGTCTGAATGAAACGATTTTACAAGTCAGTTTAATCCTTCCAGGAATCAAACAACTCTTTTCCACCCCCACCAAGCAGCAGATTCACTTTTTGCTCCTTGTTTTCTGACCCATTTGTTCATTTGAGGCTCCGGTGCCATTACCTCTCACAACAGATGAGATGCCTCATAACTTACAAATGTGAACAGGTTAACAAAACCCCCACATCTGGTCATATTTCGGGCTACCTGGCCCATAGCAGAGGCTGCAGAGAAGTCAGGGGCTCCTCATGTCCAGCTAGCAGTGACTGCTGAAACTTTTAGAGTCTTTTTGTCAGCTGTCACACAAGCAGGGCTGCAAGTCCCCAGCAAGTCCCCGTGCCTGCATGTGGTGCCTTCTTGCTTCTGAGCATAGATTTTCCTGGAGGTTGGAGAATGATTGAGGGGACTGTGCCCTCAAGACCCAACCCAAGAACAACAGTCTGCCCAGGCACGGCCACATCTCCTCGTTCAATGACCCTCCAGCTCTCAGTATCCTTTTAAAAACCACACAGCTGGGCATAAACCGCAGGTACTTTCCCCGCTTTCCTTACATGCCTTTGGGTGGATGTGTCCCTTCCCCTGCCCTGACACCACCCCAAAGGGTGCTGCTGCTACCATGGCACTTGTATGATTCCTAAGCCTCTTCCCCCAGCCCCAGCTGGTGCCTTCCTGGGGCACAAGCTAATTTCTGGGTGTCACAGACACATTTGCTTCCAATTCTATAGGCACAAATCCCAGTAAGTGTTGAGTTAAAAAACTCCAAGATGGTAATTAACCACAATTTTGATTACTACGGTAGAACGTTTAATTCCCAGGTGCTCTGTTTTGGTCCTTAGAAAAATTGGTAGAAGGGGTCACCTTTGGACTGCAGAATCCTGATGCTGAGGGAGTGGCTTTGCCTCATCAGTTGAGGAAGTGATGAGGGCTGGGTTATTTGCCTGCTTTTCTTTTTGTACATGTCAGTGAAATTCATTATGAAAACGTGAATCTGCCCAGAGCAGGCTGTCATCTGACAGAAGGAAAGGAAAAACAGGAAGAAGGGGTGTTACAGAAATGGAAATTATGGTCACTAAAGCACTAAAAACAACATTAAAATATATCTAGGCATTACAAATGCCTGTCTGGTTAATCCATACTGCTTCTCTAAAGCTTGTTGGGACTAGAAACTGGAAGAGAAATTTCTAATGCTGTTGGTTAACCATTAACTATTTGGCTGCAAGTCTTGACTGCAGCCTGCATGGGAAGCCCATGTTTTTTAGAGTTAATCTTCATCCAAAGCCCATCCAGGCCAATGGGAAGGCTGTACTGGTGTCCAGGGACGCAGATGACTATTCGCTGTGTTTGCAATGGCAATGGCAACCAGGCAGCTGGAGCAGGAGCTCCGTGGCTCCAGGTGTCACCCCAGCCAGGTGGGAAAGGGGCTAGTCCTGCAAAGCTCGTGATCTAAACAAGTGAGAGGGGTTAAACAGGGGAATAAAGACAAGTATAGGAGCTACACCAGGGGTAGCAAACAGGATCCAAGGGAGCTCCCTGGTTAAGCACAGGTTAGCAAAACATCAGGAAATTATGACCAAAGGAAATGATGATTCCTATCAGGAACTGCAGTGATAGACAAGGAGCAATGGGTTCAAACTGAAAGAGGGGAAATTCAGGTTAAATTCTTCCCTGTGAGGGTGGTGAGAGCCTGGCACAGGTTACCCAGAGAAGCTGTGGCTGTCTCAACCCTGGAAGTGTTCAAGGCCAGGTTGGATAAGGGTGGAGTGATCTGATCTAGTGGAAGGTGGCCCTTCCTATGGCAGGGGTTGGAACAAGATGGGCTTTAAGGTCCCTCCCATCACAAACCATTTTATGATTCTGTGACTATCCTATAGGAGGAAAAATTACCTCTCTGGATGTGCTATTTTCCTAAAATATGACAAAATTCCTGGGACAGGGAATACAGCAGCACCCTTCTCTGGACAGCAGCACATTCCTGTTTCCATCCCTGCACGTGCCTGATGGCTGCACAAGCCCAGCAGGAGCATCAGCTGCTGCTTCTTCCAGGAAACATGTGCAAATATTGTAGCACCAGAAAAAAAATTGCACAATGAGCACCAAAGCAGATTTTGGGAAAGGTTCTGTATTTGTTTAAGGGCTGAAATTTTCATCTTTGAAAAATAATTTCAGATGTTTCTTTCTAGAAAACAAATTAGTCACATCTTCATCATCACATTGTTCCCCTTTCTAATGCCAAGTGGAGTGCACTGACCCAGGGACTGTTCCACTTCCTTCTATGCTTCTTCAGCTGGAGAAGATTTGTGATTGTTTTTTATTTTTTAAACAACTAAGAAGGGGGATGGGGAAATACATGAACACCCTCAGCATCATCTGGACAAGTGCATTCAGGGACAAAGCAAACAAGGAGGAAATTAAAATTTTCAGTTTTCTTTTATCATCAAAACCAAAGAAAAATGAGTGCGTCAATCCAAAATGAAGTTTCCCATGTTTCAGAGACCTCCACAATGAAAGTGTAATCAGAAACAGTAAGTTTTTTGAGGAAAAGACGGTTTTGATTGATGGATTCTGACTCTTTTATCCCCAAACTGTGGCTGACCAGAGTTGAATGGCACTTCCAGCTCTCCATCCTGGGGCTGTAGTTCAATGCTTCCTGCTTGTCCTTCTACAAACTGCGGATGGTTTTGGTAAACAGCCTGAGGACCCCACTCAGCAGCTGAGCCCTTGTGCCACTCAGATGTCCCACACCCCGTGGGAAGATGGGCACAGTATGAATTTTGCCAGGACAGGTGGAAGAGGGGGAGCCCCTGCTTGATCTCCCATCCTGCCACACGCACCCCAGTGGCTGATGCATCCCAAGGGCTCCTGGCAGTGAGTCATGGGATAGTGGCATGAGAAATTACATGGCATTTGCCAGCGGCTCAGTGGGCTCTGAGCAGCCCAGTCGGCTGTGACGGCTCTGGGATGGCACCTGTTGCTGTTGAGGCTGCGCTTGGTGGGGACTTGGTGCTATTTTTGGAGTGTGCTTGAGGGCAGGAAGGATTAGCATGCCCCAAATGCAGCAGAGAGGGCTCTGATTTGCTCAGCAACAAGCTCTGCCCCAGCTGGGGAAAGAAAGGGCTAACCTGGACTCCTACGGCATGAATGGAGCAGGTCCAGAGCAAGATGCTCAGAACTCACCACTCACAGCCATGGGGGCAATAAGGGGAAGGCTGCAACAATCCTGGCACGGCTGGAAGGTGCTGGCCAGAAGCCAAAGCTTCTCTACCTGCATGATGCAGAGTAAAGTGTTCTGTGTCTACACCGGGTGGGACACAACAGAGAGACACAGCCTCTGGAAGGGGGCTTGGAGGAGGGAAGCAGGAGGAAAAGATGCTTCTTCTAGGATCAGGGAGGCTGACTGAAAAGGGACAGTCACTGTATAGTTCAGAATAAAGGGCAGAGGAACTTCACAGGGGAGGATTTTCTTGCTGATAGGAGCCAGATCAGGTGGTGGCACCCATGAATGACAGAGATATACCAGCAGGGCAAGTCCCTGGAAAGTTTTCAAAGGTGTTGTTCTTATCCTTCTGCAAACAAACTCTCAGCTTCTTCTGCCACCTGGAGCCTTGACTTTGCCTGCAGCCTCCCCTGCAGGAAGAGGGGACCTTTGGCCCATAGGATGGTCTTGCCAAGTGTTGAAGCCTCATCAGTGCACCCCTTGGCCCTGCAGCAGCTGAGGTGTGTCTCTCCCAGTCAAAAGAGCCAATAAAAGATGTAGTGACTCCATGATCTCTCCTGCCCAGGGAGATGTTGGAGTCACCATCCCTGAAGGTGTTCAAAGAATGACTGAACGTGGCACTCAGTGCTCTGGTCTAGTTGACAAGGTGGAGGTCAGTCACAGGTTGGACTCAATGATCTTGCAAATGTTTTTCAACCTAAATGATTCTGTGATTCTGTGAAAAGGATTGCTTAAAAAGCAAGATTCATCTGCAAGATGACACTCCAAATGCGTCACAGGGAAAATTCCAGCAGATGCAGAGCTGGGGAGTCACAACTACCACTCTTCAACGTCAGTACACGGAGAAATGCAGGATGCTTCTCAGGAACAAGGGAACAAGCCTGGCCCCAGAATAGAAATGAACTCCTAGTTCATTACCTAAGACTTCCCTGTGCTTATTTAGGCATTGATTCCTGGGGTGGTCGTGCACTGTAAAACACTGATTAGCAATTACAGAATGTACTGGAGCAGCATCACCACGGCACAGCTGGGAACTGTGGAGCTGAAGGGAAATGCCATGTCAACCTGGCAGCTGCATGTCCAAGGTTATTTTTTACAGGGAACCACTTGCTGGATAACTTTGAAGAAAGTAAACACATTTTTAAAGTCTGGTTTTTTTTACTTTGCTGTGAGTTCCTCTTAGCTCAGTACTCTGTAGTTGCCTGATGAAACAACTCCTGAGCAGTCCCTCCCGTTCTAAGACTGTTTTATCTCCTTGATCTTCTCCTTCTAGTGTGGAATATATTTCCTCAAAGCCCATCCACACTCCTGTTTCTCGGTCACAGGCTGCAGCAGGAGCCTTCAAGCTCAGTGCTGATCCCTGCAGCCTTCTACATGTCCGGTGAGGAGGAACAGAATCTCCATCTACCCACAGGCACGTCTTCCAGGACATTTCATGTCCCCACCTGCCCATCAAGCAAGAGCTCAGGCACTCCTGATCCCAAACTCCACATATTTGCCCTAAAAGCTAATGAGGACCCATTTGGGGTTGGTTTGTCTTGTCCGTTGGGAGACTGAGCTTCCAGGTTCAGCTTTTCTTCACCACCATGGCCTTTCTGCAGCTTTCCCACCTTCCCGTGGCCAGAGAACCAGCCTGTTTGTGTGCAGTCTCATGGCTCCCCCAGAATGGACTGGGAACTGTTTAAAACACAACGTGGCTCTCTGGGTTTGAGTCCTGCTCTATTACTTGGCTGAGGAATAGGAAAACCTTGTGCAATTGGCCAAGGCTTGCTTGCTTTGTGTATTCCTCATCTTCCTCTGGGACATCGCGATCTGGGCCGCAGTGCAAAGGTACTGTCAAGTACTCCTCTCCTGCAAGCCAACCTTGTCCCAAGAGGAGTCTTCATGTAGTACCATAGCAGGAAACCAGGGTGGTTTCATGCCTCTCATCACACAGGGATTCGGGCTGTAGGAGCCTTTATCCACAAAGGCTGGCTGCTTGAAGATCCCAGAATCCCTCAGAGTCCTGCTGGCCTGCTGCTGGCCATGCTAACACTGCCTGGGGAATGTTGGCACTTCCAGAAACCCCAGTAAAACAATGGCCTCATCACTTTCATTCCGTCAGTGCCCAACATGTGGAGCTTCCCCACTCTGGGCTGGGCAGCAGCAGCAATGGGAGAAGAGGTAGTTTTAATTAAACTCCATAAAAAAGACAGTCAGTCACTGGGGAAGGAGAGAAAAGAGAGCATTTTTATACTCATCTCCTACCAGCTGAGGGATGTCTTTGACAAGGGGGAGATGGGAAAAAAGACTTGAGAAGAAAGACTTCCGGAAAGACCTGAACTTGGAGATGAAACATTGAAGATCATGCATTTTATGAGTAAAATGCCTGCTGCTGCAGGAACCCAGGCTGTTAATTGGATTGACAATCTCTTTGATCTTAGGTACGTGTCTCCTGTCTGATTCATACTGAGACATCCTTCTGACCTTTTGAATATTCAGCTTTTTGGGGAGAAGCAAATGGGGAGCAGGTTTTTTTTAAGAGCCTGAGTAATGAAACAATCACTGGAGCAGTCCTCATTTTCTCCAGCGTTATGTGTCAATATCTGACTAATGAATGTAGTCAATAGCTGAGTAAGTTCACCAGCCAAGAGCATGACCCTGCCAAGAAAGAAGGTCTCCTGTGAACAGAAGTGCTAAGAAGGGCAAGGGAGCAGGACCAGCCTGATGGGACAAGTGACAGCTGCTGCTGTGGCTCTGCATCCAAGATGACTCAATGAAGTGGGTGTTGAGATGAGCTGAACTCGAAGCTGGAGTCTGTATACAAGGTGAGTAACAAGGTGAGGACAAGGCAGCACACCAGCATCAGCCCAGTTCCATGGTGCTTCTGTGGATGCAGAGCACAGATGGAGCCCTGGCAGTGTGGCTGCCATCTCCAGCCCTCTTCCAGAGACGGGGAGGTGGGTGGCAAGCCCATGGCACATCAAGGGAGAAGGTCTTATCCTCACTTGCACCTCTCCTGTACGGCTCCTATACAGACGGGTCTCTCAGTGGCACTGTCACAGAGTCCCCAGACATGGCATTTCCAGCATGAAGCATCTCCTCAGGTCTCCAGAAGGGGACCTAAGACCTCACAGACTTGCCTGTCCTCTTGGCATGTGACAAAGGTTTGTTTGTCATGGGAGCTCCTAACAAGCTCTGTTAATATTCCTCTGGGAGAGACTGAGACTAAAGTCTTTGGGAGATAAATAGAGCTTCTGCCAGGCAGGAGGAATTTCTTTTTGCAGCAGGAATTTATCCTTCATGGCTTTTCCCAGTATTTATTGCTTGGTTTGTCTTCTTCTGGAAGAGAAAAATTCTGATGTGGGGTGCAGGAGCCCTGTGGGCTGGAGAAGTACCCCTTCCAGGGAGGCTGTACCCATACGTATATGTGTATGTATATGTATGTGCCTGGTTTTTGGCATGGTGTTTCTTGATAAGCCACATCCAAACTGGATCTCACCTGTCATTTAGATGGTTGTAAATCCAACATCACTCCAGCCCCTGCAGGACTCAAAACCAGCCAGGCTCTCCAGAGTTACTAAAGCTCTGCTTTCTCCTGGAAACCTCCCCCATGACCTCACATAACCCAGTTCCCAGGGACCCTTCTCAGGGTGGTATTATTAGAGGGGAGAAAAAAGAGCCTGACTCACCATGCCCTGCATCTGTGGCTGAATTTCCCTCCAGACTTGCTAGCAGGGAATGCAGGTTCATGTCAGGGCTGTTTTTCCATCCCCTTTTTGGGGTCAATCTCTCCAGGGCAGTGCCTGCTGACTCCATCCTGCAGTGGGCAGTGTCTGTCTGATGACAGAAGTGCCCTTTGCTCTGGGCCTGTAACCTTCATCTGCTGCCACCTGGTCCCTCCTGCACCTGGGGCAGGTAGCATGGAGTTCCAGGAGCTTCACCTTATAGATGTCCCTGTTTAATTCCACTTCCCTCCATCCTCAATGACTTCAAAGCAAAAGCAAGGAAAATCAACAGGAGTTCTGAGTGGGAAATTTCCGTCTAGCCTGGGGTGCAGAGCCCCGAGTTGTATCTGTATTCCCTGCTCAAGTGCAGGGATAAATCTCAGTGGAAGATGTATTTCTGTCTTTTCGTGATTCATGCAGACTTCAGCAACATCAAACGCTTCTGCTGACACAAGAGAATTTATAAGCCAGAGGTTCATTTGCTACATAGATCTTTCACAGGTCTTTCAACCCTCTCCATAATTAAATTAAATCGATGTAAGTGGTCCTTCCCCCCATGTCAGGGACCCCCCAAGGGTTCCTTCACAGCAGCTGGGGTGGGGACAGACATCTTAGAGCAGAAATTTCAGGAGAGATTCATTCCTGAAGCAACATCAGCCACAAAGATACCCTAACGATTAGACTAGCATATGAAACACAGGAGAAGAGTCAGAAGAGAGTCACTGAAGGTCTGGAGTAGGGGATGTTATGGGAATGTGCCTAGTGCTGGTGTTTGTGGGGCTCCTGCTGGCTGTGATGGTTGTTACAGCATTCCTCAGTTCTTCAGAGAAGGTGTGCTTAGAGAGGGGAAAGAAATAAGGCTGGAAGAAACTGGCAGGATTTCCAAGCAGCCAACTCATGTTCTGTCAGCAGTGAAGAAAAATGAGATTTATTTCCATTTCCCCTGGGAATACGATGCTGAGTGGTGTGGCAGAGGGCTGGAGCCTCACAATGAGTTCCTCTTGTCAGGAGCCAGAAGTGGTTTCTGGGTGCCTTTGTCACCTGATCATCTCCAGGTGCCTTTAGACAGCCTGAAAACCAGGCTGAGCAACACCATGAAGGGTGGCTGGAGATGCACTTGCTGGCAGGCAGGACTTTGTGGGAGATCTCATCCATTAAACCATCTCTGGGAGTAGCTTTGTCACAGAATCATCAGTATGTGACTGACTATGGGCTTGAGCTTCCTATCCAAAACCACCAGTGGTTTCAAAATATCCCACTGCTTGGCATACAAAGCTCACTGGAGCATCTTCCCTGTATCCAGTCTGAGCAAAGGAGAAAAACACTAAATTTGCAATGACAGTGATGGAGGCTGAAAGCAAAAGGTAGACAATATATCCAAACACACCTCCTGGAATGGCTGCAACAGTGTTTGGGGTTAGCTGAGCTGGTCAGGCATCTCCTATGTGAAGCACAGGCTCCTTTCTTTGCCCATTTCTTACATTGTCCCGGTTTATTTCCATCTCATCTTCGGATTTTAAGTCTAATAAGTGAAATACATGTGGTGTTCTGAGGGCTAGGGAAGCCCTTACCTCCATAACTTGCTGTTGGGGGAGCTGACAGTGTGGTGGTGACCTCCACTGTGCCAAAAAGCAGGATTTCAAACTGAAAGAGTAAGTTTAGATTAGATATATGGAAAAAAGTCTTCCCTGTGAGGGTAGTGAGGCCCTGGCACAGGGTGCCCAGAGAAGCTGTGGCTGCCCCATCCCTGCAAGTGTCCGAGGCCAGGCTGGATGGGGCTCTGAACTACCTGGTCTAGTGAAAGATGTGCCTGCTCATGGCAGGGTCTTTGAATGAGGTGATTTTTATGGTCCCTTCCAACCCAAACCATCGTATGAGTCTATGATTTAAAAAGAGAAAGTGTGAGTCTGATGAAGCCTTGAGGGGGATATAGTGGGACAAGAACAAAAGGGAGGCCCTCTCATTAAATCATATTAATTGCAACATAATCTTGAAAATGTGTCCTTGGCTGCCAGATTTGCTCATTTGATGAGCAACTGCACACCCACATCCCTTCACCAGGAGCTCATTTCACACGCAGCTCACAGCAGGGTCTTTCTTCAGCTGGAAGATTCCTCCTGCTTTTGTATACAGATCTCTTCATATGTTTGTGTTGTAGTCTTTGTTTTGAAACAAACTCTGCCCTTCTCTTAAGTGTTTTTACCCTGTGTTATCCTGGATCAAGCAAAGCACGCTGCCTCTGTGCTGCTCCCAGCCACTGCTGGCTCTGCATGGAGGCAAAGCCCACCTGGCCCTGCAAAGGTACCTGTGGCCAATTTAGGTCATGCCACTCAAAACCAGGAGAATTCTAACCTCGGACAGGACTTAAGGAGATGAAAAGTGAGGTCGTTCAAGAATTAGCTCTTCCGGAAGAGCAAAGCCAGTCATGTGGTTTACCCACCAACCTTTATCCTGGTGCCACGGGGCAGAGCCAGGCTGGATCCCCCAGGCCATGAAGGCTCAGGCGTTTCAGCCTCTCTGTGAGTTTGGTGTCAAGACCCACATCTGCAATTCACATCACTGAAATTTGGCAGGTCAGAACCCAGCTTTGCCCATTTGTATGGGACCAGCACAGGAGCTTTTTCACTGTATGAAGAGAAGTCTCCATGTGCAGACACTGAACTCGCTTCCCTTCTCACCCTGGCTGGCTCTCCCCATGGGAGAAGATACCAGGGAAGACCTCTGGGAGAAGGCCCAACTCCTTTCCTGCCCCTGGGGATGGACAAAGTTCAGGATGTGCTGCTGGGGTCAAAACCTGCAGGTGGAAGTTACACAGAAGATCCCAAAACCTAACCCAGAGTCCAGGCTGTATCTGTGTGTGACAAGGGGGCTCAGAAAGCCACTTTCTCATCCAGTCTTTCCACTAAATCCAAATTTTTCTGCAAGCCTTGCTCCAGCAGACCTCATCTGACATGGAGCTCCGTGCAGACGGGAGGGGGGCACCAGGCAGGAGGCCTCTGGTTCCTGAAATAGCCCTGACAGGTGCCCTTAATATCCTGGCACCAGTGTGACACCACTGAGCGAGGGCCATTAGAGATCCCAAAATGGATTTCATCTCACTGAGTCTAACCGCGTGTCACCCTGGACCTCTGGGTCACTTCTGTTTGTCCATCTTCTCTCAAACACAGGGACTTGAGAGCAGAAACACGCCCATGCCCACAGGCACACAGCAATCATCTGGTGGCTCCTGCACATAGCTCGGGGCTGGTCCTGCCCCATCACAGTGCCAGTCCCTGCCCCGGGAAATGCCAGTTTGTGCTGCTGGTGCCTGTGATGGACCCGTCTTGCTGAGTCGCACTCGGTCTTCCCTCTGCTCCTTCTCACGGGGGTTCTGTGCTTTGTCGGGTCGGGGTTATTTCCTGAATTTTTGATTTCACATCTTCTTTTTAAACTGTCACTTGTTCTTAGCAACTCAGCAGTTTCACTGTGACGTTCTGTCCTTGTTTTACTTTCTTAACTTGTGTGGTTGGGCCCTAAAGGCAAGATGAGAAATAAATACAACAACAGCTCTCAGTAAAACTCTGCCCCAGTTCACCTACAGCTACTGCCCCAGATACGTGCAGGGGTTGCATCCAGTTAGTTCTACACGCAAACATGTTCTTCCTTCAGACTGAAGTCTGAACATTTCTTTTGGAGTCTGGGACTCTCTCATGGATGGAGAGTGTTTGGATGGACAGATTCCTGATGAGGGAGAGCTACACAGTGAATTGCACTGGGGTTTGGGGGATTTCTTCCCAGCCCTGCCAAGAGGAAATCTGGAACATCAATTAAATCACCTCCTGCGTTTTGTCTTCTGATTTTTTTCTGTAAAGGCTTGAAGTTCTCTCCAGGACAAGCACCAGGTTTTGCGGTTTTTATACTCCCTATCCAAGGAGCCCTAGGGGTGCCATCCACACAAGGGGACTTTGCCATCTTGTGCCTTCTCTGGGACCTGTTCTGGCCCCTCTGCTCCAGCCTGTGGCTCCTGGGCAGGGTCACATCATGCTGCTGGACCTGAAGGAGCAGCTCTGCCTGTGATGGCTGTGGGGACCCCAGAGATGACAGTGGGACGTGCAGTCTGTCAGTTGTCTGATTACACAGGAGGATGTGAACCCTTCAGAGATGGAATTTTTTGTTAAAAGGCAAGAGGGTAAGTCTTCATTTGTAAAATGACACAATGTTCCACAAGGTAAAAAAAAAAAAAAAAGACCAACAACGTAAGTGAAAACAACCCAATCTCAAACAGCAAATCCAATCAAGCTTTCCTGTTAAACACAGGCTTTGGAGAACATTGAATTCAATCATTAACAGTGCTGAATCAATATGAATAATCTGAAGTGACTCTGAGCAGCAGGGGCAGTTTATGTTTACAAAGAGATGAATATTGATGCAGCCGTTGCAGGTGGAGCTGGATGCTGCAACACCCACTCCTGCCATGGTCCCCACATGGGGTGGTGGCAAAGGACATGGGCCACTGGGGAAGGGTCTCCACAGCATGCCCGCTGAAAGCAGGGTGGAGAAGTGCACTGAAAATACGTCGGAGGCTGTTCACTGCCAGGTGTGGAGCTGGGCTGCTCTGCTGTGCCATAGAGCCCAACACACAGGTCTCTCATGGCTCCTCCTGCTGATGCTCTGGCTGGTAACAGACATCACAGCACCAGAGAATGATGCAATAATTTGGGCGGGAAGAACATTAAAGATCATGCAGTTCCAGCCCCCTGCCACAATCAGGGACACCTTCCACTAGACCAGGCTGCTCCAAGCCCTGTCCAGCCTGGCATTGGATACTTTCAGGGATGGGGCAGCCACAGCTTCTCCGGGCGACCTGTGCCAGGCTCTCACCACACTCACAAGGAAGAATTTCTCCCTGATATCTAACCTAAACCTCCTCTCTGTCAGTCTTAGGCCATTCCCTCTTGTTCTACCACTCCAGGCCCTTGCAAATAGTCTTTCTTCATCTTTCTCACAGGCTCCTCTTAGGTACTGGAAGGCCACAATTAAGTCACCTCTCAACCTTCTCTTCACCAGGCTGAATAATCTCAGTTCTCTGGGCCCTTCCTCATAGAACAGGTGCTCCATCCCTTTAATCATCTTGGTGGTGCTCCTCATCTAGGACCAAATGATGTTGTCCCCATCCCCTGCACCTCAGTTCCAGGATCAGGCAGTGACCCCCTCTGGACCTGCTGCCCACCCCACAGTGGCAGGGCCAGAGCTCCAGCAGTCTTCGACCTGTGGCTGGTCCTGGTGGGACTGTGCAATGAGCAAGATGACAAGCTCCATCTCACAGTTTAAGTTGTATTTGTAGGTTTAGAGTAATGCAACTTAAATCCTCACTTTACACTGCCAAAAAAAAGAAAAAAAAGGTCCCAGGGAATTAGAAGGATGCCACTGGCCTTGAATCATTCTGTAGAGAGCAGTGGTGGGCGAGTGCTGGTGTGTGAATCACAGAACTCCTAATTGCAGCCCCCACTTTGCAGGCAAATGCTCAAGTTTTTGTCTAGTTTTGTTGCTGTCCTATTTTTCCATTTTGTTTGGTCATTTGACAGTGGTTATTCATTACAGCTTTTTTTATTTGGACATTTTGAGAGGTCTGTTGCCTTCGGCTCTGGGGCGCCAATAATTTTTTAATGAATTCTCATGAATTTCCCCTCGATGGAAATGAACAAAAGAGCTGGAGGAGAGGGTGTGATTTCCAGCTTCTGGGTGCACTTTGCAAACAACTCTGATGATTAAAAAGACTAGAGTGCTCTTTCAATAACAGGTTTTGTCAGCATTCAGCTAATTAATCTCAAAGAAAAATGAACTATTTTATTAAAGCAGCCACTTGAGCTTCCTTCTCTGTTCAGCTTATGCCTTATGTTTTCAGTGTCTCGTTTGAAGGGGTTTGGAACCAGATGATGGTTAAGGTCCATTTCAGCCCAAGCCAGTCTAATACTTTATGATTCTATCCATTTAACACACTAAAAAGCAGCTTTTAGAGGTGGTTTCCTTTGTCTGTAGAGCTTTTCCTTTCCTTTGCCTACCTTACTGCACAGATGCACTGACATCCCACGTCAGGGGATTTCCTCATGCACCTCCTGACATCTTTCAGCATGTTCCCTCCTGGCCCTCAGTGCTCTGGTTAGGATGCTGCTCTGCTTTTCCTGGTGGAAAAACAGTACCCTGCTTTTTCCTGCCTCTCCTTGCATGGGCACTGTAGCAGATAAATGCATACGAGTGTCTTCAGTGCCATGTTCAACGTTTCACGTGGTGCCCAGCCTGGAAAGGGTCCCTGAGCCAACATCGCTATCAAAAGCCTGTTGTAAATCACCCACCATCTAGAGTTGAGATGTCCGTTGTCAAATTAATTTGATTAGCAATTCCTGCAGGCTTGCAGGATCCGTTTGTGCATGGACATGCTGCAGTGGCTGTACAGCCACCTGGCTGAGCCTCAACCTGCTGCCTGTTTCCCTGTGGGAAATGTGAGCAGGGAAAGAACTACAAGCTCCCCGTGCTGTGGCCTTGGCACTGGGCAGGGTGACACAGAGGAAAAGTTGCTGGAAAAACTGAAATTAAAGTTAACCACAAATGTTCTCTCCTGCCACCCTGGCAGCAGCAGCCGAGATGTCCTTACACAGCCATGGGGCTGGTAAGAAATCAGGCATGAGAAGGGAATGGAGAGGATGAGCAGGGAGAATAGGGATTCACATGGTGGGAAGAAGAAGCAGGGGGCCTCCCAGAGATGAGGGACCAAGCACATTCCCAGCTTTACCTTGGTTTCCCTAGTTTCCTGGTCAAGCCCCCACTTTCACCCACTTCAGTGTGTTGCACACCCAGAGAGGTGCCAGGCTGTCAAACCCAGGGCATCTCAGGCAGTGATTGCCCTGGGAGCTGGGGGGGGTGGGCTGTGGGAGCTCAGCAGAGCCCAGGGCTTCTCATTTGTGCACAGCAGAGAGCAAACAAACAGGATATTGCATTCACTAGGTCCTGTCTGAGGATAAAACCACTGCTTCATTTGCACTGTAATCTGCACCTAGTTCAGAGGCTGTCAGCAGGCTGCCAACCGGTTCCCGTTGCCTTCCCCTTGTTATACTTGTTGGTTAAATAAATGTCTATTTTTGTGCTCAGCTTCTGCCTGTTCACCACGTACTCAACGGGGAAATGAAGAGCTGTGTTTATACCAAATGGCTTTATTGAAGTATCAGAAAGCACATTTCAATTTACAAACCAAGTTATATGGTACCCCAGGAATCAAAAGTGACATACACAGAGATTTGCTGTTAAATTAATAGCAAGCCAAGATAAAAGGCAATGCAGACCATAAAATTAGTCAGGTACAATATACTCCCTAAAATTTGGAGCTCACAAGCACACTGTTTAATTTCAGAAGTAAATAACAAGCGGAGGGGTTTTAAAAATCAATGTTGCAGGCCACATGGAAAAGTAAATTCCGGGAAGCACTGTGTGCATTTTGCCCTTGAGGGTTACTCCAGCCTTCCCTTTCTCCCTGTGAGCCTGGTACAGCACCCTGTACACACTGCCCATGCCATGGGCTGCAGAATGGAAGCGCTGGTGGAACTTCTACAGCAAGTTTTTTCACTTTTCAAGTTGGTTTGGGTAGGGGCAAATTCAGTGCTGCCTTCTCTTGTCTCTCAGGCAGAAGGCTGAGGACGGGAGCGATGGGACCAAGAGCTGATGCATCCCTCCCAGTTGTGGTACAGGGCTGAGCACGTGCATCACATCAGAGCTTGGGAAATGCCATTTGCTGGGCAAAATGAATTAATAGGTGAGATCAGACTGGCAGAAAGGGCTCGGCAAAACGGGAGCAGAGCAGCCATCACCCATCACCTGACTCACAGGCACCTCGCCTTCCCCAGGGAAGCATAACCCAGTTCTGGTGGTGTAAAAATGACGTAATGCTGGAATTCACCCCAGAACGCTGGAGGATAGCCCCAGGCAGCCAGGATGTGCAGCAGGGACACTCTGGGGATGTTCCCTTTGCCCTCCTCTGTAGTGAGGAGTGCCCCTGCTGAGGGCTGAGTCTGTGCACACTGCTGGCAGTCACAGAATCACAGAATCTCCCGAGCTGGAAGGGTTGGAAGGGACCCACGAGGTTCATCAAGACCAACTCCTGAATCCAAAGCCCTATTTCACTACCCTTTTTACACTATTGCAGTTTGCTTTATCTTGCCACACTCTGCAAACATGGTTTTGAGGCCTGAAAGAAGTTTGTTTCATTCATATTTACTCATTTATTAGGCACAAATTAGTAATGATGACACTAGAATTATTTCTGACATGTTTGCTGGCTCACCCCAAGTACAAATCTCCCAGTGCAGTGAGTGTATACTTAAGTATACAAAGAATTTTGTATTCCCATGTTGAGTGTGTCAAGAATGTGGGTATAGTATTTCTATAATGTAAAGCAAAAATACCCAAGTCACAATAAAAAGTCACCAGCTGAACTGAAGGACATTGATAAAATTAATACTGCAAAATGTACTCTTAGTAGTAGCTGAGATTGCATTAACCTTCCATTTGCTAGAAAATGCTATATTTTTACATGATCCTGCTCATTGTTTTGAGGTACGACAGTACAAAAGTGCAGCCTAACAGTTGTAACCCTCATTTGATTTTTCTGCTAAGAGTTTCAGGGGAAAGTTTAGAAAAAAAGCAAAGCAGGTCACGCTCATGCAGGAGGTGTCCTCTGGGCACGATGCAGCAGGGAGGAGCCGTGCTAAGCGTGTTTTCCCACTCTTAGAGCTGTCCTGGCATGGCATAAGCATCCACCAGTGCACCCTGTTCATCCTCAGTGGCAGGAACAAGATGCCCAAAATGTGGTTTCCACAAAGGCCAGCACCTTGGGCTTTGCTTTCTGAGCTCATTCAACATTTTCACACATTTCTGCTGCTTGTTATTCTGTCCTCTAATTAACTAACGAGACACGACGACGTCGTGACATGCACCAGAAATGGCAGGGCCAGTGTGCTCCAGTGTGACATTCTCCTCGGGCGCTCTGTGGAGCAGCAGGCATGTAACAGGCTTTCAGAGAGAATGTCCTAATAAATACTGAAATATGAGCACTTTTAAAGTGGGAATAACACACTCTCCAAGGGATTCAAGGTTCTTTAATCCTGAGGTGCTCCTGCCTCTCCGAGTGGCCAGGCCTGCAATACATAGCCACGAAGGAAGGGTGGGAGAAGGTCCTGACTTCTCTGGGAGTCTGTCTCTCCTCAAGGCAGGGCGATACTTTTTCACAGCCACTCTATAGGAGTGAGCACTCACAGCTTGAAGAGCTGGGCTAAAACTCTCCTGGAATATTCCAGGCTTTGAGGTAATAAAATCTACTACATGTAAATTAAGTTAAAGGTATCTCATGTTAATCTCTTTGGGTTTTATTGCCTTTTGATTATGAAACTAAGTACAATGATGCATAATAATAATAATAATTAGAGATTAGCTGATGAGCAGGAAATCAATCCATGTCTCCTGGGCAGTCACTGAATATTAGTAATTTTTTTAAAAGTCTGTTGTTTTTTATAAACATGCAATTATTGTCTCACTAAAACTGAATTGATGAATTCAGCTGATGTGTGCCTGTATGTGAAGCAGCTTTGGCTGGTGGCAATGATTTCTACGGGCTCCAGCTTGGGCTGGAAGAGATCCAGCGCTTTGGAGTGGCTGATGTTCCTTGCCGTGGTAACCCCTTTCCACTTGCCAGCCTTGGCTTGTGTTTTCCTCAGGCAGGCTCTGTGTTTTACATGCTGTTCCTCACAAATCCATCCTCCAGGCTGACCCACTGGGTGCAGCCCCAGCCTTCCCATGAAAGCCTGCCTGGATCCTGAGAACATGGAGAAAATGCAGAATAGCTTCTTCAGAGCAAACCTTTCAATATTGATCTGGTGGAAGGGAACTAATTAAATTAGACATTAGGAAGAAATTCTATACTGTGAGGGTGTTGAGGCCCTGGCACAGTTTGCCCAGAGAAACTGTGGCTGTCGCATCCCTGGAAGTGTTCAAGGCCAGGCTGGCCAGGGCTTGGAGAAACCTGGGCTGGTGGAAAGTGTCCCTGCCCATGGCAGGAGGGTGGAATGAGATGATTTTTAAGGTCTCTTCCAACACAAACCATTCTATGATTCTATGATATCAGCACATAAATGTGCCCTTGCTTGCTCATAGGGTGAATTGATGGGCTCGTTAAATCCTCCAAGATTCAGAGCCACTCCACCAGCCTCCTGCCATCAGCACATGCTGAACGCTCTCCAGGAGTGAGAACTCAAGTCTCTGGGCTTGGTGGGAGCAGAGCTGCTCCCTGAGCCTCACTGGATGAGCTTCTTGACGTCCAAGGGGGTAATTTAGGTGTTTACACAATCTCAGTGTCAGAAGCTGAAAATGATTATCACTTACCGCAGTCTAATTGTACAAGAAGAAATGCATAATTACCCCAACACAATTTTGACTCCAGGTGTCCCTTAGCTGAGTAAATCCAGCCTAACTAACGCTTCTTAGAAGAGCAAGGGACAAGGCTGACTGTGTGCCACAGTCCCAAGTGAGTGTTTGCTCAGCTCTGCATCCACAGGCCACTGTGGATAGAGATCGGATGACTTATCTCACCACAGGAAGCCCAGGGTGACAAGCTGGCCACCTACGGCTCTGGCCCCTGTCATTCACCTTACTGCCCTCCTAGGCAGCCACCAACACTCAGACACAGGGTGACAGTAAGGGTAACTCCCAGCAGCCCTCTGGATGTGACTTATGCTGCACCCCACTGAGTCACCCCTGGAGAGTGACCGAGGGATCCTCCATTCTAAAGAAGAGCTGCAAAGCATCTCCCCACTAAGGACATTTCACCTTGCTTGTGCTTGATTCCAGGCCAACATCAGTCTCCAGGTACAATCCCTTCCTCCTCTTTTCCTACTGGGGAGCAAGATGGGGCAGGGCAGGAACACGAGTGTGAATGGGCTCCCAGTGAGCTGAGCAGCTCAGTGCCCATCTCCCAGGCAGCTCCCTGTGCTGACAGGTGGGAGACAGATGAGTGGCTCCTGGGATGACCAGGAAGGGCTGGAGTGGCAGGTGGATGGCAGGGCAATGCTTCCCGTCCCCACAGCTACCAGGAGTGCAGAGTGACTCCAGTCCCTGCTGCCTCCAGCTGCTTCTTCTCACACCGATAATGGACAGCATTGCTCTGCGTGTCAGCCCTGCTGTGCGATTTTTGGGAAAGTGACACCCAAAACAGGGCAGGAAGCCAGATGTTGGGAGAAGAGCAGGTCTGCCAGGGGATGGAGTGGACCTCCGGGAAAGCCTGATGCCTGAGGAGGGGAGGGAAGGCACCGTTCACAGCAGCAGTTGGCCCAGTGACTCGCCTTTGTCCTGATCATAGTTTGTGTTTATTTTCTGTATCAGCCAAGGCCTCTCACCCCTGTTTGAAGACGAGGAAAAGGAAAGGGCTCATTTCCCTAAATCCCACAGGAATGGCAGCTGTGGTTTGGCAGGGATGGGTTCGGAATGCCTGCGAGAGCAGAGCTGTCTGAGGCTGCTCAAGGTAATGACCTTTAGCCTGGAGAGCAGGAAATATTAGTGAGCTGTTAATTATTCCTGAGTTTCTCTCTCTCACCCATGCGCCCCTTGCACATGTGCACTCACACAGGTTTGGGCAAGGGGGAGCTGGCAGCGTCTCAGCCACCCAAAAAGGTGTGAGGTGGGGCCGGAGCATTTTTCATCATGGACAAGGTTTTGTGGATTTTCCAGCCACTGTGGCACCACCAAAGGGACACCTGTCGATTTCCACATGCAACAGCCTTCCCTCCAAAAGACAAATCACCAGATGTCTGCTAGGATTTGTAGAGTATTTAATAGAGAATCTTTCTTAAGTGTCTCTGGTTGTTGTATCCTTCCACTGATAAGCAAGATCAAGAGATTTCCAATCTGAGATGAGTATGGAGAGTGCAGAGGGACACATCATCACAAAAGTAGTTATATGCCAATTTTCAAGGCAGGTTTAGAAAGAATCTGAGCACAAACCATATTCATGCCTGCTAGTTTCTCAAGGCAGCATCAATAGTATTTAAAAAGAAAATGTGTCAATCCCAGGCAGAGGTACTTTAAGTTCAGCAAACACAGGAGGAAAAGGACTGACAGAAACCAGAACAGGTACAAAGCAGGTTCTGTCATCCTCAAATACTGGAGCTTCTGGGTTATCAAATAGCTCCCAAAATAGACATGATACAGACACAGAAGACAGAGAGATGACTCAGAAGGCAATTACACTCTTGCCAAGTTTGACTTCCCAGGTCTGTGTCCCTACAGGTGCCTTGCAGGTGCTCTGCTCCAAGTGTAGCCATCACCAGAGCCCTCAGTGTATTGTTCTGTCAGATCATGAGAGACAAGATGGAAAAGCCCAGCTGATGGTTAAGGAAGTCTGGGAGAAATTTCAGAACATGAGCCTAAGGCTCTGATGTCATATAGGAACTAATGAAAATCCTTCCCAAAACACTGGAGTGATGCCTAATTGTTTTTTCATTTTTAGGCAACAGGGACAAGGGTTTTTTTAACCTGATTAATATTGTACTAATATTTTGGGATCAAGCACAGCTTAGATCTTGGACAGCAGTAAGAAGAACCCATGCTGCAATTAAACAACCAGCTGCAAGGTGTCCCAGGGAGAATTAAATCTTTGAACCAGAACATAAATGCTGCAGTTGTTGCTCCCTACACACCAATGCATGTTTGTGTTCTTGTGTGGCCCAAATGCCACTGTCAGAGCAGGTGCAAAAGAGAGAAAAAAACAAACCAAAAGAGCAGAATAAAACAACTACCCCATACCCAATGCACAAAGGGAATTTGGTTATGTAAGAATTTATTCTTCCTTTCTCAAAAACCATCTGGTGCTCAGGAGCTCATTTCTTTGTATTCAGCCTGATTCCTGGACTGTATTCCAACAGCCTTTATGGCAGCCAAATGCAGAATCTTTTTAATTTTCCTCTCCTCTCCTGTAGTGTGACAGGAACTGCTGGCACTTGTGCTGTTTCCTACACTTGTCTCCAGTGCTGCGGAGAGAGGAGCCTCTTGCTGCCAGGTTTCCAGCCTCTGTTTACCTCTGCAAGGAGCTGTTGCTGCTGGCACAGCATGTGGGAGCTGAGGAGCTCTCAGCAGCTTATCTGGGATCCTCAGTGCACCTTGGCACCATCATGTTGTCCACAGAGCTGGGACAAGACAGGAACACGGAGCTCCTCACCCATCAACTGGTACCCAGGAGAGCCAGTTGCCCCTCCACGTGTCCCTGCCACTGCCACACACAGTTTCTATCAGTTGGGAAGGGATTATGTTTTCTGCACCATGTTTTCCAGTTCAGTTCCTCTGCACCCTCCAGTCTCAAAGAGATGTTTTCTCTAGAAATACCCAGCACAGACTGGTCTCCCACCAGTCCTGCTGAATGAGTGCCCGTAAGAGCACCAAGTCACTCTGGAGTCAGTGCTGGTAAGTCCCAGGGACACTCAGTTGTCCTGTGGGCAGTGACAGCAGAGGTGACAGCTCCAGGACTGATGCCACCTCAGCACAAGAAGCATTAAATCCCCACTGGGAATTATTTTTACGTCTGGCCTAACTATCCTCTGTCCAGAGTCACTGACCACTTCCCAGCTGCCCCCTCCTCCCTCTTCACTCCCCTCCAGGGATATGGGAGGCTCTCAGGACAGGGACACCAGCAGTGCAGACATTCCAGGCCCACTGCAGGTGTCCCCATCTCAGCACACCCAGACACACACCGTGCTGTTGCCTCACTGCAGCGCAAGGAAGGCAAAGTTTATTTAAGCACATGCAGTCACAGTTAGTGACTCTTGGCTTTGGCTCAGCCTCCCAGCAGCAACCCCCAATACACCTCCTGGCATACATATTTATGATCCCAATTACTACTGAACAACAACCCAGGTTGCTGTGAAAATAAATTATTTTTAATCTAAATTACCCAGTTTACATACTTCACCCACCTCTGCTTAGCAGAACAGCTGGTGTTTACCAACTCTTTGTTACTGTTCCAAGCAACACAAGAAGATGACGCCCTGAGAGGAGCAGCCACCTCTGAAATAAGATGAGCTCAAGGTTTACCTCTGCCTCAGACCTTCTGCTCCTCCGCATCAGGTCTCTCCATCCAGCCCAGCCCAGTGGACCTTTGCACAACTGTACCATGAAGGAGTGATGGAAAATGTCTGCTGAATAATAGTTATTGTTGGTGCAGGAAAGAGTAGCTTCCATGTAAACCCAAATAAATCCAGCTATCTCTACCCTTCTGCCAATATCTGTACTGACAGTTATCAGCACTTCCTTTTTCCTAATGCCATGGGAGGCTCACACCGGAGCTAAGAGGATCCAAGAATTATTCTTGTCATGGTATTTCCACTGTCCGAGAAAGAATGTATGTTAGAGAAGTCCAGTCCTGCTTTATTCCAGGCCTTAAATGACCCCCTGAGGCATTAAAAAAAAACATGACATGAGAGTGCCAGTGTTGGCTCTTAGGTGGTTTTATGTCAGGACTAGGAGGGCTGGTGCCCAGAAGGACACACTGGTGAAAGACTGGAGCAAGGTGGGTCAGCACCAGGTCAGACACTGGCATGCAGAAGCTTCAAAGTCCAAGCCAGGAGATTCCTACAAGCACCTTCACCCTCAGGAGGTACCATAAGGGAAGATGCTGCTTTCAGCAGCTGTGTGAAAGCACGTGCTGCTGCACATGGTCCCCACCAGTCCTATTTCCAGCACTGCTGGCTGAGGACTGGAAGAAGGAAAACTCCTGTACTGGGCATGGAACAGACAGTCACATGCAGCTCAGAAAACAGTCACAAGCCATGGCAAGATAATGACACCTGGTATCAGAGGAGACTTGATCCATCCTTCCCCTTTCCCCTACTTCTTCCTCTATCTGTAGTGAAGGAGATCTGGACGCTGGTGGTCAATGCCTTCTGTAGGATAACTCCTGCACTTCCACATTCCTTCTCTTCCAACCTTCTTTTGGAGAACATCATAGCTGTGGCCAGGCTCTGCACACCCCAGCACCTCGAGTGTGTCCCTGTGCTCTCTCCCTACATACCACATGGGCGTCCACTGCTGTGTTTAAAATATCACTCTATGTTCCACTTTATTTCAAAGTATTATTATGGAGTTTAATTAGCTCTGGTCACCACTAGGAAAACAGCCCAGCTTTGTCACAGCATGTGGGAGCAGGCAGGAGGATGAGGGAGAGGGGAAATGATGTTTTATGAGATGTTCCCAAGGACCAAGACTTTTTTTTTTCCCACAGGCACCACAGATTTGTTTGCTGTGATTTAAGGAGGACACATTTGGTTTCAAACCACGGGCCAGCTCCACAGTCCCTGCAAATCAGAACATCTCTGTTTGACTCATGGAACTTCACTGATTTAGAACAGCTGAGACACTGACCCTCTATGTTTAAACAAAGCCCATTTTTTCTCACTAGTGCCAGGCAGAACAGCCTCAGCTTTGGCTCTGGAAATACTGTTTTAGCAGGGATGCTCTCTGCATGATTCACAATCCACTAGGCTGAACTTTGACAAGAACAGCAGCAGTCACTGGTCACTGTTGTGGGTCTGTGGGCTCTACCACAGTGGCACAGCACCAGCTGCTGTAACCACTGCTTAGAAAAGCCTCACTTGGACAGCAGTCTCATGGTGATCTTGGGCCTCATCTCAGGGACCTAAAGGACGCTGCAAGGACCAGACAGTCTGAGTGCAGGGATGCTACCATGGGCCAGGCAGCATCCCTAAGTGAGATGCTGAGGATGGCATGAGAGATGGGTGGACATCTTGGTGCCAGGGGAGGGCAATTCTACACTACACAGACTGTCAGGCCTTCCAGAGCCATCAGAGTTTCCCTCTGTCCCCTCCCCTCAATAGCCTCCCCTGTCAATCTGCTCTCTGGTACAAAGAGGTGAGAATATGCTTTTCCCCGTACATGGAAAGAAAAAGGAGAACTGACCTGAAAAACTGCTGCAAAGGTCCTGCCCTGGCATGGTGAGCAGCAGCCACCTGTACTGAGAGCAGGCAGCCCCATGGAGTGGGGCAGAAAGGTTTTGGGGACTGGTTCTCCCCTGAACTTGATGTATTTCAAACAAGATGAAGATTTGCCTCCTCTGAGCTCAGAGCTGAGGCTCCCCAGGAGCATTGCAGGAATGCTCGGTAAACAAGCAGTAAACTATTCATTGCCCCGGTGATGGATGCCTCAAAGGGATTAGAAGAGGAAGATGAGCTCAGCATTTGCAAAGAGCAGAGAGGAAATAAATGTTCTGCATTTAGCAATCCCGTGCAGGGGAGCATGGTCAGGGAGGTGGGAGAACTTGGAACAGGGTCTGTCTGTGAAGGCTCAGATGCGTGTCTGGCCACTGGTTGTCAAAGCAAAGAGATCACTTGGAAAAACTGCTCCTACTTCCCCCTGCACCAGCCCAGACTGAGAGCCGAGGTCCGTGTTTGCGGGAAGCAGCTCTCACTGCAAAAATGGGCATTTATTGCTCTCTGGTGGTGAGATGGGCTGCAGAGGAGAGCTGTGTGCTGTGCCAGGGTGCCCACGAGAAGCCTCCTCGGAGCCTTCTGCTGCCCCTGGTCACTCCACAGAGATTTTGTTTCTCTTCCAGCCACAGCAGCTCAAGGTGCTGGAAGGCAAATTGCTGCTTGCTGGGTGACTGGCTCTCCTTGGGCTGTCCATGACCCAGGCAAGGGCAGTGCAGCTGCCTCTCCTCACCAAAAGCCTCCTGTGCCCCAACAGCATCCCTGCCTGGGGACTGGATGTGTGCCACACTGCGGGCCAGTGCTCCTGGTGCTCCTGCATCCCAAGGGGCTCTGCAGCCAGGAGAAGGGAGGCTGGGGAGGGTACAGGGCTGCAAAGCCCAGGCCAGGTCAGGACTGACTGTTCTGAGAATTAGAGTCATGTAGGTTGGAAAAGACCTTTAAGATCAAGTCCAGCCATTAACCCAGCACTGCCCAGGCCACCAGTAAACCATGTTCCTAAGTGCCACATCTACAGGTCTTTTAAACACCTCCAGGGAGAGTGATTCCACCACTTCACTAGGTAGCCTGTTTCAGTGCTCTTTTCCTTCTGCTTTAGAGGCTGAAAGTGCACATGGGCTGTGAGGTAGAAGAGGTCACCTGGCTGCTCGAGTGCCAGAGCTGAGGTTCAATGACAGGGCTGGGGCATGGGTGGGCTCTGCTTCCCCTAGAGCAGCTTTTGTCTGCATATGGGTCTGATCCCCCGGCAAGGCTTAAGGAGCCCCTTTCATTCTTCCTCATCTCCCTAATTCTGTCTCTCACGGACAAAAACTTTGGTGGCACTTCTTCCAAATGAGGGGTATGGCAGAGGTATGGGTCACAGACCTCTGTGGAACAGACAGGACAGAAACCAGGCAGGAATAAATAAAGGAGTTGCTATTCAAGTTAAAACACATTTGGGTCAGGCTGAGCTGCCCCACGAGACCTGAGGTGTGTGGGGCAGTTGGGGGGACAGGCAGGCACATGGCAGCACTCTGCTGTCTCCATCCCGGGCAGAGCGCCTCTGAAACACCATCACTAGCTCGGTCTCACTGCACCACATGCTCCAGCACCACTGCCAAGGCCTCATCCTGCCTGGATGCCCGGCCTTGACATGTCACCTTGACTGTAGTGCACAGCCCCGCTCCTGAAATACAAGGGCAGTGTCCCAGTGCCTGTTGGGGACAAGGAGATCAAGTGCTGTCAGCTCCTTAGGATGTGGTGCGGGGCTGCTCCCAGGCCAGTTGTTCTGGAGAGCACGTGGACCTGTGCACGAGGCTCCTTGACTCGCACTGGAGTCCCCAGGGTGGCAGATGGGTCAGACGACGTGGCCACCTTCGCTCAGCCACCTGGGCCGGTACGTGGCACAGCCCGCCGTGCCCTCAGGTCTCCGTGGGGCACTGGGGATGGCTCCCAGCTTGGCATGAACAAGGGCTTGCAGATTCTGGTCTCCCAGCTCGGTCGCAGCGGCGAGGGCCAGAAGGAAGTAGGCTGCTGCATCCTGTTCATCCTGACCATAAAGAACAGGGCAGGCATTAGGAAGTGGTTTAATTGAAGGTCACAGGGCTGAAGGGAACTGGAGCAGAGCCCGGTGGTTCCAGGCAGAACCCAGTGACACCTGATTTCATTGAAATGGGCTCTGTACAATTGCAGCTGTGCCAGCACTTCTTTCCAAATTGCCTTCCCCCATTAAAAAGCTGGTTGTGCCAGCATTGTGGGCATTTATTCTAAACCTGCCAATAGAAGGGAAACTCACAGGTTGCAGCCATCTACAAGTGTGTCTGCTGTTCTAGATGATGTGACATTTCAATGTGACATTTCACCTTCAGCTCTCCATCAAGGCCAGAGTGCTCAACACAGCATCATGGAAAACATAATTCCTTACCTTCAACTTGTGCAGGGTCAGGTTACCAAGGTGGCAATACACCTTGCAGTAGTACAGGGCCTCTCCCGAGCACTGCAGCAAGGGGGGACGCATGGCAAGTGTCTTCAGGTAGCAATCTTCTGCCATCTCATACATATTCAGAAAATAGTAGACTGTAGCCAGGCGGTGGAATGCAACCAGCTCCTGCAATTGATCTCCTGGAAAAGAGTTGCTGATAGAGTCAGCCTGCAGCACTCTCAATCCATCCCCAGCCTGGCATGCTAAGGCACTTTGGATGTATTTTCTCAACAGCCTGGGGGCATGGATACCTTCATAAGGAGACAGTGAGGCAGAGAAAACAGAGCCTGAGTAATGTTGCTGATATCACAGCTGCATAAGTTGCCCTGTGAGCATATCGTGATTTCTTGCTGGAAGGGGCTATTATAGGACTGGTTCCATCTCAAACATTCATGCTGGCATTTTGCCCATTCAAACTATTTCTGTAATGGGAAGGGGTAAATTTATTAAAAGAGCCAGGGCAGAGAGGAACTACTCAGTCCTGTGCTATCACCAGACTTCCCATGCTCAGTGTAGCAACAACCATCCACTGCCACACAGCTTAAAAGGGGAAGTGGCCTTAAAAAGATGTTAGCACTTAGGGTAGGAATAGGTCCAGCAGCGTTACAAAAAAAGGAGATCCCCCTTTGACATGGTCACTGTTCTCATCCACAGGAGCCAGTGACTCCTAGTACCCTGTGGATATGCATCACTCACAGGCCAGTAACTCCCAGTACCTCCTGTGCATCACTCACCAACCCTGAGGCTCAGCCTGGCTGCCAGCGTAGCAAACTCCAGTGCCTTCTCATAGCCCTGCAGCCTGATCTGCAGCTCTGCCAGCTTATTGAACAGCCGTAGCTCTGTCTTAGTTGCCTTTAGTTTCCTGGCCAAGGGCACAGCACCTCCCTAATGAGAGAGAACAGTAAGTCCAGGATGTTCCTGGAGGTATCGACAATGCCTGCAGAGGTGGTACAGAACAGCAGGACAAGGACCAAGAACTTGACATGGCAGGCAGAGGATGGGGCAATTGAGCACAAGGTTCTAGTCAATTCTTTTTCTTGAAAATGAGTTTTATATCCCAAAGCCTGGTTCTCAAAACCCGCGCCTCCCATCTCTGCCCTTCCTTGAAAGTCCCCATAAGTGACCAGCTCACACCTAACACCATCAGGATTTGTAATGTCAGGGCCCTGTTCCCACCTCCCAAATGACCTCTGGGAAGAGCTGCAGCATTGCAAAACATGTCTGTGCTCCAGGCTTCCCACTATGGCATGCTCAGGACCACCCCATCCCTTTCACATTCCATCCCTCCTGCCTGGCCACAAGTGCTTCAGTCAGCCCTGGGGCAAAGCCCCCAGCAGTCATCACCTTGTGGGGACACAAGGACAGAAATGCTCAGGGGGATCAGTACCCTGTAAAACTCCACTGCTCGATCTCTGTTCCGGCTGCCATTAAAAAAAGTATCTCCTGCCTTCTCATAAAGATCCATGGCCAAGGAGAAGTTCTCCCTTTTCAGAGCAGTCTGAATGGCTGCCTAGAAGGAAAAGGAACTGGAGTGAGAGTTGGAAAGAAACATTTGCACATAGACATTAGTGTGATTAAATAGAAGCAATATTTTATGAGCTGCTCTTCCACTTCGCAGCTCAGCTGATAAAATAATGCTAGAGATGGAGAGAAGCCAATAGTCTTCTACTCCAATAAGTCTCCAGTGACTTCCCTGGCACTTTCTCCTTATCTATGTATATTTCAATGGGAACTGGTCACTTGGCACCTCCAACTTCCTTTGGCGCTTCTACGGGACTTACTTACTCAATGAATTCACTTACTTTCACCCAGAAATCCTCTAAATCCAGTGCACAGAAAGAAGGATAGGAAATTTACTGTCAGATAGTGCCTGAGTGTAAGGCAACAGATCCTCCTTCCAGCAGCAGGTTTACACCTCTCATAAGAACTTGCTTTCTGGATCTTCCAACCCCAAAAGGCTCCTACTGAGGAGCAGTAATGGGAATGCACCTAGCCAGGGTGGGAATGGGACTGCTCCAGCCACCTTATCCATACCTGAAAGTACATTTCCACCAGCTCGTCTTCCTGCATGAGATAGTAGAGCTTTCCAGCCTGCAGCCAGGCCTCTGCTGCTTTCCCAGTCTCCTCAAGGTCAATGAAGATCCTTAGACTCTGTTTGGTGCAATCCAGGGACTGTCTCAAAGCCCTGTGATGGTAACAGGCAAAAAGCCATTACACAGGAATCACAGGACAGTCCTTATGCAAGACCTCATAGCTCCTTTTCAAGGCCCTGGTCACTGGAGGACACAGGAATAAGCAGCAGGATGAGCCAGTGCGTTTAGCATGAAGTCAGCTGTGGTGAAGGGAGAGCCAGGCAGTGGCCAGGGCATTTTGTTTGCTTGGTGCCTCTCCTGCTGGCAACCAGACCCCAGATGAACTTTGAGTCCAGGGAGTGAAGGGCTTTGTGATCTTAAATAGCACCATTCACATGACAGACATCTGCTTCCTAAATACCTTCCCTCTGAACTCACCATGACCTGACATGGGGACCTGAACATCCCAGTTAGGGATAGCCCCTGCCCATTTATCCTTCTGGGACATGGGAACTATCCCTATACTGTTTGACACATTTACCTTTAAGGACTGAAGTCTGTGGTCTGTTCCAGTCTCTTTCTCTCCTCTCCTGCCTAATCTAATCAGTCACCTGCAGGTGCCAAGCAGGAGATTGAAAGGTGAGCTGATACGAAGTTCTTAAGTACCTCCTACTGGACCTTAAGTACCTCCCTCGGGAAAATATCCCAGCAGAAATAGGAAGGGCAAACTCAGCAGCTGGAGGCTGAAACCAGACATTCAAATAACAGATAAGGAGCCTATTTTTACCAGTGAACAGTGATTAATCACTGGAATAAGCCTCCAAAGGAAGTAATGAATTCCCTGTCACCGGGTCTGCTCTGATGAAGGCTGGATGTCGCTCTGGAAAACTGTGTTCAACCAGACCCCAGTTCTGCCTGGGACAACTTTTGCCCAGCTCTTGTGATGCTCTGGTTGACACTGAACTGTTCCCTCTTCACAGCACAGTGACAGCCCATATATCTCAGACCCAGAGTCTGCAAGGCAGCCGGAGCCACCACACCTTCCCACCTCACCTGAGGGATACCCCAAGAAAGCCACTGCTCTTGCTCTGGGTGAGCAGGGACGCTGCTCTAACAGCATCTAACAGGCACAGGCAGGACTTACTCAGAGGAGCCCAAAGCCTGGTAGAGCTGGCTGAGGGCCTGCCGGGCATTGCCTTCCAGCTCTCTGTCCTGCAGCTGTTGTGCCAAGGACACCCAGTGCTCGTGGTAGGTGATGCAGGCCTGGAGATCAGGAGACACTTTGCTGTAGAAATGGCAGAGACACTCAGTGATGTGAAGCTGACCTGCATGGTACAGGGAAAAGGAAAAGGGCAGGTCAGAGGGCTGTGTTAGGGAGATGGCAGGGTGCTGCTCAGAGGTGAAAGCTGCCCTGGTCCCCGCTGTACTCACTCCTCACATGATGCCGCTTCAGGGCAAAAGCCAATGCCAGTTCATAACAGAGTTTGCCATCTTCCATCCTCTGCCTGTCCACCATGGCCTGTGCCAGCCACAGCAGCACCTGCACCAGCTCCATCTCGGGGTCTGCGCTGCCCTGGAGCTCAGCGTAGAGCTGGACTGACTGGAGCAGGTAGAGCTCGGCCAGCTGGCTGGCCCCACAGCAGAGGCTCAGCTGCCCCAGGTTCGCCAGGGCTATGGCCTGATTCCTCTTGTTCCCGGTCTCCTTGGCCTTGTGCAGAGCCCGGAGGAAGTTCTCTGCAGCCACCTGCACCTGCCCTTCTCCCTTGAGGGCAATGGCCAGGAGGTTGTGCACGGCTCCACCCTGAGTCACGCTGTCTGTCCCACTCAGGGACCGCAGGAGCTGCCACAGGATGTCTGCAGCCGGACCTGGCTGGCCCTGCAGGAGGTACATCCACCCCAAAGAGAGGGAAGACTCAAAAGCCTCCTCCTCGCCCATCAGTCTGCTGAGGGTTACAGCCCTGGCTGCATAACAAACCGCCCCATCCAACACCCCGTGCTGGAGGTACATCCTGGACAAGATGGCACACAGCGTCCTCTGGGTGGGCACAGCTCTGCTCTCACAGGAGAAACGCAGCGCTTGCTTGAGATAGAAACAAGCCAGTGCTGGGATGCTGCTTCTCTCCAGTTGGCTTCCCAGTAGTTTGGAAGTATTTTGGAGGATGAAGCCAGCTCTCCAAATGGGTGTTGGTGTCCCCTTGGTGCCACTGGGAACGAACAACCTGGCAGAGGCCAGCGCAATATTTGGCAGGTACTTCTTGTCATACAGGTAGCTCAAGATGGCAGTGGCACCCAGTGGCCCATAACTAGGGTCCAGGCCGAGCAAAGTGGTGGTGAGACACTGAAGATGCTCCATAAAGGGCAGCACTTGATCAGCTTTGCCCAGTTGTAGGAAAAGCTTGACAATGAGGAAGCAGACCCGTGCCTCCAAGGGAGCGTTGCCCACAGCAATGGCTTCCCTCAGGACGTACATCATGACTTCCAGCTCATTCTCAGAGCTGAAAGAGCGGCCAGGCAAGCAGACAAGCAAGGCCACCATCTTCCCCAGCAGGGAGGAGAACTTGTGCTTCATGTTCTGTTTCAAGTAGATGGAAGCAAGGTTCACATACAGTGCTGCCAACAGAGGCAGGTCCTCAAATCCCCTGTCCAGGACAGTCAGGGCTTCCTCAAAGTAGACTCGAGCCTGGGAAAACTTGACCTTTTTGATGCAGAGCTTACCCAGGAGGAAACAGAGCCTGACATGAGCCCAAACTGAATGGGTCCTCTTGGCCCAGTTCCTGGATGTCTCAAGGTACAGGACCAGTTCATCCTCATCAGAGAAACCATAAAAAGTGGAGTGGAGAAAGGAAAAGCTGAGATCATAGAGGCTTTGAAAACTGGGCACATAACTATCTTGGTTAAGGAAGGTCAATATGGGGTCAAAGACATCAGCATCATCCATGTGTCCAGCATTCAGGTCAATAAAGAACTTGGGATAATCAAAGTCATCCAGCTTCTCCAGGAGAACATCTTCTAATGTAGAAGGGACTGATTCACTCCCTGGACTGGACAGCTCAGAGGTGCTAGCTGTAGCCAACTCATTTATTTCCTCCCAAGACTGGAGCAGTTGGATATCTTCAGTGCCACAGAGAACAGCCTCTGGAAGGGACAGGAAAACCATAGCAAGATTAGGAAGAAATTCCTTCCTGTGAGGGTGGTGAGGAGAAGCTGTGGTTGCCCCATCCCTGGAAGTGTTCAAGGCCAGGATGGCTGGGGTTTGGAGCAACCTGGGCTGGTGGAAAGTGTCCCTGCCCATGGCAACTGGGTGGAATGAGATGATCTTTAAGGTCCCTTCCAACTAAAACCATTCAATGATTCTATGATGTGTCCTTATGTCAAAACTTGTCCTCAGAAGTCAACACAAAAGCATCCCATTCTGTCCCCTCCTCATACTCACCTGATGGCACTTTTGGGTACATGGCTGTAGGTTCAAAACCATCTATACAAAAAGAGAAACAGAAAACAAAAAGCTAAAAGCCTTGGTCAGTGCTAATGTGCAAAGTCATCAAACCTTACAGAGATCTCCTGCTGCTCTGCTAAACCCCACACCCATGTGTGGCTTCCAGCTGCAGATATCATAGGCAGCTGCAGCTCAAATCCCCGGGATCTGCTGGGGTTTGGTGCTGCATGAGATCATGCAGAACAGTTTTTTAGCTGGTGGTGAGGTGAGGTAATGTGATACTTTTCACAGGTAGGGTTTTATCAGCTCTCTCACTCTCTCAAGAGCCTTGTGGTGTCTATTCAGAGGTTTTCAGGTGTGTCAGTCTGTACCTGAGGCTCATTGCTCCTGATCTGGCTCATCTGGGAGGTCCCCTGGATCCCGGGGATCCCAAACTCAGCCCTACACGGCCACACTGTGCTTCTAGGTAGTGAGAAATCAAGAAACAGAGACATAGAAACCAGCTGAAGTCTAAAAGCCACACACCGAGCACAGAGAAACTGAGAAAAGCACCCAGGAACCCTGACCCTGGCTCTGGTAGGCAGGTCCTACAGCCACGATCAGTGGAGACCAGCGCCTGTCAGGGTTTCCCGGGCTGAGAAGCTTCCCTGGGAGCAGAGAAGACCCTTACAAACTGCAGTGTGGTCACCTCTTGAGGATATCTGCAACCTCCATGACCCGGCTGAGCAGAGGGTTTGGAGGTTGGCTCAGCCACAGCAGTTGTCTCCACTGCAAAGCCCAAGCAAGGAGTTCCCTAGGCACGGTCCAGCATCATTCTCCATGGGGATTCATGGGGCTGGGAGTGTAAGGAGAGGGGGCACTCACCCAGCCGGTACACAGAGGTGATGTCAGTGCATGCCAGGTCCCCAAGGAGGGTGGTGAAATGCTGCTCGTCACCATTGCAGGGGATGCGCAGAAGGGGGGACTTTTCTTCTTCACTCAGAAACGCCAAGCCCTTTTCCCTGGGGTGAGACAGATGTCAGGAGAAGACAGTCAGTGTCTCCCCATCCCCTGACACTATGGCTGTCCTGTGGGATGGGATTTTCCACCCCTCCTCTTCCTCCCACCATAAAAGCTCTGCTGCAGACGAACACAGGATTTTGGACACCTTCCCCATCCAGGTTCTCCATGAAGGAACCAATGGGTACCAGAGGAAAGGAGCTATTGGTACTTTTCTTTAACCCAGAATCTCTCTCTGAGGCCAGGACATCATCTGATCTCCTCTCTCTTCTCTGGAGTGGCAGAGAAAAGTGCTTACAACTTACCTTGGGTAAGACCCTGAGTGAGGAAAGCCCAACAGACCTAGCAACAGGTTGAGACCTTGTCCTCCCACACACACTTTTGGAGGAGAAGCCATTTTGGAAGAGCACTGAATTGGAGCTTTATCTTTAAGACACCAACAGAGACAACTGCCTAAGTTGTCAGTGGGGTTGTGTCACCCTCTTTCCCTGGATAACTCTGTGTCCTTGAGAGGGCATTGAATTCTGCTCAGGGAAAAACTATGCCAATGGTCATTCTGCCTTGACATCCTACAGAGAGCAAAGGGGCAGAAGGAAGACAAGCAGAATTTGGTTTCCTCATCAGAGATTGCTCTTCCAACACTTGGTGGACTCACACCTCAAACAAAGGTACAAACTGAAGACATTTCTAGGAGGAAATGGGAAGTCAGTTTGTCTGGTACAACAATGTGCTGGGCTGCCTTAGCATAGAACCAGGCTAGCCCGGGGCCAAATCTCTTTGTCTTCAAGAATCACCAGAGGCAAGTCAAATACAATTGCTTTGTCTCTGTCTGGGCAGAGACTGCTGCAGCCTGTTGGCTCCCCTTCATTTTCTCCTGAAGTTAATGTAATAAATAAACTTACAGAGGTTCACAAGCCTTGGGATTTATGTATCGTGTTGGAACAAAGCCAATGCTCCCACTGCTGAGGGATTTGCCCACAAACCATGGGAGTCCTGGAATGAAGAAGCCTATGACATCTATGCTGTCTCCTTTACAGAAACTCAGTTCATCCCACGCTGCTCCTCTGTGGTCCTCGGTGGCGATGCACCTGCCTTTGACTGGGAAACCAAAGCAAAGAAGGGCATTTTAGTGTGAGGCCACTGTTAAAACTTTCATGCTGGAAAAGAATTGGGCAAGGACAGACCATGAATTCACATTGAGAAGGCTGCCTCTCTCTGCCCTAAGATTTACTGTGCTCATGGATTCAGATCTCTGCCATTTCTTCTTGAGAAATGGATTCTAATAAAATATACAGGAGGGAAGAATAAACTCCACACGGCCAAAGGCTGAAGCCTCTGAGAGTTGCAGTCTGGACGGTGACTGGAAGCACTAACTGGTGAATGGTGGGCACAGGTTTCATGTGCACACTTGTGGGACCCTCAGAAGGATGCCCTAGTATCCCTCTATCCTCTGTGTTCCTCAGATTGTCCTTCTAAGCACACACAGTTTGCAAGCTCTCTTCACCATTCCAGAAGGTCCAGAGACACAGAATTCCCTTAGAGCACCCTGCAATGGTGTGCCATTGCCAGAACTAGAGACGGACCCTTTGCAATCATGGCCAAAACCAGGTTAGCAAGAGCCGTGCCCTTCCCTGGGATGCTGCCTTACACAGGTATCACTCACCAATTGCCTGAGAGGTTGTCTCGCTGATGTCCTGAGAGGTGCCAAAACTCATAGCATAATTCTTCAGGAACCACCTGCAAGGCAACAGGAAATCATATTGGTCCTCTCTGAGCAGTCTTGTCCTCAGGGCAGCACCAGGGATGGTGTCTCACAAGCAGGATAGATGTTCTGTTCCCTGGGAGTGTCAACATGGCCAGCACAGCCAGTCCAGTAATTCCTTGTAATGGTTTTACTGGGCAGGGAGGAGAGTTTGCACCTCACAGCTGCAGCCTTACATGCCACGATAAGAGCAGGATAAATTTGCCAGGCTTTAAGGAGGATTTCACCATGTAAGAGGAGCTGCAGATGTCTTCAAGGCTCAGCCAGGTGACCAATGTGAAGCTCCACTTTGACTGGCATTGCCTAAATTTTTCCTCCACTTATTCATCTGTAAATCACAGATAACCTCATGTATGACCTAAATCAATATAATAGAGGAATGATATCTGAAGTACAAGCATGTCCTTGCTCTGTCTCATTAACAGGACCTGAACTGGTTCCAGTGGTTGCCTTTATGCATAATGTATATCCTCATGGAATTGTGAGGCTCTTGCCCATTGCCAGAGGCAAGAGCAGTTTCACACACCAGGCTTTGTGCCAGCTCATGCACCAGGATCAGGAAAGCAACTTGGCTTGAGCCCTATTAATTCACAAGTTTACTTACTGGTAAAATGGGTGACGTATTGGGTCTAGCGCAGTCACAGGCACCACGCCTCGTTGACCTGTCAGTAAGGACATCCCTTCCCATTTCGAGTCCTCTCCAACATTCCTCACATGGATCAGCTCATTCTTGCAGAGCTGCAGGCCTTCTTCTCCCTCCTGCTCTGCCTTCCAGACACCTGGCACTGCTCTGGAGAAAAAGTTACCTGCAGATAGACAGAGGTCAATGGCACTGGTGCAAGGCATGGCCCAGCACAGGGCTCCAACACAGCCCTGCTGGGATGATTTTGAGGAACTCCATACATGTAAAGCCCCTTCGCACCTTCCTGGAGGAGCAGATCCATATATATGGTGGCCAAATGATCTTCATCCACAGTGACTCTAATCTCTGTGTCCTCCATCAGGGCACAGTTCAGCCAGTACTCCTGGTCAAAGAGAAGCTGCTCCAGACAGCTGCCCACGTATCCTAAGAAATCAAGAGGCAAATCAGTGTAAGCATCGTCCTTCACTGGGCAGAATGCAGGGCTCTTTGGATGTTTCCCAGTCTGCCATCTGCAACCATGCTGGGAGGCAAAAGACTCTAATTTTGTCTCCATCCCCAAAAGGCAATAGAAGGATTACCCAAAAGGCATCCTCCTGAGCTGCTTTCACTGATCCAGACAGTGGTTTTATAAACAGTCAAAGGACTATAAGGCTTTTTAATTCATATTCTTCACCTGTCCATCCTGTTATATTACAGTACCTTCTCCAAAAATGCTTCTTACCTTGTCTGTTTAGACCTCCCAACACCTTGGAAACATTACCTAAAGATAGATACGTGGAAAACTTCCAGACTTCTTCCAGGGTTTTGAAGGTGAGGAGGAACCGATTCTCCTGTGCTTGCATACAGACCAGCCTGGCCGACAGCTCCTACCCATGGGAGACAAAGCAGGATTCAGGAACAGTCCTGGGATTCTGACAGAGGGTAATGATATTAGACCCTGGAATGAGACTAGCACTCATGGATCAGCATAGTTGAGACTGAAGCTGTGTGAGTCGGTTGCCTGGGGTTAAGGTTGTTCCAGCCAACTGAGTCCTTCAGCCAGGGGTGATGGAGCACTCACAGTGACAACTGCCCATGGTGCAGCAGGAGAGGGAAGAAACTCAGAATCACAGACTAGCTGGGGTTGGGAGGGACCTCTGGAGATCACCCAAGTCCAACCCAACTGCCAAGGCAGGGTCATCTGGAGCAGGTGACACAGGAACATGTCCATGAAGGACAGGCACAACTTCCAACCTGCAGCTCTGAGGCTGAAAGCAGTAGCTGTGCCTTGAGGGAGAAGCTCTCCTGCCACTATTGCTGGCACTTATATGTCTGCAGAGTTCCAAGTCTTCTGGGAAGCTCTGCAGGGAGCTACCTCTGAGAGATAAGGGCTTCAATATCCAGCAGGGAAGGAGAGTTTAGTTCAGTCTCTATACCTGTAGTGATATTTTTTTTAAGAAATCCCAGTATGAGAACCCCTGTCCATGTCCAGAGATGTCACCACCACCAGGCATCTGAGTCTGGTGAATTTGGTGAATTGCTGGATATTTAGGCTCAACCCCAGTCTATCTGCATGATCCCTCAGGCAGATCAGAGCCCCCAGTATGAGGCTCCTGACACGAGGCTCAGTTTTGCCTCTCACCTACTACCAGTTCATTTCCCCCATCCTTCTAGTCCCCTTCAGAGTCCCTGTGTGCAGGAACACATCTTGCAGTGGCCTTGGAGGACCTTCTCTTTCTTGGCTAGGTTTGGTATCCCATCACACATCCCATCTTGCCAAGAGCATCCCAGCACATGTTCTGCTCTGCCAGATTGGGTCTTCTACCTTGAACAGGGCACAGACATCTCTGTCGTCACTCTCAAGGGCCCACAGCTTCTTTCTGGCTGCTTCCTGGAGCTGGGAGTTGGGGCAGCCAGAGGAGCGACTCTCAATGGAGAAGAAGAGGGACACCTCTTGAAAAGAAAAAGTTAAGGGTGTTAAGGGGCAGAAGGAGCTCTGTGGCATCCAGAGTTGCCTGTGCCACACTGCCAGGCCCACCAGTACCTCCAGCCTGGCTGTGATGCTCTAAGAATACAAACCCAGCCCATCCTCACCCTTCAGCCACTAAGAGACTCATGTGATGGCAGGCAGGCCCTGCTACATTCAAAAGTTCCTCCAAAATTTGGGAGATTCCATAGTCATCTTACCTGGTGGAAAGCCCTCTCTGGCATCCAGCAGCAGCATGGAGGTGTCTGGGGAGCCATCTCCTGCCTCAGTAGCGGGGCTGCTTGGCTCTGATGCCCCAGCCTTACCTAGCGAGGAGGGGACACAGAGAAGAGCTGCTGTAATGTGGTGTGGCAGAGGTTTAGGATGTGCTGCTTAACCTGAGAGCACCTGAGGGCTCAGCCCGTGGGTTGCACTGCAGATCTGGCTGGGATTGTGTGAATCTGGTAGCACCCTACAATTGTGCTCAAGGTTGGAGGCAAGATCCACAGGATTGATGTGTCCTAACTACATGATACCTTTGATGATGGGCTTTGGAGTGAGGGGACCTTCTCTCCTTGCTCTTGGACAGGCCCCCACTGAGCAGATCTGTTGGAAGGATGACCCTGAGACACAAAGATTTTTATCTTTTTTTTGAGGAGACGTCAGAGCAAAAGCAATTCCCCAGCACAGGATAGCCAAGACTTTGCAAAACTCTTTGCTCATCGCTTTTGAAAGTCAAAATGAGATTTTTCTCCCCTGCCTGGTCGTTATCTGAAATCCAAGCTGCACTCTCTCTGCTTCACACATTGTCAACTATTGCCATAAAGGATTCAGGAACTGAAACTTTAGCTGGTAATTATGTTAATGAAAGCTGAGGCACACAAAAATCCAGCTTGTTCTTTCACAGCTGTATTGGCTGTGGAGGGATAACAAGATTAAAACCCAATTTTTGTCAGTAATCAGATTGGACTTGTAAGACGAACATGTACCCAGAGATCTGGAGCTGAAACCTGCAGCAGCTTCTGTAAGTCACTGCTGCGACCATAACTATAGTCTGCAGTTCTTTTAATTGAGCCAGCTTTGCAAGTCAGTCAAATAAATTGTTATTTGCATGCAGAATTGTAATCCTTATTTATAGTTAGCAAGTAAAAAATAATGGCCCAATGCTGCACATGTCATGAATGAGCTTTTCTTTGAAAGAAAAGGCTCTACATTTCTCAACGGCTGATTTGAACACACTTAACAAAGGACTTCATCTAGCAGCTCTATCCCCTTCTACACGTGGGGGAAACAGAGAAGGGGAAGTGAAAGGGGCCAGAGGCACAGCTAAATCCAAACTGGCTCCTGCCAGGCTGTGCTTGCCTACCAATTGCTCCACTCCTCCCTCTCCTCTTCCCCTCCCTGCATCCCAGCAGACCCTGCCAGGCTCCCCTGGGCTTGGCAGGGCTGGGTGGGCACAGGCTGGGTGCCACCTCCCTGGGGATGGGTACCTGATGCCATGGTCTTCTCTTGACACCATTTTCCCTGGCGTTCAGCAGCAGTTTGGTGCAGATGGTCCCAGCAGGGCAGGAGCACAGGCGAGGGGGGACAGCAGGAGTCACACTCTTCCCCTGGGGAAGACGGAGGGTAGGCAGAGGCATTCCAATCTCCGGCAAGATACTCCCTGCCTGAGAGGTCTCCGTAGGATGTGCCAAAGGAGGTGGCAGGTTGGACATCGCTCGTGCCACCTCCATCGGTGTCAGGACAGAGCATGCCTGTGGGTCTCCAGAGCGGGGCAGGGATGAGGACTTACTTGGGTGAGTGGAGAAATGGGTTTGCTCTCACAGATTCAGTGTTTATTTTTGTTTGGGCCAGGCTCAGAAAGGGAACTGGGAACTGTTTTCAAGAGACCAATTGAAACTGCTGGTGAGGAGTCATGCCAATGAGTCATTTACCTCCCTGGTGCCGAAATATTTTGTAAGAGTGGGCAGGAAACAGCCCAGCCCAGAGCCGAACGCAGGTCCCAGTGCTTTGGGCTGCACCCCTAGCAGCCAGGGCTGAGTGCTCATGGCACCCTCTGGCAATGGCTCTCCTGGGGGACACGTGGCCACAGCTGCTGGCCCTGGGCCACCTCCCTCCTCCAGCCCTTTAGCACAGCCCCATGACCTCATCCGACACACTGATGCAGGTGCCTTTAGGAGCTGACAGCACCCCTGGGGCTCTGCAAGCCTTGCAATGCTTGGGGGACTCCTGGGCAGCAGTGGCAGCTGGACAGGGGTGGCAGGGGGCTCCTGAAAAGCCAACAACATGGGAATAAACCAAACCCCTGAATCACTATCTCCCCTCCCCGGACAAAATGTCCTGCTTCGTTCCCTACGCACCCTAATCCAGTGCTCAGCAAGAGGAGGGGCACCAGGAGCCATGTCAGGAAAGGCAGGCAAACAGCCAAAGGGGCCAGTGCTCAGCACCAGTCTGCCCAGAGGCCCCATCCAGCGGGACGAGCTCCTCAGCCACAGATCTGGCAGCCCAGCTCAAATAGAGCATGGCTGTGGCATCCCCACAGGCAGCTTACCTGTGCATCCCAGGGACAGGTCCTGGTGCCAGGGGGTCCCCAGGCAGCAGCCCATGTGTCCAGTGACACTGCCAGCCCCAGGGAGGTGGGCTGCTGCTGCTGCTCCTGCCTGGCCGGCACCGCAGCCCAGCCCAGCCACAATGCACAATGCGCCTTTTGACCGGGCACCGGCTGCCAGCACGGCGGGGGCGACGGGCACAGAGTCAGGGAATGGTTTGGGTTGGAGTCATAGAGTCACAGCATCATTTAGGGGAGAAAAGGCCTGTAAAATCATCCAGTCTGACCCTGAACCCAATACAGCCAAAATCACCATTACATCACATCCCTACATGCCACATCTATATGTCTTCTAAATCCCTCCAGGGATGGTGTCTTCCCCGGTCAGCCTGTTTCAATGCTTGACAACCCTTTCCATTAAGAAATTTTTCCTGCTATCCAATCTAAACCTCCCGTGGTGCAACTTGAGGCCATTTCCTCTCATTCTGTCCCTTGTTTCCTGGGAGCAGAGCCTGATCCCCACCGGGGTCCACCCTTCTGTCAGGGAGCTGTAGAGAGCAAGAAGATCCCCTCAAGCCTCCTTTTCTCCAGGCTGAGCCCATCCAGCTCCCTCAGTCGTTCCTCATAAGACTGACTCTCCAGACCCTTCACCAGCTCCGATCCCTTCTCTGGACATGTTTCAGCCCCTCAATGTCTTTCTTGCAATGAGGGGCCCAAAAATGGACACAGCCCTTGAGGTGCTTCACCAGTTCTCAGTACAGAGGGAAAATCATTGCCCTGATCCTGCTGGCCGCACTGCTGCTGGTAAAAGCCAGGATGACATTAGCCTTCTTGCCCACCTGGGCACACTGCTCCACCTTTCTTATTAGCTCCCTTCAGTTACTGAAAGGCTGCAATAAGGTCTCCCCAGAGCCCTATTAGCCTTTCTTCTAGGAGAGGGGTTCCAGCCCCTCAATCATTTTCATGGCTCTGCTCTGGATCCCCTTTGACAGATCCATGTCTTTCTTGTGCTGGGGGCCACAGAGCTGGATGCAGCACCCTGGGGGAGCCCAAACACAAACCCACTGGCACTGCTGTGCTGCCCTGGCCCCCAGTTACCCTGAGCTCCCTTGCCTTTGGGATCGCATTGCCCAGCCCACATGGCACATTCCTCTCATTCCTCCCATCAGCTGCAGCATGGAGAACCCCTCAGCCTGCCAAGCCTGCTTGAGCTTTCAGCTGGTCCCTCCAGAGAGCTTCAACACTGGTCTCTCCCCACTTGCAAGGGAAACTCTGTTCCTGACACTGCTGCAAGCACCTGCCTCACCTGCATGGACACCCCACTGGGGCCCACCCAGCATCCTCCATCCAGAGCTGGCTGTGTTCCTGGACCACTTTCCTGCCCAACACTTTCCCTGTTTCACCGTGTGGGCAGATGGCATCACTGCCCACTCCACACCAACATCAGCAGAGCAGAGCCACGTTCAGGCAAGCCACAGGGGAGTTCTCTGCGAGCCCAGACACTGCAGGCTCTGGTGGGGCTGGCAGGGCTCACCTCATCTCTGAGATCAGGGCTGTCTGAACCCTGGATCCAAACACCAGGAGGGACTGCTTTGGCTGCTGTGCAGGATCCCTTGGGCTACACTTGATGAGTCTCATTCCCTCCTTTCTCACATGCTTTGACCTTGCCCCTTTCCAGGACCAGGACTCAGTGCTGGCTGTGCTGTCTCACTGCGCTGTAGGTGGCAGATGTCTGCAGAGCATCTCAGGGGAATAGCAACGCAGTCCCTGCAAAATAAAACTCAAAAGGTCTAGGGAGAGAAGTTACAGATGAGGAGGTCTTTTAGTGATGGTACTTTACTTCAGCAACCAGCCGGTGTCACCACAGCAATGATTTGTCTGCTGTGGTTCTCCAGGAGCATTGCTGGCTTTCCCAGGCAGCCAGGCTGCATCCCAGTGCATGACAATGCCTTGAATTTCTCCAGAGTAGTGAGTAATCGCTGCAGTGAGTAATTTAGGCCAGATTGGATGCATCTCTGAGCAACCCGGTCTAGTGGAAGGTGTCCCTGCCAATGGCAGATAGGTGAAATGACATAAGATTTAAGGTCCCTTCCAACCTAAACCATTCTGTGATTTTATGACCCAGAGAGGGTATTTCTCACCACAATACCATGCTGTGACAGGGGCTGCCTGGCACCACCGTGATACCCCTGTACGGTATGCAAAGCATGAGGAATACCTTGCTGTGGGCCAGCCATGGCAAGATGGAGCCCATCTTCATGGAGCTGGCTGGGAAATTTCAAACAAAAGTGAAGTTAAGTCAAAAGGCTCTGCATGGAGGTTGCACTGAATGATGTTCCTGTGCAGCCCTGGCCACCATTCTGCCTGCCCAGGAGAAGACTGAAAGAGTGGGGATTCCTAGTCCTCAACAGGAGAAACTAGATGTCAAAATATTGGGGTTGCCTGGAAAAGGGACCATCCCCTTGATCCTCCTCCTGAGCCCCAGATGTCAGGGAGCCGCAGTGCTCTCCTGGCTGGGGTTTTGCATGCAAAGCTGTGTGGCTGCAGGAACCTGCACAAAGGTGAGTGCTGGGACGGGCCGGCACTGCTCTCCCTGTGGCAAAGACACTGTCTCTTCCCATTGCTCACTGGCCCTGGAAAGCTCCACATTTAGAAAACTGTCCCAGCTGACCTAGGGATGCTCTGAATGTGCGGAACTGGAGGGGGAATTCAGATCCAGATGCAGGTGTCAGCCTGCCCATCCTGAGAACACACAGGTGGAGTTTTGTGATGGAATCAGGGACATCTTTACATAAAAGATGTTGCTGTTCTGGGCCCAGGTTGTCGAAGTGGTCAAGTGCTTGAGCAGGGCACGGTGTTTTCAAACAAAGCTTTTTGCTTCCCTCAGAAGTCGGTTTTAGTAACACCTGCTTACCAATTAGCAATGAATTCTTCTACACGAGGGAAAATAATATTTTTATACCAACAAAATGGTTTGAGTTTTTAAAATTTTCTAAACAAAAATGTGATCCTTTTGCTTTTAAGTTTACCTTAATAATTTAGCAACCAAACCCATCCCTGTACAAGCAAAGGTATCATCTCCTGTTTGACCTGAACTGGAATTTGCCTGTTGGCCAATAACCTGAAAACCTCACATTCCACTTCTTACCTCTCTGCATACCAGCTCCTGTTGCTGCTGCTGAAGCCCATTGGCCTGGACTCCCTGGAAATACTTCCTGATAATTATGGAAGCAGTTTCCTGGGGTCTCAGCCTGTTCCAGCTGGGGGTCTCTGCCTGTGCCAGCTCTCCAGGGTCTCTGCTCCCTTTGAGAGCCTGGGCAGGCTCTGCAGGTGGAGTGCCAGCCAGCCACGCTTCCCTACCCGTGGCATGAAACAGTGGGAGTGCGGTTGTCCAGGCACCCTTTGGCTGGGGGACAGAGATGCTGTAGGCAATGTAGGTCTCCAGGGCTGTCACAGTGCACCACTCACCACTGGGACCAAATCCTCTTCCCTAAATCCAGCATGTCCACTCTGATTTCTCCTGTCAGTTCCTGGGTACAAAGGACCCAAACCAAACCTCTGCTTCCCCAGTGCGTTCATCATCTGAGCCTCAAATTCAGCCAGGACCAAACCCACAAACTCTCTGCCCCGACCTGGATTTCCACAGCCATGTCCCCGCACTGGATCTCTCCAGACACCTGCAACCGCCGCGTCCCGGCCGTGTTTGCTCAGCTGGGGACGAAGGGCACAGGCAGGCAACCAGCACCCAGCGAGAGACCCGGCACGGCGGCTCTACTGACCTGCTCCTGCACACACGCCCCGTGCTCTGCTCCCCAGCACCGCTTTCCTCACGGAGACCTCTTGGCCACGAAACTCCAGCCTCTCCCAGCCGGTTTCCCCAGGGGAATGCTGCCGGCGCCGGGACGCAGCGCGCACCCGTGCGTGTACACAGGGCTGTGTACGTGTTTGCAAGGCGGGCGAGCGTGCCCTGCACCGCCACTCCCTCACACGAGGAAAGGAATTTCTTCCAAGAGCGGCTTATCATCTTGGGAACCTCCGTTTCCCAGCAGAGCTGCCGGCGCGGAGGTCAATGAGTTACCCAGGGTTATGGTGTAAACAGCGCGGCGCTCCGGCAGACCGCCGGCTCCCGAAGGGAAGCGCAAACGCCCAGGCACCACCTTCCCCCTGGCCCGGCAGTAAACAAGGGCTGGCGAGGATGCCCATGGGCACAGTGTCAGGGCACGGTGTCACGGCTTGGCTCAGCCCCTGTGGGACCACCCTGGACTCTCTCCCACTCCGAGCAGCAGCTTTGCATGAGCAGCCTCTCCCGGACTCACCTGTCCCCTGCTCCCCGCCCCGGCAACGTGTCCTTCAGGCTGGTGACCTTCTGTCCTCGTTGTGCTCCGACTGCCTCTGCGACAGCAAAGTCCTGCGAGAGGCATTCCTGGGTGATCCTGGGGAGGTGGCAGAGGCGCCCGGCTCTGAACCCCCCTTCTTCCCTGACAAAATGCAGCCACGCAGAACAAGAGATCTGTGGACCCAGCAGTATTTGTGCTTCCCGGCTAAACTCCACAACAGGGAAAAACACAGGGATCTTTTTTTTTTTCCTTTTGGAAACAATGAAACAGTTAATATCAAGCTTTCCCAATATTTTTGTTTCCTTCTGGGAGTGCTCAGAAGTTGGTCGTTCCTTGGCAGGTTCAAAACGAAACCTCATTGCTTTTCAACTTTATTTAAAAATGAACCTGAAAGAAAAGGAAGTCAGTGTAAACCTGACTTCACTCAGGGAAAAAAAGCAAACAAACAAGATGAAACATTTTGTTTCAGGCCAAAAAAACCTGTTTCATGGGTTTGATTCTCTGGTGTGAGTAGGGGGATCCATTTAAGCCCACCCAGCCCAACACCCACTGCAGCAGAGGGGCACTGGCAGGAACATGAGGGCCAGCAGGGACATTTCTCGGGGACATTTCCTCATTGCTACACTCTCTGCTTCTGCTTTCACACTCTGCAAAAGGGCACAGAGCAGCAATAAGCACCTGCCCGCCCCATGCTTCTCGTCCCTACCCCCCACCCCACCCTCCCGAAAATCCAGGACCCCTCAGGGTGCACAACTCAGGGACAGGAGCATGGGGAACAGGAACCTGCCCCACGTGCCTTCACTCACACTTTGCGTACCCAAGGGTGGCCTTGGGGCAGCATCTTCCCTGCTGTGCCACCAGCTGGAGACCACTGGGGAAAGGGGGTTCACGTGTGGCTGCAGGACACAGGGGAAGCTCAAGGGTTTTGCAGCCAAACTGGTGTGGTGAGTCCCTGAGTGCGGCCAGATGGGCCTGGCTTTAAGATATTTCTTTCCATTGATGGCTCCCACTCAAGAATTTTCTCCCATCTCCAAGACCTGAGTTACTTTTCCTCTACGCATGGCAGGCCAAAGCCGCTGCTGCAGCAGGAAATTTGCTCCATCCCGCAACTAAAGGGTTAAGTGGGCTCTGGGGCTGAACTCAGCTGAAGTCAGCGCTTCATTTTCAGAAATGCTGAGGCCTGCTCCTCTTGCATTGTTTGCAGCCAGAGCTGGAGGAAGTACTCGCTCTTGGAAAACTGGCTCTTGGAAAACTGGCCGCCTGTGTCGGTTGTAGCTGGGTGGGTCAGGAGGCTGAGACCAGCCTTTGGCACACCAGGAGCCCAGCAGGGAGCACCCAGACTGGTGCTCTGAGTTCTTCTCCCTGGCACTGGGGTGTGAACCCCGACCATCCTCCCTGCTCCTGCCTGCAGCCACCGCTTCAAAGGCAGCAGTACAGCATCACCACCCAGGGGAGCCTCCAGACTGCACGGGGACAGAGCCAGGCAAGTGGAGGCCACAGATAAAGTATGGGAAGGAAGAAGGAAGGACCAGAGCCAGTCAGCTGAGCTCCAGGGTTGAAAAATCTCTGCAGTCCCTGCCTGGAACTGTATTGCTGAAAGAAGGCTTCTAGTTCACCCCTTTGCAAAGACCTGTTTTTGGTTTTTTGTTTCTCTTGCAGGAAGGTTTGAAGGTGTCAGGGAAAGGCCCATTGTTATACTCCATGTACAGGTGTCTCAGAGGCATGGACTTCACTGTAGAGAGCTTAACAATCATAGAATCGTGGAATGGTTTGGGTTGGAAGGGATCTTAGTGATCATCTAGTTCCAAGTCACTGCCATGGGCAGGGTCATCTTCCACCAGACCAGGTTGCTCAAAGGCCATCTAACCTGGCCCTGAGCACTTACAGGGATGGGCCAGCCACAGATTCCCTGGCAAACCTGTGCCAGGGCCTCACCACCCACACAGTAAAGAATTACTTCCCCATATCCAATCTAAACCCACTCTCAGTTTGAAGTCATTCCCCCTTGTCCTGTCACTACATGCTCCAGATAAGTTTTAGGACAACAGCAAGGAATAGCAGTCACAAGCCTCTCACAGGTATTTTGAGTTCTCCTGATCATTGCACAGTCACTGTTCCAGCACTGCTGCCTTCCTCGGGCACCCTCACCCAGGCAGAGGCAGAGCTACAACCCCAGCCAGCACCACCACTGCTTTGGCAATGGTTGCAGGGGGAACACCCACAGCATCACATAACACAGTAGGTTTTAGGAACAGGACTACCAGTGAAAATCTTTCTGCCTCTAGAACAGATTCTTTCAAGGTCATAGAGATAGCCTGGCCCTCGTGTTCTCTGTAAGATCTGAGTTAACAGCTCATGTAACCTCCGTGCACCCTCAGGATACTCCTCCCAGATACCCCTTACTCCTGTCAGCTCTCTCCTGCCTGCACTATGACAAGGTTGCAGGGATGATGGGTGGGCTGCCAGGCTCTCTGCCCCACAGCAACTGCATCCTGCTCAAGAACACCTGAGCCCCAGCAGAGGGCACAAGGGGACACAAGATGTGTCATGAGCTCCTGACGCTCCCAGCTTGTCTAAGAATGTCACACATCCCCAGGCAGCCCAGTCCCTGACACTCCCGGGATGGAGCAGTGGCTGCTTTCCACCTCACCTGCAGAAGAGGAGCCCTTTCCATGGTCCCTCTAACCAGTGCCTCTCCTTTTACCCCCAACACCACTTTCTCACTTGCTGTGGAGCCTGGCCCTGTTGTGGCCACAGAGTAGATGTCCACCCACCCCAGGAATCAGCCCCCCACAGGTACACTCACAGCTGGCAGCCAGATCCAGTGTTCACAGCAGAGGAGGGTCCCCAGGTGATGGAAAGTGTCTCCTGGGCACCTGATCTCTCTAGGCTGATGGAAGAGCTGATATAGAATATCCCTCAGTTCCACTCCTTCAGCTGCCCCATCCAGTCATGGCTTCTCTCCTCATCCTCTCATCCCTGCTCTTCTCCCAGACTGGAAGTATTGATGCCCAGCACTGTCCAGAACATTGAATGTCCTGAAGTCCATCAATAATGCAGGAGAATTGATGGCAGGCAGCTCGCAGGCAGCTACCAGCCTGTAAGGGGCACTGAGACGTGCCCCTGAATGTGGCCAGGCAGGAAACCCCCATTGCATCCCCCGAGGTAAGTTTGGGATGCAGACCTTCAGCACACAAATTCTGCTGCTTCCATGAACGCCAGGGATGGCATGATGCAGCATCAAGGGCAGGATTAGGCTGGAAATCAGGAAAAGGTTCTTCCCCCAGAGGGTGATCGGGCACTGAACAGGCTCCTCAGGGCAGTGGGCACGGCCCCAAGGCTGCCAGAGCTCAAGGAGTGTTTGGACAATACTCTCAGGAGCATGGTGGAACTGTTGAGGTGTGCTGTGCAGGACCAGGAGTTGGACTTGGATGATCTTTGGGGTCCCTTCCAACTCAGGATATTCCCTGATTCATGAGTTTGCAGGCTGCACGGTGTGACGGTACATTCATCCACCACCAAGAAGGGCAGATCTGCTGGGACCAGCGAACATCACCTCTGAGGAGCTTGTCCTAAGCTTTGCAATAGGAATGCCTAACTCCTGTCCTTCCACTCTGTGTCCAGTGTCACCGCAGGGACATCATGCTGCATTTTGGGCTCTGTGTTCTCTCCAGCAGCCCTTGGGAGAGCTCATGGGCTGCTGCTACCACGCCGGCAGTGCACAGTGCAGCCAGACTCTCCCTCCTGGATATTAATTGTCAGAGCCATTAGATGGCAGCAGGAACCGTGCCACCAGCATCCCAGCATCGCAAAAACGGGTTTGGAGCCAGTCCCCAGCCCTGCTGCCCGGAGCAGCAGCAGGTGAACCTGCTCTGCAGGCTGGAGCATGGGGTGGGCAAACAACGCCAAGCACTGTGGGGCTGCAGAGCTGGGCTTGCCAGGGAAAAACAGGGAAGGCTCCGAAATAGGGGACCAGCATCTGAAGCAGCAACAGGGAGGGACACGAGAGCCAGGTCAGGAGGACATCTCCAGTGAAGATGACTTGGTGAAGCCCATCTGCAGAGGACTGCTGGGAGCTCACGGCTGGGAGCTGCTGGTTGCTGACTTGGGAGTGAGCAGTCAGTGAGGCCACGCAGTTCCAGAGGTGAATTTATTATTCCAGTGTTAAAGACACCTCGGGTCAGGTAACACAACAGGCAAACCCTGCCAGGAACATGCAGCCCAGGTTCATTCAGGTGCTGCCTTGGATAGAAATGACTGAAAATCAGAAGGAAAAACTGCTCAAAACATCAAAGTCGTTCTCCTGAGAGAGGTTTCCAAAGGAAATGTGTTTCACTTGGAAATGTCTCTAGAAAATGAGACTATCAGAATATTTCATTTTAATTTTCAATTTCCCGGTATTTCTCCCTTCTAGCCTCTCTTTGCCTTTATTATTCTCCTCTGCCTCTGCCTTTACCTTGTTCCCATTTTGCCATTGAATGGAAATAAACAGGACAAGGAAATGAAACATAACAAAGTGAATTCATATGAACTACTCTATCTAATTCCCACAGCTCAAGCTCAAGCTTAACCATAGAGTGAGAGGATCACATTTAAAAAAATCTTTTGATAAACTGGAAAAAAAATCAATATTTTTAGACTTCCCTCTGGAAGAAAAAGAGAAAAACTAATTAAGAAATTAATTGCTTATGCTGATCTATGGGTTTTTTGAAGCTCTTAATGATCCAAGCTGCTTGTAAAGGTGTTGGTCTTCATACCATTTCCTTTCAGAAAGCAACAAAGCAGCTCAGTAAGGCTAAGTATCTTGTTTTGATATTTCCATAGTGGAACATTTTGATTTTTCAACTTTCAAAGCTTTGCCGCTTTAATTTTTTGTACATAAAGCCAAGGCTGAAATCAGAATGAAAGCTTTCAGTTTAAGCTAATTAATCCAAACACTTTGATTCAAAGCCCGTTGTGTTTGCTCAGTGGTGTTCTCTGGGAATTTATTTTAAGTGTCTGCATTCCATTTTTAGACCAGGGGAGAAAAAAAAAAAACAGAGAGATTTCCTAGAAAAGAGATAACCTGCTGCTTACCTGGGGCAAGCCATTCTGAAGCTTAGAATTGTAAAAGGAAATTATTTATCCTTAATTACATCATTTGGTTTCCTCCTGGACTGCATGGGCAGTGTGGTCTGGAGCCCCGGCCAGAGCAAGGAGTACCATGTTCCAGGCTAAGGTTCCCTAAATTCTCCTGGAATCAACTGATTCTCAGTTTTCCCATAAAAAAAAAAAAATTAAGTACAAAAGGAAAACCAAATTATTGTGACAATGCCACTCCAACAATAAGAAAGAAACAGCATTTGCCAAGGTGAATTGCTCTGAGCAGGTGGTGCTCCCTGAGGAGCTCTGGGGAGATGGGTGGTGTGCCAGGAAGCTTCCATGAGTGCAGAGGTCCCAGGGCTGGGCTTCTCACAGGTGGCTCATGATGGGCAAGGCTGTCCATTAACATCTCGTGATGCTGACCAAACTGCTGACGGAAGGGAGGAAATTTCTTCTTCCATCAGTCCTTGCTGCTTCAGGGCAACTTAAAAGGGAAAACTAAAAATAAACCCAACTTCCCATGACCTTTAATGTGTTGAAACGTAGTTGGCAATGGGAAAGCAGGTCAGGTACCTCGGGGCCAGAGCTGCAGCTGGTATAGAACTCCCTTCGCATCGCTTTGCTGATGCTGCTTGGCAGGAGCTGCCAGCCGGGCTCTGCAGGGTGGTCATCTCTGGTGGGTCCGCGCAGTATAGACAGACTCAGCTTCACGTGCAGAAGGGGAAATTACCCATGCAGAGTGTGAAATGGAAACAAAGCAGCCCTGAGATTCCCGACCTCAGGCAATAAGCCCAGATACTGCCTGGGAGCCCCAGAGTTGCTGCGTGCCACAGCAGCCTGCTCCTTGACTTTTCCCCAGCAGGAACATGAGCTCTCCCAAAGGGCTAGGGGGTGAAAGACTTGCAACTTTCAGTGCCTTAAATAAAGCCTTTGCCATCACTTCTCCATTAGTCTAGGTCATGCAGCACCTTTCCTCTCCTGGTGTCCTGGTTTTCAGGAGGGGAGGTGAACACTCCTGACATGCAGGACAAGTTACTCTAGAGCTTCTGCAACACCTGTTTTCACTCAACTGCTGTTGGTTTGAGAATGTTTGTTGCACTTGACCTAGAGACTGAGTCTTTTTATGACGAGATGGATAAATGGATAATGCCGAGGGCCTGTAGCCCCTCACGTGCAGGAGGATGCAGCCAAAGGATGTGGCCATCCTTTCCTGGCTTTGCAGGATGGCTACAGGTTACAGATGGGCTGTGGTGCATCAGCATCGCCTGGAGCAGATCCAGATCTCAACCATTCTCCACTGTCTGAGTTATTCTTTTTATTTTTTTATTTTTTTGCTGAAACTATTTGCACAGCACTAAAATTAATGACTGAAAGTGTGAGCTTGCTTGAAAATAATCTATCATTTGATTATCACTGTAATGCAGGCAGCCTGGGGAACATCTGCCTCTGCCAGTCTGTGTCTCCTCCTGCTGATGTGGGGAATTGCTGGGAAGGGCTGTTGTGCTGCTGTGTAAACTGGAAGAAAGCCAAACCAGTGGCAAATGACTTGGTGGTGGTTATGACTGAGGAAAAGGAGTAGGGTCCTGTGCTGGATGAGGCACCAGAGTCCCCTCTTAAAATACCCACTGCCCAGTTCATTGGCACTGGTCCCAGTTACTCTGTGGTCCAGGGACTCACAAAGTAAAATGCTCATCTCCATCATGTGGACAGTAATTCTGTTGTCACTAGAAGAGGCAGACTGGCTTTGCACTGGGGCAACAGGCAGCAGTCTCTGACCACTCCTGACTTTACCTCTGCCAGATCTCACCTCACAGGGGATGCAGGAGATCAGAGAAATATGGGTGGAGAACTGCCCAGCAAGGCAGAATTTCTTCCATCCCATGACACAGACCATGTGCTGTCATATAATGGGGTCTCCATACCCCTTAGGCTTCTCTGCTGCCTTCTGGGAACATTACAGTCTTGGACTTCAAGGCTTTTTTTGGAAAATGTCACCAGCTTCTGATGAGTCAGAGTCCTGTTTCTCTGCAGCCTGCCCACTGCTTCGTGCGAGACATTGGGCTGTACTGCGCTGGGGTCCCCACGGGCATCTCATTGCTGTTGTTTGGACTTAAATCTTATTGCTGAGAAAGGAGAGCTTTTTGCTACCAGAGCACATGCTGGGGGTTCAGACTGGCAGGGATGTGTTTGGCCAGCTGGTGCCTCAGGGACAGACAGACGCATTTGTGCCACAGCACCCTGGGGCAAGGGCTGCATCTGGGATCTCTAGCCAAGGCATTTCCACTCCTCTAGTGATTCTCAGAGCCCAGCAGTGAAGGTTGTGCACCAAATTGACTTCCAGTTGAAGGGGAAAGAAAGCGGGTGAAAAGCCGGGGGCTCCTACAGGGAGACCTCTGAAAGCTGGTCCGTGTGACCGCATGTTTGCAAACATGTATGTGCATGTGTCCATACCCAGGTGTGCTGGAAGGGATGCCATGGCTTCACATGAACCAGAAATGCCAGAGCTAAGGCTGCTGATGGACCACCCCCCCCATCTGCCTTGAGGACAGAGATCTTACCTGACTTTTTAACTCTCTGACCTCTCCTAACCCTGTCTCTCCTGGCCTTGGGACTTGCTATCCGATATTTCCCTTGTAGCCTCACCATTCCTCACCTGGTCCCTGAGTCACCCAGGAGTGAGGAGGCAGCCCCTTCCCGGGGGGTTTTCTTTGGACACCTTGCTCTGAGGGAGCAGGATGGGGGCTGTCCCTCCAGCCCTGGGGAGCAACATCCCTCCTGAGAGACAGCAGCTAAGCACAGCCTCACATGGAAACACAGGGCTGGTGGCTTCCCAAGCCACCAGCAGGAGAGGCAATGAACCTGATTGCTCAAAATTCCTGCTGCTGGTGTAGCAAAAAACACTTTTTGAGCCCAGCTTCTGGGGATTCCACATGCAGACAGAAACTTCCACCTTTTCCAGTCATTAGGCAGCTGGTGTGCCAGTCAGGCATCGGGGAAAGAAGGAAGAGTTATTGACCTGGTGGGGAAAGTTTGGTTCGGGTGACTCTCAGCATCCCACAACAGCACCGAGACAGGGATAAGAAAACCAGTGTTCAAGGAAGCCATCAGCAAAATGGAATTAAATTAGCACCATTTTTTCTTCTGTCCTCTTACCCCCATCACTACCGTGTCTCTTTTCACTGAATGATGTGGGGTCCTGTAAGCAGCACCTTCCTCTGCCCAGCCTGAGCTCCGTGGGACATGCTGGCTGCTGAATGAAGCAGGCGCTTTGTGGGAAAAATACGCATCTAATAATTGCTGTGAAAAACTGTGTTGCAGTGCACAGACACAAAGGGATGAAAGGAGGCTACGTTAACATCCTGACATTTCCTTATTTCTCACTTCTTGTCTCAGGCATCCCTAACATCCTTTTACGGCTGCTTTTGTAGACAAAGAAAAGGAAATGGGATTTCCAAAACACCCTGGGACAGCACTGGTGGTGAGGGGCTCCGGCCAGCCCCCTACAGCACGGCTGGGGCCAAGTCCCTGCACAGGAGCTGCTGGCTGAGGTGGGGAGGAGATGAGGATGCCATCTCACCAGTACCAAAATTCAAAGATCCCACCACTGGGAGTACCTGAGACCCTGCCCGCCTGCACCACTGGCAGTGCCCATTCCACTTCCCCACAACACTGCTCCGTAGTGCCAGGACCACCCACCCAGCTGGGAGGAGACAACAGGGAAGAGGTTCTGCACTGCCCCCTGAGCTCCACCAAAGCACCTTGTCCTCCTCTGAAGCCCTCTGCAATCCCATCCTGTCTGTGCTAGAAATTTCAAGTTGTTCTGAAGGCAGCCAAGTTAACAAGATTTGGAAACCAGGTCAGCAAAGCAGCTCAATTAGTTTGCTGAACCGTGGGGACCAGCTCACATCATGTCTGCTTTATCGGCTCCTCGAATGGACATTATTGATACAATGCATGTGAGCCTGGCTGTGATGGGGTCCTGCGCTCTTCCCTCGAGAAGGAGACATCTGGACAGTCCTCAGGCACAGGGAAACTTCACAAAGGGCCCAAAATCATAGAATCATCATAGAGTTATAGCACTGCCTGAGCTGAAGGGAGCTTAAAGATCATCTAGTTACAACCTCCCTGCCATAGGCAGGAACATCTTCTACTAGACTAGGTTGCTCCAAGCCCCGTCCAACCTGGCCTTGAACACTCACAGGGATGGAGTACCCACAATTTCTCTGGGCAACCTGTTCCAGTGCCTCACTTCTCTCACAGGGAAGAATTTCTTCCCAATATCTAAGCTAAAGCTACTCTCTTTCAGTTAGAAGCCATCACCCNTTTTGTAGACAAAGAAAAGGAAATGGGATTTCCAAAACACCCTGGGACAGCACTGGTGGTGAGGGGCTCCGGCCAGCCCCCTACAGCACGGCTGGGGCCAAGTCCCTGCACAGGAGCTGCTGGCTGAGGTGGGGAGGAGATGAGGATGCCATCTCACCAGTACCAAAATTCAAAGATCCCACCACTGGGAGTACCTGAGACCCTGCCCGCCTGCACCACTGGCAGTGCCCATTCCACTTCCCCACAACACTGCTCCGTAGTGCCAGGACCACCCACCCAGCTGGGAGGAGACAACAGGGAAGAGGTTCTGCACTGCCCCCTGAGCTCCACCAAAGCACCTTGTCCTCCTCTGAAGCCCTCTGCAATCCCATCCTGTCTGTGCTAGAAATTTCAAGTTGTTCTGAAGGCAGCCAAGTTAACAAGATTTGGAAACCAGGTCAGCAAAGCAGCTCAATTAGTTTGCTGAACCGTGGGGACCAGCTCACATCATGTCTGCTTTATCGGCTCCTCGAATGGACATTATTGATACAATGCATGTGAGCCTGGCTGTGATGGGGTCCTGCGCTCTTCCCTCGAGAAGGAGACATCTGGACAGTCCTCAGGCACAGGGAAACTTCACAAAGGGCCCAAAATCATAGAATCATCATAGAGTTATAGCACTGCCTGAGCTGAAGGGAGCTTAAAGATCATCTAGTTACAACCTCCCTGCCATAGGCAGGAACATCTTCTACTAGACTAGGTTGCTCCAAGCCCCGTCCAACCTGGCCTTGAACACTCACAGGGATGGAGTACCCACAATTTCTCTGGGCAACCTGTTCCAGTGCCTCACTTCTCTCACAGGGAAGAATTTCTTCCCAATATCTAAGCTAAAGCTACTCTCTTTCAGTTAGAAGCCATCACCCCTTGTCCTGTCACTATATGCTCCACCCTTCTTGTACCAGCAGCTCTGTTCCCCCCAGCCCTGTAGGAACCTCCAGGCTCCCACCCCCACTGCTAGTCCTGCTCTTCCCAGCCACCTGATGCCCCTGGGGAGGGGACAGCCAAAGGGGACAGGCAGCAGGACTTGCAGAGAGCTGGCTGCATCACTGGCAGCACAGGCATAGCTCACGCGACCTGCTACCTGTCTTGTCACGTCACTGTGAACATCTGCTGCTGCAAATAAAACAGCGAGAGAAAGGGAAAGAAAAAGGCCCTCACTTAGTGGCATTCCAGCCCCAGGAGCGGGAGAGATGCGGCGCCTGTCATGCTGCATGAAAAACCTCTTTCATTAGTGGCAAGGCTGTAGCTCACATCTTGGAATTGCAGCTTCTCAGGGGCTCTACAGGCAGGCAGGCACAGCCCCATCTCCACGGGCACCTGGGGAGCAGCCTGGGTATGCTCTCTATTGATAGAGAGCGTCTCACCGACAAAACAAGGATCTGAGGGCTTTGAAGTCCTTCCAGGAATCCTGATGCCAGCAGAGAAGGCTGCTCGCTGATCTCAAGAGAAAAGCCCCCTCTCTGTCCTGCAGCCATACAGATACCCACAGCTCCCTCCCTGGTCCTGGCGTGGGAGAGACACTCAGGCTGCCAGGAAAGCCAGGGCTGCCAGACTGGACAGCTGCAGGAGAGAACCTTGGCACTAGAGAAAATCCGGTTTTCTTCATAAATTGTATCCCTCTCCCCACCTCTGTCCTGGGAACAGCATTTCTTGGATGCTCAGCCACTGCAGGGTCAAAACAGCGTGAACAGTGCGGGGCTGACAGCCAGTGTCACCCAGGGCTAGGTGGCAGCCCCATGACAAGGAGGGACCAGCTAGAGGGCTCAAGAACTGCAGGCAGAGCCACAGGCAGTGCTGATGGCAGGGCAGTGAGCAGGTTACCTGGCAGGGCAGCAGCAGGATTGGAAACAGGGCAACTGGAAGAGCAGGGCAGGGCAGCGGGCAGGGCTGGATTGTGGGCAGGACAGAGCAGGGCAGGGCAGCGGGCAGGGCAGAAGAGAACAAGGCAGCAGGCAGAGGAGGGCAGAGCAGGGCAGGACAGTGCAGGGCAGCTGGCAGGGCTAAACAGTGGGCAGGACAGAGCAGGGCAGGGCAGCAGGCAGAACTGCAGGCAGGGCAGTGGACAGGACTGCAGGCAGGGCAGGGAAGAAGAGGGCAGGGCAGCAGGCAGGATTCCAGCCATGGCAGGGCAGGGCAGAGCAAGGCAGGACATGGCAGTGGGCAGGACTGCAGGCAGGGCAAGGTAGGGCAGCGAGCAGGAGAGCGGGCAAGGCTGCAGGCAGGACAGGGCAGGGCAGGACAGAGGACAGCGCAGGGCAGCGAGCGGGGCAGCGGGCAGGGCTGCGGGCAGGACAGGCAGTGCCTGGCAGCGGGCNTGTGGGCAGGACAGAGCAGGGCAGGGCAGCGGGCAGGGCAGAAGAGAACAAGGCAGCAAGCAGAGGAGGGCAGAGCAGGGCAGGACAGTGCAGGGCAGCTGGCAGGGCTAAACTGTGGGCAGGACAGAGCAGGGCAGGGCAGCAGGCAGAACTGCAGGCAGGGCAGTGGACAGGACTGCAGGCAGGGCAGGGAAGAAGAGGGCAGGGCAGCAGGCAGGATTCCAGCCATGGCAGGGCAGGGCAGAGTAAGGCAGGACATGGCAGTGGGCAGGACTGCAGGCAGGGCAAGGTAGGGCAGCGAGCAGGAGAGCGGGCAAGGCTGCAGGCAGGACAGGGCAGGGCAGGACAGAGGACAGCGCAGGGCAGCGAGCGGGGCAGCGGGCAGGGCTGCGGGNCCCCCGGCCGCGCCCGCGGGCGGTGCGGCCGGGGCGGGCGGGGCGGGGCGGGCTCTGCGCGGCTCCGCCGCCGCTCCACACCCGCTATAAGCGGAGCGGCCGCGGCCGCGCTCCGCAGTGCATGGCTGAGCCCTGCCCCGGTGCCGCGGCCCCGCCGGGACTCTGCCCCGGGCCGGTCCCGGGCGCCCCCCGCCCTGCCCCGGCGGCGGCAGCCGTGACCTTGCCATCCGGCAGCCTTGGGGACAGCCGCGCTGGATCGCGGAGCCGCCGCGGGATGTGTTAGCGGGCGGATCGCACGGGAATATTTCTCCGAGGAAGGAGAGAGGCAGCCGCCTGCCGCCGTTGGGGGGGAGCGCAAGAAAAGCGGATTTAAAGAGCATCTTTGCCCTTTTGTTGGATGAGAAGGGCAGGGAAGGAACGGCAGGATGAGCACTAGCAGTGAGTACGGCTTCCTCTTGCCTTCGCTGAGGGAATGGGGCTGATACCGCACCGATCTGGCTGGGAGGAATTGGAAAGAAAATGTCATAACAGCGTTGACAAGCCTACGGGGATGGAATTTTGCTTTATTTTCCTGCCTGCGTTTTGCTTTCTGACAGGGTCTGGCTCTGCTGGCCTGTCTTTCGTGTGGGCTGAGCCGTGATGCTTATTTCCACTGAGTACTTTTCTTGGCTTGTATCTCTGGGGTTTGGAGGGCAGATCACTGACTAAAATGTCGATATGCAACATGGTGAGGGGGAGCCAGGAGCGCTCTGACAAGGCAGCAGGCTCACTTGCTGCTGCCACTGCCTGTGGATAAATGGGCACGGGGAGAAGAGCCGATGGGGAGGAGGAGCAGAGAGACCCAGAAACCAGGGACCTGAGCAAAGCACAGGTGCAATACTGAAAAACACTCACCTTCTGCAGCTGGGGATGTGGGTGTTTCTATTGTGTGAGACAGGGATGGAGGCACTCATGCGCTATGTATGAATTTCTAAAGAAGCAGAGCTGGGAAGTGTGCTGCATAAGATGAGAACTGGCACCTGGCACTAGTCTGGTCACTTCTGGTTTTGTGTCCTTGTTGCAAAGTCTGGAAAGATTGATCAGGTTTGATCAAGTCACAATCAATTGCTTTTTCCTCACTGATGTGATGTGTGACAGCTGTACCCACCTCACTGGCGCGGCTTTGATCCCTGCCTTTGAAAGCAGTGAGCTCATAGGCAAAGCAGTGGATGTTGATGGCCATCTGAGGGGCTTCCTCCTGGGATAACCTGTCCAGGGAAGCCCCCCTGCTCCCTCCCACAGATCCTGGAGGTGTGAAGAGAGGAGCACTCCCCCAGTCAGAAAGCAGAGCAGCAACTTCTCCATTGCATTGGCGTGTTGAGGTTTCTCAATCCAAGGGCTTGGGGTGGTTCCCAAACAAAACACCGTGAAAAATACCTTGGCATGCTGCAAGGCAACAGAACAGGTGATTCCAGCTCTGTTGGGCTGTGTCAGAGGCAAGAAAACTTTCCGGGTGCCCTCTGCATGAGCCACACCTGGGACAGGAGCAAGCCCCCTTTCCCAGGGGACCAGGGCTGATGCTGCCCAGGTAGGAAACAATAGCGACTGATTCCTTCTGAGCCTGCAGGATGCCTGATAACAAAGGGTCCTCCCTCTGCTCCTCTGGGTGATGAGCTTGGTCTGGTGTAGAGGGCTGTGTTGTCAGTGTGGGGTCAGTGGCCACCATGGTCAGGTTGGACTGTTAAGCTTCCTCTAAGCCAATTTTGACAAATGCGTGTTGATTCCTTTTGGGATTCTTTTCCAGCTCTTAATAGCTGGCTTAGCTGCTGATGGAGATAAGGGCTGTTTATGGCACTGGTGTGTTATAACTATCTGATTGTGCTGCAAAACTCCTTCAGCTGAGTCCTCCCACACACAGAGCAAGATGCCAGGGAACTAAACGTGCTGCCTGCCTGTTGCTCTGACGTGATTCACGGGAAGAGGCCACTGGGCAGGCAGCGAGCGCAGAGCTGGATGTCCCTTGGGAGCTGGTCCTTCTGCTGCTGCCGCTGCCTTGCTCTGTGGCCTTGGGCACCTCCCTCAGCCATGCCTCAGCTTCTGGATTTGCCAGCAGCAGGCTNGCAGGAGAGCGGGCAAGGCTGCAGGCAGGACAGGGCAGGGCAGGACAGAGGACAGCGCAGGGCAGCGAGCGGGGCAGCGGGCAGGGCTGCGGGCAGGACAGGCAGTGCCTGGCAGCGGGCAGGCGGTGCCGAGGCGGCGTGTCCCGCAGCCGCTCCGCAGGTCCGTGTTCGGGTGCCGGTCCGCGTCCCCGTTCGGGTCCCTGTTCCTGCTGGGGATCGTGTCCCCGTCCGGGTCCCTATCCCTGTCGCGGTCCGTGCCCGCGCAGCCCCTCCCGGTCGCGCCCGCGGGCGGTGCCGCCGGGGCGGGCNGACAAGGCAGCAGGCTCACTTGCTGCTGCCACTGCCTGTGGATAAATGGGCACGGGGAGAAGAGCCGATGGGGAGGAGGAGCAGAGAGACCCAGAAACCAGGGACCTGAGCAAAGCACAGGTGCAATACTGAAAAACACTCACCTTCTGCAGCTGGGGATGTGGGTGTTTCTATTGTGTGAGACAGGGATGGAGGCACTCATGCGCTATGTATGAATTTCTAAAGAAGCAGAGCTGGGAAGTGTGCTGCATAAGATGAGAACTGGCACCTGGCACTAGTCTGGTCACTTCTGGTTTTGTGTCCTTGTTGCAAAGTCTGGAAAGATTGATCAGGTTTGATCAAGTCACAATCAATTGCTTTTTCCTCACTGATGTGATGTGTGACAGCTGTACCCACCTCACTGGCGCGGCTTTGATCCCTGCCTTTGAAAGCAGTGAGCTCATAGGCAAAGCAGTGGATGTTGATGGCCATCTGAGGGGCTTCCTCCTGGGATAACCTGTCCAGGGAAGCCCCCCTGCTCCCTCCCACAGATCCTGGAGGTGTGAAGAGAGGAGCACTCCCCCAGTCAGAAAGCAGAGCAGCAACTTCTCCATTGCATTGGCGTGTTGAGGTTTCTCAATCCAAGGGCTTGGGGTGGTTCCCAAACAAAACACCGTGAAAAATACCTTGGCATGCTGCAAGGCAACAGAACAGGTGATTCCAGCTCTGTTGGGCTGTGTCAGAGGCAAGAAAACTTTCCGGGTGCCCTCTGCATGAGCCACACCTGGGACAGGAGCAAGCCCCCTTTCCCAGGGGACCAGGGCTGATGCTGCCCAGGTAGGAAACAATAGCGACTGATTCCTTCTGAGCCTGCAGGATGCCTGATAACAAAGGGTCCTCCCTCTGCTCCTCTGGGTGATGAGCTTGGTCTGGTGTAGAGGGCTGTGTTGTCAGTGTGGGGTCAGTGGCCACCATGGTCAGGTTGGACTGTTAAGCTTCCTCTAAGCCAATTTTGACAAATGCGTGTTGATTCCTTTTGGGATTCCTTTCCAGCTCTTAATAGCTGGCTTAGCTGCTGATGGAGATAAGGGCTGTTTATGGCACTGGTGTGTTATAACTATCTGATTGTGCTGCAAAACTCCTTCAGCTGAGTCCTCCCACACACAGAGCAAGATGCCAGGGAACTAAACGTGCTGCCTGCCTGTTGCTCTGACGTGATTCACGGGAAGAGGCCACTGGGCAGGCAGCGAGCGCAGAGCTGGATGTCCCTTGGGAGCTGGTCCTTCTGCTGCTGCCGCTGCCTTGCTCTGTGGCCTTGGGCACCTCCCTCAGCCATGCCTCAGCTTCTGGATTTGCCAGCAGCAGGCTGCTTCCATGGCTCTTGCATGGCTTTTTATATGGCTTTGGAGTCTTTGCCTAAATATTGCCATTGTGTCTTTCTAAGTAGCCATGTGTTTTAGTAAAGATTTGTCAACTCTGTGACTTCTGATCTCTTACTGTGCTGTGGGATGATTACTTATGGGTTACTCCTCCTCCCTTTGGGACCACACCATGTAGAAGGGGTTTGCAAACCCTGCAAGGCAGTGGGCTCTGCCCTGTTAGGCTTCCAGACATTTTCCCTGTAGCTGAGGTNGATGGCTTTGGAGTCTTTGCCTAAATATTGCCATTGTGTCTTTCTAAGTAGCCATGTGTTTTAGTAAAGATTTGTCAACTCTGTGACTTCTGATCTCTTACTGTGCTGTGGGATGATTACTTATGGGTTACTCCTCCTCCCTTTGGGACCACACCATGTAGAAGGGGTTTGCAAACCCTGCAAGGCAGTGGGCTCTGCCCTGTTAGGCTTCCAGACATTTTCCCTGTAGCTGAGGTGCTCAAAGCAGGGCTTTCACACCCAAATGCTGGCTCAGCTCTGTTCCTAGCAATGGCAGTCTTCTCACAGCTGGTTGTGTGAGCATGGGTGCGGGGCCACCTCTTCCTTCAGCATGTTTTGTGACTGGTGTGAGCATTGCCAAAAGCTGTCTCTCCCCTCTTGCTGCTGCCTCACCCAGCTCTGTGCATTGTTCACTAGTCTGTATCCCTCAAACACATCTGCCCATGAGCCAAAAAAAAAAAGAAGCCCAGGATCCTTGTGCCCTCTCTGCCATCTCTGTTCCACCTGGCAGTGACCTGTCATGGCTTTTGTACCCCTTTGCTAGTGGCCAGTGTCTTAGGGGAGCTTGGCACCTCTTGTTGTCAGAGGCTTCCCAGTCCTCCCAGGCATGGTCAGCTCTGCTGCTCTCTTTGACTTTTTGTTTATTCCGCCCCCCCCAATCCTCTGTAGTGACTGAGGGCTCAGATGTGGTGGAATCTACCAGTGGGCTGAGGGGCACTCCAGCCTTCCCAGTGTGGTCTCCCTCTGGTGCACAGGACCCTGCCTGTGCAGATGGGAGGAGAGAGGGAGACACTGGAAGAGAAGGAGGATGGATGATGAAGCCAGACTGTGCACAGGCTGATGATGGACAGGTGTTCCTGTGGCTGCAGCATTAAAATTTTGGGGTTGGCAAATTGATGAGATGCTGCAGCTGAGGATAAAATGCCACCATCTGATCTGTGAATTCCCACCACTCCCTCCCATGTTGCTTGGTGCATTTTGTTAACACTTCTCTCCTGTCTGAAGCTGGTGTGAGGCTGGAAACCTGTAGCTGTGGGCCATGGCTGGCCTCAATCCATGCTCTTGAGCAAAGCTATCTGTGAAGCCTCCAGGAGCCCTGGGTTGTACATCTTGGCTGTACAGGTGAACCTCTGGAGGTGCTTCATGCACAGCACACAGGAGTCTTACCTGCCCTTGCTGAGGGGATGGGGGTTTGATTTTTCACCTTGATATAGGTCCTGGGGTTGGAGGCCCCATGTTGCCATCTCTCCCACAATGAAGGCAAAGTCATATAGAAATCTTGCTTTTAAGGTGGAGGGGGAAAAACCCTTGATCTCAGGCATAAACTCATATCCTGAGGCTGCAGAGCAGATCAGATGTCCCTGAGGGTGCAAGGGTGTGCTGGTTTGGAAGGTGGCCACTCTATCTGGGCTCCCCAGGTGTGCAGTGTGCACAGTGTTGGTATGTACATTAGTTATTGCTGCCTCTCACTCTAGTTAGCACTACTAATTGATTGTAAATGGATTCATACCTTAATAAACATGCCTATAGGTGCTGCTTGGCATTTCCATTGAAGCTGGAGCTTGTAGTACACACCTTTGCTCAAGAGAACATCCCTGAAAATCTCCTGTGTCTGCATCCAACGTTTCCGTTAGAATCTGTGCAGGGAGTTTAATGTGATCAGTGCTGTGTTTGTACTCATTAAAAGGCAAAGGATTGAAGCTGTCATTTCCCCAAGGATTTAAGACTCTCTGAAATGAGAGTGAATAGTCCCTTCTGCTGTTTTGGAGGGAGCCATCCGTTTTGGGACCATGAAGTGGCTACTATCTGTGAGTAGGGGTCACACCAGTGGGACCCATGGGATTTGCGCATCATCTCTTTTGCTCCAGCTCTGCTGGAATGGGAGAAGGGCTGTTGAAAGTCTTGGCATTGGTCGTATCTTTGCTTAGACCAGCACCGCCCAGAAAAACATCACAACTGGGGAGGTGAAACCCTGGAGAGCTCCTGGGTCGAACCAGATTTGACAGGATTTAGATCAGTGTGGCAGTGGGTGATTGGGACCGGCTCAAAACCCAGAGATCTTCGACTGCTTTCTGTGTCCAACATGCACCCTTGGAAAGGAAGGCCAGAATCTGTCCCCATGGCAAACTAAGTCAGAGTGGGATGAGCCAGTACTGGTTATCCCCCATCCTTTTTCCCCTGGGCAGCTGGTACAGCCTGTCAGAGCATGGAGAGCTCTTGCAGGGGACTTGGTCCGCCACGTGGAAAGTTTCCCCAGACCATCCCAATCCCTGGCACTACTCAAATTCCTGCTCTACTCTCAGAAAGCCAGGGAAAGAGACATGAGGAAAGGCTGGACAGCTAAGCATTTGGGCAAGAAGGCTTCATGACCAATGTTGATGAATGCAGCATGTTTGCCTGGTTATTTTTGTCTTTCCTAAATCATGCTCCCTAAATCGTGATCCACTAAGCATAATTACGGTAATCTCTAGGCACATGTGGTTACAAGGTGTTTACCAGCAAACTCTATTAAGTCTCTGTGTAATTAAAGAGGAATCACGTGGTACTGCACATCTCTGGGAGCTCCAGCTCTGCTCGGCAGGCAAGTGATTCACCAGGTCTCCCCGCCCTGTGGGACAGGACATACTGAGAAGGACACGAGGTTTTTTCCTGTGCTCAGAAGTGCAGTGAACCCAGAGGCATCAGCCTGTTGAAGTGATGAGCAGTTTGTTTAGCAGAATTTGGGCACCAAGGGGAGCTCCCAGACTTTCTGCCCATATTTTGGTCCTCTCAATTAATACCTAGGCCTGACTCTTCTGCCACAAACAACCAGATATTAATTGTCTCCTCTGTTCTCTGAGGCAGCATAGCAAAGGGACAATCATCCATTGCATTTGCTTTAGTGCCAAGAAAATTCAGATCCCAGGCAGCATCTCTCTGTCCTCGGGCTGGTGGATGGACTCTGTTCTCTCCCTGAGCTCCGTCCAGGTTCTCTTGCAAACCCTCTTTCTTGGCAGCTTGCCCTTTGGAGAGCAGAAGCCATGGAAAGTGGCCCTGCAGGCCAGTGGAGTGCGTGCTGTAAGGTCAATTGAAGCAATTGAATTATTTCAAGGGCCTACCATGTTCTTATAAAATAAATAGCACATTTATAGTGATAAAGTGATGATTGGTTTAGCCAGATAATGGTGCTGGACTAATGACAGGCTGTCCTGGTATCAGCAAGGAGTCTATGTGGTGCTGCCTTTGCTCTCTGCAAAGCTGGGAAGGAGGGAAGGCTAACCCACCAAGTTCCTGCCAGACCCTGCAGTCCTGTCATGATGGTGCTGTAAATGAAGTGGTTGGAATGTCTAATTAGATATTTTTAGTCTAAATACATCAGTGCCTCAGTTATGAGCACTGCAGGACATCCAGAAAGTATCCTGGGGATAAACCGGTGATGGTAAGAACTTGGGCAGAGAGTGATGGGGGAAGGAGAGCTTTGAAGGATGAAAGGGAATGAGGAGTGACCACAGTGGGTATAGGGAAGGCAAAGCCCAAGCCCAGGTGCCTCAGGCTCAGGGAGTTTGGTTGTGAGCAGCTCAGGACAAGGCTAGCGGGCTGACTGGCAGCTTGCAGCATGGAAGGTGGCTCTTGCTTGGAGGACAGGCTGTCCCAAGTCCTCCTGTGCCCAGCTGCTCTTCCTCTGGAGTCTGTGGGCTCAGTGCATCCCTGGGGAGTGGCAGAGCTGGAATGTACTGCTGCACAGACCCAGTGGACGTGCCTTGCTTTCTAGGAAAGGGCTGTCTTGAAGCTTAGTGGGACCAAACTGATCTATCACAGCAGCAGACTCAGGTGCACAGTTCCCATTTATTTGGCGGTGGCTCAGGTATTTGATAGGCCACAGTTTATATGTGCATTTTTCAGTTCAGGTATAGTTTTCTGAATGCTTTATCAGTATCAGCCATAAGCCCTGGCCTGGGAATTGATGTGCTTTCTCCATTGCCTGAGGCAGAGAGCAGAAAGAAAAAGGAGCTGGGTCTCTGGTTTCCTTATACAGCCTGTCTGACCTTCCTTTCTTCTTACATGCTGCCCTGGCAAGGTCCTCTGAGCCCTAGGCATCATTTGTTTTTCTGTTCATGGACATTTTACTCCAATTCCATTTTGAATCATCCTCTTTCTGAGACTTGGACAACTGGGAAAGTCCTTGGGAGAATGTTTCTCTAAGGAACAGGACAGTGTAAGATGGGAGCAGGTGCTTGAGGCTTTGATGCCATCCCATTGACTTCTGTTCTCTCTTGGCAACAAGTGGTACACCTTGGAGAGCACTACACTGCTGTGGGGCAAGAAAGGCTTCGCTGGTGCAAATGGAGCCCTTCCTCAGCCCAGCTTGAGTCCATTGCAATCTGAATTTAAGTTTCAGGGTTTGACCTGTTCTCACAGCAGTGAGTTACGTGACTGTTTCTCAGATACATGTGGCCAGGCTGTAGAGATCAAACAAGCATAATGTAGACCAGGACTCAGTGTGAGCTCCCAAAGTCCTCGTGCCAGGCCCTGTGGTACAGCCCACCTTAGAAACATGTTTGTAGCATCTTGCCTGTGAGGGCACGTTGTAAGGCCAGGCCTGTCCTTCCCAGCATCCCAGTTGTACTGCCAGCCCTGGAGATCATAAATCACAGAATCGTTTGGGTTGGAAGAGACCTTAAAGATCACCTTGTTCTAAGCCCCTGCCATGGGCAGGAACCCCTTCCCCTAGATCAGGTTGCTCCAAGCCCCATTCAGCCTGGCCTTGAACATTTCCAGGGATGGGGCAGCCACAGCCTCTCTGGGCACCCTGTGCCAGGGCCTCACAACTCTCACAGGGAAGAATTTCTTCCCAATACCTAATCTAAACCTACTCTCTTTCAGTTTGAAACCATTCCCCTTGTCCTGTCACCACATGTTCTTGTAAATCATCTTTCTCCTAGATTGTGCTGCTTCTGTCCTGGCATCCACCACCTGCAGCCCTGGGGACCATGTTGTGCAAAGGTGTCCCAGGGAGTCCTGCCCAGCCTAGATGCACTTGCTGGTGAAGGGGAGCTATTTTTAAAGTCACTGGGGAACTGGTGGGTTGTTCTCTGGCTCAGCAGTCCTTGCTGGGACATGTTGGGTGCCATGCTGGGGATCTCCCAGTCACAGCTGCTTCCCAGCTTGGATTCTCAGTGGAGGCAGAGAGGGTCCCAGCAGGGTGGATGGCCCAAGGCAGCTGCACTTCGCCCTCTGGCCAAGGAACTTTCCCTGCTAAAAGCTTTAGAAAATGAGAAGGGAATGAATCTGTGCATGAAACCTGTTTCTGGTGTGCTTTGGGAGCTGCAGCCCTTCCATGCCCCAGGGCTGTATGAAAGGGAGCTGCCCCTCCGAAGGAAGGGGCTTCCTTGCCTTGGCCCAGAGGTGCTGGATGAGGGCTTGTGTGGCAGCTGCTGCTGCCCTGGGTCACTGAGGGCTCTTCCTGATGAAATAACCCCTGGCTGCACTGGCCGCAGCGGTGCTTGGCTGGGCTGGTGAGTGGCTGTCTCAGCAGGCAGGTGTGGTGCGAGGTCTGCACCAGCCAGGACGCCCATGTGTGACTATAGGAGCAAACAGGTCTCTGGGCTCCCAGAAGGACCTACCCCAGGTCCCCATGGTGAACCAGAGATCAGCGGTCAGGTGCTGAGTACCGCAAAGGCATGGAAGGTTCTCCTTAAAGCCAAAATCCACAGAAACGGGGGCTGGAGCAGGCAGAGGTGCCAGAGCCCCTCCAGGGGTGGTGCAGACCCCACTTGCTCTGAGCACCAGCCCAAATGCAGCCCGTGTGGGGCAGAAACCCGTGCAGGGTCACGGGAGCCAGGTCTGGGCTCTCCGGCTCGGCAGCGCCTCCCGAGCGGGCAGCTCTGCGGCGGATTTTCCCTCTCTCTGCTCGTGTCACGGCAGCCCCCGAGTGTGGCAGAGCACAGGCTTCCCTGGCGCTTCCCTGGCGCTTCCCTGGCGCTTCCCTGGCGCTTCCCTGCGCTCGGGTCACGGCTCAGCGCCGGTCCCTGCAGGCTCTCCCTGCCTGTGCTGGGTCCCTCCCCATCTCCTGCTCCCCGCTCCGCCCCGGCGCCTTCGCATCAGCTCCTGCTCCAAGGAGGATGAAAAAGGTGGAGCCAGGTAAGATGAGCTCTCTCTTACCTCCTGTGTGCTGTGAATAGCCACGTCATCCAAGCATCGTCTGAGGGGGATGCGATAAAATCGGGCTCCTGGGGACCCGGTGACGGACCCAGCCCGTGGTGAGAAGTGTTCCCTCGTGTCCCGCCGGCGACACCGAGCGTGTCGTCGCATTAGCGCACAGCGGGACACATCTCAGGTTCTGCACAGCCTGATCCCAGCTGGCGGCCACCAGAGCTGTGCCCTGCGGCTGGGTCAGTGCGCCCACACCTCGCTGGCAGTGGCCGTGTGACACCTTGCACCGGGGAGCCTTCCTTCCCCCCGCAGCAGGGACGGGGCATCCTGCGTTTGGCTCTCGCCAAGCTGTGTTGTGGTGCAGGTGCTGTGGAGGGGACAGGGTGAGGGGGTGTCTTTGGGGTGTGTGTGTGTGTATGTCAGGATTCTGACCAGGCTTTTAGGACAGAAAGGGAAGACAGCTATTCTTCAGGGAGTAACCAGGTCAAGGAGGGGAAAGAGGGGTTTGTGGTGTTGGTGTGGTGCCTGTATGGATCAGGAAAACAGTCCTCCCTATTTGTCCAGACTATTGCCAGACACTCAGTTCTTGGGGCAGGCTGTGCCTTTGGAGGCAGTTTTGCTGACATTTCCCTCACCTCTTAACCATGAATCACGCAGTACAGCAGCTTCCAGGGCATACAGGGAGAACCACAGCCACCTCTTCAGCGAGGAGATCCTCCTACATCTGGTGGGAGATGCTGGGGCATAAAGCTGGATGATCCCCAGCTTGGAGCCTTTTATCAGTGAGCAAACCCATCCCTTCATACACCCAGTTGCTACTTGAGAGGACTTGTGCTGTTGCCCCACCATCTGGCCCAGCCAAGAGCTCCCTTGGGAGTGGAGTGAGCTGGACCGGATCCTTTCCCTCTGGAGCAGGAGGTGCCTGGCAGAGCTACCCTGGGTGAGCTGACCAAGGAGAGCTGAGGAACTAAGTGAAGATATTTTTCCCTCCCCTGCTTTTGGGGGGGGGGAAAAAAAAAAGTCACTGCCTGCATGGTGAGTTATGTGGTGATGGCTCCTTGTGATGGGCTACATATAAAATCCCTTTCATCCCCGAGGATGCTACTCGTTGAAAGCTTTTATGGCATCTTAAAAATAGCCACAGAGGGGGAGAGAATGAGAAGATGGATAGGTAGGTGGATCCCTAATAAGGAGAGAAGAGGAAACAGCTAGAGAGGGAATGGAAAGACTTTAGTGAACGGCATGTGAGTGATTACTGAGGGAGGGGGTGGTGTGGTCATACCGAGCCGCTGAGCTGCGTGCCCAGCGGGAGCAGGAAACCCTATAAAAAGCCTGGCTGTGAGATATGTTCCTTGCACGTGCTGGGGAGAGGGATGGGGTGAGCATCAGCTTGGGCTGTCTCTCCTGCAGGCACTCACTACATTCTACAAGTAGCCGTTAAAAATAATCCGTGACTCTTGAATGGCTGGCCAGGGCTGGCTGCAGCTGCTGCTCCTGCATGATTCCCCAAGCAGCTCCAGGCTCATCTGTGCTCCTTGCCTGCCTAACAAGGCTCAGGCTGAGCACTTTGCCTGGGAGCTGATGGATGAGGTCGGTCCTAGCCTTGGATTTCCCTGTGGTGGTCTTTCCCACCTGGGCTGTGCTCCAGGGAAGATGCTGAGGGCTGTCTCTCTGCTCTGTCTTCTGGCTTTCTGCTGTCTGACAGCTTGCAGGGCCTGGAGGCGAGATCTGGTGGTGGTGGGACTGGCGCTCAGTGAGGGCACTGTTCCCCAGTGCCTGGCTGGAGCAGCCGTCCCAGAGCTGCTGGCAGGAGTCCCCTGGAACGGGACAGCCTGGCTCTGCTGTGCGTCACTGCCAGCACAGCATCTCCCTGGTCTAGGGAAGCAGCTCCAGGTCCTTTGCTGTGCTTGTGGCCGCTCCCCCATCACTCAGGGAAGATTACACAGAGTGTCTCCAAGAAATGCTAATTGCTTTGGCTTGTGCTTGGTACAGCAGAGCCACTGGGCACTCAGAGCTCTTAGTCAGCTTAGAGGTCTGCCAGGTCCTTCCTCTCCTTCTCCTGGTGAGTTGGTGAAGGTCTACAGTGGCTGTTGCTGATCCCCACATCCCTGGGCCCCTTCTTGCCCCCAGGCTGGCCCAGACCTGGGTCCCAATATCCAGTGGCACAAGGCACTGTGAACTCTCTTCAGGATGTTTCAGCCTCAGGGTGAAACACCCCAAGCTCAGCCCCTGGCAGGCGCAGTGTGGAGTCAGATGCACCCCTTGTGCTGCAGGGAGGGTGTTTGGAGGGATAACAAGAGTTTCCATCCTGGGGCATAAGGATGGAGCTTGTACTGTGGCAGGAGCCATCAGCACTGCTCCGTCTGTCCTCCTGGACCCTTGGGCTGCTGGTGCTCACCACTGCTCTGCCACTGGCAATAAAAGCCTCGTGCAAGTGGTCTTGTTGGTACAGGCTCCTGAGAAGCATTTCTTGGCTTTGCCACTGCTTGAACTGCAGGGAAAAATGCTGCTAATAAGACTCCTCTGTCAGACTCGCCAGCCTGTCATATCCAGGCTGTCTCCCTCCTGCTTTCTTGGCTGCTTTTTTTTTTTTCCCTTCCTCATCAGCTAGGCAAGAACCCAGGGAAGCAGAGGTTGGGATGGATTGGCCCTGGCTTGAGTCTGGGGAACGGTGAAGCTGGAGAGCATGTGCTGCATGGTCCTTGCACTGGCCTCTTGCAAAGGGTTGATCAACACACTCATCTGTGTGCTCATCTTGCTGTATTTTTCAAGCCCACAGCTTTTTTGACACTGTAGCATGGGAGCTGAAGTCCAAGCCCAGCCACCCTCTGTGGGTGCTGAGGCTTCTTCCTACCCCTTTGTCAAACGCTGGGGCAGCCTCCTCTCTGGGAAGGGTGGAAAGGTGTCTCATGTCCTGGCTGGCTTTGGTGAACTCTGAGGAGCTTCTCACCTGGTCAGAAATAACTTTTGGAGGAGCAGTGGGTGGTTCTGAACCAGCAGCACAGTCCTTGCTGCCGAGTGCCACTCCCCACCATGAGTGCTGTGTCCAGCTCTGGAGTCCTCAGTGCGGGAAGGACATGGACCTGTTGGAGTGAGTCCAGAGGAGGCTACCAAGCTAGAAGGATGAAGGGTCTCCACTGCGATGAAAGGATGAGAGAATTGGGGTTATTCAGCCTGGAAAGAGAAGCTTTGGGGTGACCTAATTGTCACCTTCCACTGCCTGAAGAGCCCTACAGGAAAAATGGAGAGTGTTTACAAGGGCCTGGAGTGACAAGGGGGATGGTTTTTCACTGACAGAGAGTAGGTTTATATTGGTATCGGGAAGAAATTCATTACTGTGAGGGTGGTGAGGCCCTGGCACAGGTTGCCCAGAGAAGTTGTGGCTGCCCCATCCCTGGAAGTGTTCAAGGCCAGGTTGGATGGGGCTTGGACCAACCTGGTCTAGTGGAAGGTGTTCTTGCCCATGGTAGGGGGGTTGGAATGAAATGAGCTTTAAGGTATCTTCCGCCCAAACCATTTTATGATTCTACCAGTGGTCCCTGCTCCCACCTTGCCAGTCCTTTCCTGGGCTGCTGAGAGCGTCCTGCAGGTGTCCAGAGCAAGGAGACTGGCCAGGACAGGACACTTGCAGCTGCCCCAGCCCTCACTGCCCACTTAGCTGGTCAGGTGGCAGAAGGGGTCCAGTTTGGGAAGTAATTCTGTTCCTTGGCAGGCAAGTTTTGGCTCATTTAACCAAAAGCATGAACAACAAAGCACATGTTCATTTTCCCCTGTTGAAAGGGGACTTGTTCCCTGGAAAGTGCCAGCTCTGCTGGGCCCATTGATTGCCTGTTAATTGTCGCTAATGAGGAGCTGGGAGAAGTGGCTTCCAGAGGCTGTTGGGGACAGACTGTCGCTTCAGCTTGGGAGGGACATCTCAGCAGGGAAGGGAGCCGTGACCTCGGCGTGGGTGAGTTGAGCTGAATGAATGGGTTTGTTAACGAAAAATCCTCCGATTTCTGTGCCTATAGCACAGGAGGACAGTGCTTAGCCCTGACTCTGGAGCGGAGAGCGTGGAGGGTTAAGAGGATCTCTGGTGCTTTACTGTACACAGATGGATTTATTTATGCATGTGGAGCAGGGAGGTGGGATGGGAAAAGCTAAACTCACCCTGTCCAGGAGGGGAGAGTTAAATCTCTGGTCCATGTCAGGGGCAAAGGGCTGCTGGGCAGCAGGACCCGTTGGCAGGGCTTGGCCGTTCGCCTCTGGTGTGATGGCTGAAGGCCCCCAGCCCTGATGAAAGGCACCAAAGGCTTTTAGCAGGAGACAGCCGTGTCTGCCTGCCTGGCGCTCCCTGCGCTGGCAGCCCCCTCCTCCTTTTGAAGTTGGGTTTCTGGGCGTACACAAGAGCCAAGGAGAGCACGAGTGTGGGAAGGAGGAGGGGAGAAGATTGCATATGCTGAACCCCTTGTACGCTCATGGGAGTTTATTGTTCCAGGTGTGCCTCATCCTGCCATGTCCTCCACTGTCCCCAGCCTGGTTTGTCCTTACCCAGCACCACACCCTGGTTGGCACCTCTTGGCCCTGTTGCTGGTCAGCCCATGTGCCACCAGCTGAGGCTCAGGATGTGGCTGGTGGGGATATTAAGCCCACTTGGGAGTGTCACACTGGCGTGTGTGTGCTTTCACCTGTGGAGACATCCTCATGCCATGGTGGGGATGGGGCCTCCTCTCCCACAGCAGCAGTTTTCTGGGTGCCCATCACCTGCTCCAGGAGCTCCTGCAGCATCTGTGGCAATCACTTCAGTGGTTCCTATCATCTTCTCTTTGCTGAAATGGCTGAGCTGGTTTACCCAGTGCTTTTCCTGAGAGTTTTCTCAGTTTCCTGCTCCTGCTGGATTTCCGTGTGCAGCAAACCCCACTGACTGCTTCCTGCTCTGTGGATACCTGCTCTTGTCCCCATGACTGGTGGGCTGAGGCACCACTCCAGCACTTGCTCTCCGCTTACAAGAGGCTGTGTCTGTGTTTACCATTCAGGGCGGCTCTGCAGAGGGGGAGCTTCCCTCTGGGATTTGTTATTGCATTAGAATAAACAGCCAAGTGGGATGTTATTTTCCATTCCAGCTGAGAGAGGTTGTAGTTGCTGCTTTTGGACCCAAACCCTGATGTCTGCTTTTTAATTCTCTGCCTTTGAAGTGGGACAGAGAAACAAGAGCAGAGCATGTGGTTGCAGCTCATGTTCTTGCAGCACAAGGGCTTATGTCAATGTATTTGTGGTTGCACTCCTACTCTGACCCTGGGTTAAGAATTCAGGTGGGTCCCAAGTCATGCAATGAAGTGTCCTGTATTTTGTCCTCTGGTGCCTCCACGCTCCTTTCACAACCAGCCTTGGAGATTTCCCACTGTTGTGGGTTTTGGACTCACTATTACTCTGAAGGGTCTTGATATTTTGACCTTTAAAATGCCTTCTTGGGGGCTCAGGAGGTGCAGGCAGCTCTTCTCCACTTGGGAGGCAGCAGGACAAAGAGCTGGCACAGCTGGGCTGAGAAATGTGCCTGGACCCCATAACTGGGGTGGAGTGGGAGAGCCCAGAACTAGCATGATGTGTGTGGTGTGCTGTGACCCAAAAGCTGAGCCAATCCATCTGTGCTGATGGAATACGGGAGGTGCTGAATACCCTGGCATCCGTCCATCACTTTAAGGGTCTCTTCAGTTTGAGGTTTGAGAGCTGCCTCAGGGTGTGGAAGGGCTTCTTATAGCCTTCTGGAGGTCTCTTAACAGGTGCCACCTCCTGCACTGCAGCGGGACATCCACAGCACAGCCTTGGGCTGCCTGTCTGGGAACTGGCAGGGGGTCATGCCATGTCCTGGAGGAATCCCTTGCTGGGACAGTGGGACCAACAAAAAATGTCTGTGGTGCGCTCAGTGCACACCCTGGGTCACTTTGCTGAAGGTCGTCCCAAGGTGAGGAGCATAAAGGCAGGTCTCCATGTTCCACAACAGTTGTTTTCCCACTCCATTGCTCCCTCCTTTCCCAGCTCCATGACTTTTAGACTGTTTGCTTTTCCTCCTTTTTTTTTTTTTTTTCCCTGTGCCCCACCTTCCTTTTCTTTCCTTTCTGTCTCTCCTGTCAGCTTTGTTCGCCTGGCTGTGTACTGTGGTTGCCATGGTGACTGCCAGAGCATCTCTGCATCCTGGAGTAGTGGTCCTGCGCTTGCCCTGGCCACGGGGAGTGCCAAGGCACCTTCCTGCCCCTCAGAGGGGCCATCTGCTGCTTCCTTCCTGGAACGGAGGTCCTTGAGGACATCCCTGTGACATCTCCTGGTGCAGAGGAGAGAACAGGGCATAGGGTGGCCTTCACCAGCTCAGGATGGGGCTGTGCAGCACCTTGTGCAGGAAGCCAGGGGAGGAATTGGCAGGGCTGGCTCCATGACACAGTCTCTTTCTGCCAGAAATGTTTCAATAATATATTTGATAAATATTTTTTTAATGAACAAACACTACTTAAGGAAAATAGATGTGCTGCTGCAGCACAAAGAATCCCTTTGGGTTGAACATGACACCACTGCCTGCCAGCAGTGAGGAGTATAAAACTATGGAAATTACAGAATTGTAGAATGGCTTGATTAGGAGGGACCTTAAAGCTCATTTCATTCTANTTTGATAAATATTTTTTTAATGAACAAACACTACTTAAGGAAAATAGATGTGCTGCTGCAGCACAAAGAATCCCTTTGGGTTGAACATGACACCACTGCCTGCCAGCAGTGAGGAGTATAAAACTATGGAAATTACGGAATTGTAGAATGGCTTGAGTTAGGAGGGACCTTAAAGCTCATTTCATTCTAATCCCAACCACCTGCCATGGGCAGGAACACCTTCCACTAGACCAGGTTGCTCAAAGCCCCATCTAACCTGGCCTTGGCCACTTCCAGGGATGGGGCAGCCACAGCTTCTCTGGGCAACCTGTGCCAGGGCCTCCCTGCTGTCACAGGGAAGAATTTCTTCCCAATATCCATTCTAAACCTTCTCTCTTTTAGTTTGAAAGCATCCCCCTTATATTATCACTACATCCCTTTGTAAATAGTCTCTCTCCAAATACAGAGATGTATTTTGTTGCATGATATGTACATATTTCCTGTTGGGATGAAGCTTTCTTTTCCATCCTAAGAGCTTATCATCTGTTGCCCTGCAAGTAACTGTGGTGACTCGGCCAGGCTCAGGCCCCTGGGCGGAAAACCTCCCCAGGCCTCTGGCCTCTGGATCCATGATCTTGTCTTTTCCCCTGACATATAGGGGACTAAGGCTGTATCTCCTGTCCATGATCTGGTGTGGGAAGACACCAGTGGACCTGTGGTTTGGAGGCAGAGTGCAGCTTTGTGGCCTTCTGGTGCCAGTTTGCAGATGACAATGTATCTTTTCAGTATTTGTCAGAATTTCTATGTCCCTTTCAAGAGATAATTAGGATGACTTGTTATTAGCTGATTACTGGGGAAGCATACATTTACTGAGGATTTGTTCTGGAAACAACATTAATCTCCTGTATAGCTGTTAAACCCCCATAAATAATCTGATTTTGATAATCAATTGCTATTGCAACCCTCCCCTATAAATCTCAATTAAATGCACATTTAATTCACATAAAGTTGCCAGATTTGCTTGTTCATTTCTGTCCTGCTGTTTGCCTCGGGCAGATGTCTGTGTATGTGCAAGCTCAAGTCTGTTTATCAGACAGCCTGAAACCAGAATATGGTTTGCCAAGGCAGAGCAGTTACAGGAACAGCGATGTTCTTCTCCTGTGGTCCCACATGGACAACCCTGCACATCCCGGCTTCCTGCTACCAGTGCTGCTCAGACACAAGTGCTTCAGAAACCCTGCTGTGCCTGGCCCTTCCCAACCCTTGTCTTTGTGCTGGGGGTGGCAGAGAGGGCAGCAGGAGCAGCTGTAGGAGACTGTACCTCTGTAGCATCCTGGGCTTGCCCAAGGCACCGGGCTGTGGATGCACAGGGAGGAGAGATGCAGTTGCCAAAACCCATGTGGGGGCTTTCAACAGCACCTGGCTGTGATGGAAACTGAGGCTGTGTAGGGCTTGGTTGAGTCCTGACCACTCCTGGGCCAGCTGCAGTGACTTTCCAAGCCTTAGTGCTGGTGGATGGATCAGTGAGAGGAATTGGAGACACAATGCAGGGAGAAGGTGACTGGCCCTGGACCAGCAGGACATGGTGCTACCAGCTTCCCTCAGAGTGGGAGGGAGATTCCAGGCATCAGCTGGACTCTGATGTTGGGGCCACACTGATTTATTTTATCTACTTGTTTTTGCAACTAGTATGCAGTTAGGGCACCGAGAGCTGGGTCAGTTGGCAGAGCGCTGATGATGTGGGTCCATGCTGGAGACCTGACAGGAGCGTGGCAAACCTCCTGCTGCCTTTCATGGAATGAGGCTTTGGTCCTTACCTGTGCTGCTGGGGTGCTGGGCTTCCCAGCTGCCAAGGCTGATGCTGTTTGGAATGCAGCACTCCCCTCCCTGCTGCCTGTGCCAGCGAGCTGGGAGTGTCAGTTTGGGCTGTGATGATCTTGATGATGGGGACTGCACTAGGGGAGCCATAAAAGAAACGATGAAGCTGTTCAAATTGCTGGGAAGACATCTCCTAAGATCTCCTCCTGAGCCTGGCTGGAGCCCAGCCTGCTAATTATGGTGGTAGGGGAAATACACAAACATACAGATGGCAAGAAGAACAAAAACTGCTGTCTTTTAATAGGGAGAGCTTTGTTTCCAGCCAACTGAAACCCACATGTGGTAGAAGCTAAACATTAATGGCTTTGGGTGAGATCAGCTTCTGCAGGAGCTCTTGCAGAGCTCAGGGGGGTTCTGCCTCTCCTGGGGCAGCAGGATGGACCCAAGCCTGCAGCAGCTGCCAGTGGAGGAATGGGAATGCCAGGCTGCAGGGGTGTCTGGCTGGGCACACCTACGTGTGGTTGTGCCACAAGCAGGACTTGCAGGTACAGGCTGCCAAAAGCCCCATGCTGGCTCTGCACTGAGGTGGACTGTGCCTGCTTCAGTCTTCTCTGTCCCAGGGACTGCTTAGTGCATCCCTGCATGGCAGGGAGGGAGTTTCCCACCTTTTACCTCCAGTAAGGCGGGTTGGGACAGTGGCTTGCAGAGAGGCTTTGGATGCTGCCGTGGGCACTTGTCTCTGCTGATGGTGCACCATGTTCAGGTGCTGCTGCAAGGAGACCATCTCTTCTGGGGTACCCTTCTGTTGGCCCTCACAGTGCCAAGAGGCTGTGTGTGCTCTTCAGAGGGTGTAGAAGATTCTACCCCAAACACCAGCACTAAGGATGGGGTAGGTGAGATGGACATCAGGTAGTGATGGGCTGGTGGTGGGGTGTTTTCCAGTACTGTCCTGGTGGGGTCTGCAGGTCATCATGTCTGATGCTTTGTGCTGTCCTGCAGTGCTTGTGGTGCCTGAAACACCACAAAGACTGCAAAGGGATGTTGGAGAAGTCACCATCCCTGGTGGTGTTCAAGAAATGACTAAACATGGCAATGAGTGCTCTGGTCTGCTTGACAAGATGGGGATTGGCCAAAGGTTGGACTCCAATGTTCTTGGTGGTCTTTTCTAACCTGAATGTTTCTGTGAAACATGTTGGTGGCCCTGGGGCTCTCCCTGGCATAGTGCTGTCCCCCACTGCACCCCACCAATGGTACAACTCTAGTGCCTGCTGTGTTTCCCTCTCTGCCACCCATATGCCTGGCCAGGTGTCTCAAATAAGCTCCATAGGGGGTGAATACAATCTTTTTATGACCACTTAAAGGCTTCATTTGCCACCTTTAACAGAATTAGAGCGGGGATCACAATAGATTAAGGAGAGCAGTAAACACCCTCTGTGCTGCAGAGACCCGCAGGGGCTCTGCTGAGCTCTGTCCTGGAAGGGGTTTGCACGGTTTTTGTGGGATGCTCTGTATTAGTGGACTGCAGGAGCATGTTTTGTCTCTTCTGACCCCACAGTTTGCAGGGGGTTTGATGGTTCAGCAGGGCTTCAGAGGGATGTGGCAGTGCCCTTCCTGATGCAGGCCTGGGCCATGTTGCCACCCCCCCCCCCGCGAGGAGCACAGCTGAAAGAGATCCCAGTTGTTTCAGAAAGCACCTTCCCAGGATATAAAAGTGGTTAGAGGAATTTGGAGCCTGCCAGGGAAGCTCCTGATAATGTTTTACCACCAGCCCTGAGCTGTAATTCATCCCCTGGAATGGGACTGACTGGGTGGCGGCTGGTCTTGAGCCTCCCATCCCTCTGAGCACGTGCTGATGGCATTGAAATTGCTCTGTAATATATATCCCTTACATGCATCCTATTTATGGGGAGATTGTCCCCTTTGTGACGCCAGGGCTTGCTTTGCCAGCTGTCACCCCCAGTCCAAATTCTCATTTCATCGCATTAATATCTGTACAGTGTCTCTGGATGATTTGATTTCAGTTCACTCCCTGGAGTAGAAAGAGTTAAAAATAGCAAATCCAACACCCCTCATTCCCTGGCTATGACGCAGTCTCTCAGGTTGGAGTTACAATGCCAGAATGAATATGGTTTAAAATAAAACAAGTGAGTGTTCTGCACTCTGTAGAACAGGAGAAACAAGCTCCAGCCTGGAGAAATGACATGGAAAAGCCTCTGGTCTTCTAACCTGTGCTTGCAAAAGGCATGAATTTTTCTCCCTTGCAGTTCTTGTGTTGGCCAGATAAATGATGCTGCACACAGAGCGATTAGTGGAGTAATACAGGAGGTTCTCAGCTCATCAGGGAATCAACCGATCGCAGAAGAAACCAGGAAGAAATGAGCTCAGTGCATTATGGTTTGGGGCTGTCTTTCCAGAGCATCACGTGCAGACCACCTTGCCAAGTATCAGCTGGATGTCAGACTCCACGAGTGGGGCAGGGATGTGCTGGGCTCAGCAGCACGGAGGCTCCTTGGAAGTACCAGGGCACAGGCACAGACTGACCGGGGGGATCCTCTCCCAAAAGTGGTACCAGACTGTATAAGCAACAGTCTGCTGCAAGGTGGCGGGTTGCCAGCCTGGCTCTGTCTCATCTACAGGGGCTGTTTCTCTATCTGGCATAGAAAATCCTAAATCCCCACATTTTTCACTCTCAGACACTGCCCTAGTTTAAAAATGTTAACTCCTGGCTTTCTTTGTAATATTTTAAATATAGCATCCTCTATGTTTTTGATGTATACACCATATGTTTTGGAAACTGCAACAAAATCCATTGGACTCGTGGGTGGAGGTTAAAGGGAAAAAGCATTTCCATACGGGAAGCTGCAAATACAAAACACAGCAGCAAACAGAAAATCCCTCCATGCATCAGCCAGAAATAAGCTCCTTTCTGTCCGGGCTGTCTCTGGAGCGTTCGTGTGCGTGCGAGGAACGAGTTTGAATGTTTCCATTGTGTCATCTCCTGTCCTGGACACCCTGACGCTGACTCTACAGCCCCCTTCAAGGCTCAGCAGGAGATGCCACTGTGTCATAGACCATCTGACAGCTCCTTTGCCCTTTCCCTTCCTCAGAAACCCCTTTGCTGCTTTCTGTTTGGGTTTTTGGGGGAGTTTTTTTCTTCAGCTGGGATGGGTCCCTCCTGTTAAAGCTCACCCAGGCTCCTGCCTCCCTGGCTGGTGGCAGTGGGTGGTCTTTGGCAGCAAGGGGAGGGTCCCCTGGGCTCCCTGCGCTCCCACACAGCCCTGACTGTCTCCCAGCACTAAACACAGGCTCTATTTAGCAGGAAATCTGGCCTCAGCAAAATGATGAGCTAAGGGTTTTCATCTTTTGGCCAGGACCTCAAGTTTAGACTCTGCTACTATGCACATCTGGTGCTCCTCGATATTAGGACTCAAGGCTCTTCCTTGCATGGACCCCTCAGACCTGTCCAGCCCAGGCAGAGCTGAAAATAGGATCATGTGGGCTGGGGCTGGGTCCAACCCATGGTCAGGGTCACTCCTGTGTTCTCACAGGCTGAGGCTGCTGGGTGAGCTGCTTGGCTGTGGCTCACCCACTTGTCATGTCTCATGAATAAAATGAGGGGGAGGAGATGGGCTTTGGCCAGTGCCTGGCTGCCAAGTAGGCTGTCTCCCTCGAGACCACCCTGCCAGGTCCCCTCCCTAGGTGGGCAGGAGAGAGGCTGGGGTGGCCAAGGGCAGCACAGGGGCTGCTGGCACCCATGGGTGGCCCAGAGCTCCTGCTGGGAGTGGCAGCTCAGGTTTGTGCACTGTGGGACAGAGATGTCATAAAATTGTGGAATGGTTTGGATTGGAAGGGACCTTAAAGATCATCCAGTTCCAACCCCCTGCCATGGGCAGGGACACCTTCCACCATACCAGGTGCTCAAAACCCTGTCCAGCCTGGCCATGAGGTGACTGCAGTGGTGGAAGGGAAGCCTTTCGTATTTACTCTTGCTCTGCAGCACTGGAGATTTGGGGCTGGGACTGTGTCACCCCACTGAACGTGTGTCCTGAGTATGGCAGGGTCCAGCAGCAGGACAGAGGGAAGCTGCTGCCTTGGACTTGGCTGTGCACTGCAGTGTGGTGTCCTCCAGAGTGTGTCCTCGGGTGGTCCTGCTCTGCCTGGGATTCACAGAGGGCCACCAAGAGCAGCCACTCAGGTGGATTTGTGCTCACCCAGATCCCTATCGCAGGGTGGGGTATCCCTATTCCCATCCCAGCCCTGCTTTGGGATACAGGCAGAGCTCAAGCTGTGGATGTACAACATGCCTGTGTACATCATCCACCTCCCACCCCCTCGCTCATACACTGTTTGTTTGTATCTATAACAGCTCTGGCAAGACTTTTTAAGCTGTACCAGATGTAAGGATGAAATCCCATCTTCAGCCTCTCAGCAGGGTTTCCTTCTCTCCCGCCTCAGATAAACCTTTCTGCAGCCCAGATTGCTGAGCTCAGAGGGTGCTGCACATCTGCTGGGGCAGCAGCAGCCGGTGGGAGTGGTGGCAAACAGCAGTGGCAGCAGCCCCAGCGCTTGTGTCACTCTGGGCTTTGCCCCTGCTGCGTATTTTTTCATCAGACCTCCTAATTTGCAGCTGACTGTCTGAAACAAGAGGCAGCCTCTCAAGAGGGACCTTTTCTGGCTTCCTGGGCCCAGATCCAGCATCTCAGCAGCCTCCTGAGTGCTGAGCTGATGTGCCTGTGTGCCGCTATCTGCTCAGGGTGTACAAGTGTCTGTGTCCCCCACAGTAGTGGAGCACCTTCGTCATCTCCTGCTGGGATGGGGGAGAGTGAGAAGAGCTCAGGGTGCACAAGTGTCTGTGTCCCCCACAGTAGTGGAGCACCTTCGTCATCTCCTGCTGGGATGGGGGAGAGTGAGAAGAGCTCAGGGTGCACAAGTGTCTGTGTCCCCCACAGTAGTGGAGCACCTTCGTCATCTCCTGCTGGGATGAGGGAGAGCAAGAAGAGCTCTGGGCAGAGTATCTGCTGTGGATTTGTCCCCTGGGAACACTGGTTTGCTATCTGCATCCTCCATCTCTCCTTCAGCTTGCAAACACATGCCTCACCCCCTCTCCCCCATGGTTTCACTGCTCCATTTTTCTTGAAAGCAAAGCAAATCAGCAGCTGACTGTGCTCTCGGGTGGCTCTGCACAACTCCCCAGCTTGCTCTGTGCAGCCTGGTGTGCCACCAGTGTCCTGCTCTGCACTGGCTTGGTGGCAGTCCCTGCACAGCTTGGCCAGCTCCCTGAGCCCAGCCGTGAGAGCTGCAGGTACTTTGGGGTGTCTGAATCGAGCCCTTCTCAGCTGTGCACTCCCTGTGGTGCCAAAGCCACCAGGCACTGAAGCTTGGGGCCAAAGTGCCTTGTGCAGGGACTTTGGCTGGGGGGAGCCCAGTGGACCTGGGATCTGGCCCAGCTGTGCTGCAGTGATGCCCGAGGGCCCTGGGGACCAGAACAGCTCTGGTCTGGCTCCCTCCACCCCAGGTACACCTGATACCTGTGCAAGCCAGGAATTTCCTGGTCAGGCTGCTCTAGCAGGCGGTGGGAGACCTCACAGAACTGGCAGCACAAGTCACCTCCACCAGGGGATGGAGATCAATACTGCATGTGCTGGGGGAAGCATCTCACTTCCCAACACTGCTATTCCGAAGCTGCTGGTGAGGGCTTCATACCATTGCGCTGAACCTGGATAGCAGCTGGATAGCCAGATTCTGGTGACCTGCACTAGCAAGGAGCAGTCCTGCTCACCCCAGAAGCATGCTTGGTCCTCACTGATGCCTCACTGAGCCCAGGCTCTGGCAACCAAGAGCCTCAGCCGCCCTCAGTGGTGGCTGTGTGGTCAGCTGCCACTCACCAGCCTCACCACTGGGACAGCTCCCCCATCAGCGGGCTATTCTGGGACTCCTCCATGAGTCTGACCTTGTGTCAGAGTAGGACGTGAGTGTCAGGACTGGGACCAGCTAAAGTCCTCGCAGAGGTTCTAAGAGAAAGAAGGAAAGTAGCATCTTGGCTTGCAGAGGTGCAGAGCATTCTTGCTCCAGCCTGAGAAAGTGGCCGAGGGGGCTGCTCGCAACTGTACTGCTAGAGACACCCCAGGACAGGACTTGGCACCAGCCTCGTGGCACCTGAGAACCACCATGCCATCCCTTCTGTCTGGCATAACTCTCTGCTCTGGGCTGGCTGTGGCTCCTGCCCTGGGCAGCCATGCATTTCAGCAATTATTAATTAAAATGCAATCTATCCTTTCTCTTCCTCTCCCCAAGACACCAAGAACTACTAAAGTATTCTCAGGGATAATAGGGAGGGGAATTAAGTAGTTACAGTGAAATTTGAGCTGTGCCTTTTGGAGATTTATTGCCATTCCTAGAGCCTGTGATTCCCTGTTGAGCACTGCATCTCCAGCCCCACACTCAGTGGAAATACCACGCCTGCTGGGAAGCCTGGGTTCTCCAGGTAGGATACGCAGGCAGCTGTGCCTTGTTCAGTCCTCACGTGGGTAGGGTACACCAGCTACTGGGGGATCTCTTTTCCACAAGCTTTCTGAGGGGCTGAACCCCTCATCCCTGCATGGTTATCTGCAGCGCTCGGTGTCAGTTTGGGATGCAGTCTGGGATCCCAGTGAGACAGGCACTCTGGGTGTGATATTGTGTGTTAGGATGAGGATGTGTGTGTCATATAAGGTGTGGCTGAGGGAGCTGAAAAGGCTTATCCCAGAGAAAAAGAGTCTCAGGGAATACTTCTGGAGGTTGTAGACCAAAGGGGGTCAACCTCTTCTCCCAGGTAAGAAGTGACAGGACAAGAGGAAACAGCCTCAAGCTGTGCCAGGGGAGGTTCAAGTTGGCCATCAAGAATAATTTCTTCACAGAAAGGGTTGTCACGTGGTGGAAGGGGCTGCCCATGGAGGTGGTGGAGTCCCCATCCCTGGAGATGTTCAAGAAATGATTGAACATGGAACTCAGTGCTCTGGTCTAGCTGACAAGGTGGTGATGGGTCACAGGTTGGACTCAATGGTCTCAGAGTTCTTTTCCAACCTTAATGATTCTGTGGTTCTGTAAATACTGCTTGCAGGGAGCAGATCCCAGTGCAAGCACTGTGTCAGGAGCGGAGGGGGGCAGTAGTAGGGATTTTGCCTGTGGTGCTGAGTGCTGTGACCAGGAGGGTGACACTGGGAGGAGTAGCCCCAGCCCCTGCCCTGGCTGCAGGGAGCACAGCTCATCACAGCCTGCCTTCCCCCACATCACCCCATTCTTTCACACCTCCTGCAAATTGCTGCTGGGGGAACACATGCACAAGGTGGGGAGCAGTTGGCCCAGCACAGGAGGGCTGATCACCCCACATCCCCTTCTCAGAGGGGCTCTGATGAGAGGAATTGCCTGGTGCTGTCTCTTAGGCATTGAAAAAATCCCCAAATCCCAGTTCCATTCGTGCTGAGGGGCAGGTTGGGCCTGGCATGGGAAGGCAGGCAGCAGCCTCCCTTGGGACCCAGTTGCACCCAATTTGGGGGTCTGCTAGAAGGGGCTTCCATGATGTCTGCAAACAGGCAAGACATGAGAGTGCCAGGCATCCTGCCTGCAATTGCAGTTCAAGGAGATCTTGTTGCCATGACAAGCTGTACAAGTATTACATGGGGAAAAAATATCCCAGCTGCACTTGGTGGAGATGGGAGAAAAGCAGCCATTGTGGAGGGCACATGCATCCCACAGGAGCCATGCACTGATGTGGCTGCAAGCACAGGTATTCAAATGCACACCTTGAACTTCTTATCTTCCACTGTTATACCTGGAATGCCTCCTCCCCTGCTTCAGCTCCCTCCCAAGCTCTGTGCCCCCCAGGCTCCCACACGTGGGGGTTCACACTCCACTCCTGGCCCTTCATCCACCTCCAATCCCCATGCAGGCATCCTGGCAGAGCCCTTCAGGAAGGGGAAGGTGTTAGTTCTCTCAGGCAAATAGTGACAGGATAAGAGGAAATGGCCTGAAGCTGTGCCAGGGGAGGTTTAGGTTGGACATGAGGAAGAATTTCTTTACGGAAAGTGTTGTCAGACACCAGAAGGAGCTGCCCAGGGAGGTGGTGGCATCACCATCCCTGAAGGTGTTCAAAGAATGACTGGATGTGCCACTCAGTGCTCTGGGCTGGTCGACAAGGTGGGAATCAGTCACAGATTGGACTCTGTGATCTTGGAGGTCTTTTCCAACCTAAATGATTCTGTGAAGCTCCCAAGTGATGGTGCCCCATGCCACAGTTCTTCCCAGGCAAGGGAGGCTCATGGCATAAAGGCCTCTACTTCTTTGTTTATTTAGTTTCTGTGACTGGTGAGTGACAATTCAGTTTTAAAGGAAGGTTCTGTGCTAAAAAGCCAGCACTGGTAAAACCCCTGTTGCCTCTAAACTGGTTCTGCCGGTGGGATGAGGGCAAGAATAACAAGGGGTGCAGCCCAGCTCTGGGCACCCTCCCATGGCCTGGATCAGCGTGGGACTGGGGATGCTGTTGAGCCTGTGGCAGGGCTCTCACCCTCCTCCTTTGCCTGGTGAGTGGCAAAAAGCCCTGTTTCCCAGGAGGAATGCTCTGGGTGTGAGTGTTGCTGGAGCCCTGTGCATGAGGATGCCGTGCATTGGCTGGTTCCCCATGGTGGCCACTGCCAGGGTGGATGGTTGGCAATTGTTGGGACACAGTGTGCTCTGTGCAGCCCAGGGAGTGACTGTCAGGCTGGGGAGGCTCGTGAGCACTACATAAGGTTTTCTGTTGTCAGTCTGCTCTGCACTGAACTCGTCAAATTTCCCTGCAGCTCTGAGAACCAGAAGAGCAGCGTTTCCCCCTTTTTGTTGAGAATCTGGAAGAATCACAGCTGCAGCCATCAGTGCTTTCATCAAACCAGGGAGATCCCAGGGCCCCTCACTGAGGACAGCCCGCGGTGCTGCTGGCAGTGGAGCTGGGGCTTCCCCAGGGGTTGCAGGTTCCTGCAGAGGAAGAGATGAAATCTGCTTTAGCTTCAGTCAGCAATGGGGTCTTTAGGGTTTCCCTGGCATGTCCCAGCCCTGCCTGTGCTGCCCATGCTGGAAAGTAAACATCCTGCAGGCAGGCACAGGCAGCTGCCTGTGGCCGGGTCAGCATGGGGAGACAATCACTGCTTCCTCCATGCTCACATTTGGATGATAATTTCCATGAACGCAGCCAGAAACAAGTTCTGTTGTGCAGACAGGGCCCTTGCTATTCACTGATCCACCTTTTTTTACTTTTTCCTTCTATCCTCTTTGTTTTTCTCCTTCTCTCTTTCTGTTTACCCTTCTCATTTGTCTCCTCCAACTATGCTTTTGACCTCCTTCCTCTCTCTTTTTGGAGGAGTGGCAGCATGGCCCTCTGCAAACCAGCTCCCACCCTGATACGTTGTCCTGCCATGCTCTTGCATGATGCTTTAGCACCCATTTGGGCACCTTCCCATGTCACTGGCCAAACACAGTGACTGTCACCACTTGAGTCTCTGACAGTTGCCTCCTCCTAGTTCCAGCTGGACATGAGCTCTGGGGAAACCTCCCAGCACTTGTTGTTTTGCTTCCAGTGCAGTGCTGGGAGCTTGGGGAGCAGAGCAGAAAAGCTGGTTCTGCTCACCCTGCTGCTCTGTCTGGGCAGCACTGCCCATGTGGTGCAGAGCACGTTGCTGCCAGCTCTTGGGGCCGTGCCCACACGCACAGCCCCATCCATCCCACTCGCTGTCCTACCACATCAGGAGTGAGCCTGTGAGCATCCTGAGCTTCAGATCTGCAGTGAGCCAGGGTTGGGGGCTGGGGCGGACCAGAGCATCCATCTGAGCTCCTTAGGAGCCTATGACAGCCTTCCTGGGAGAGGCAGTGGGCCAGCTGGTGGCACATGGGGCATAGTGAGGGTACTGTGGCATGGGAGCATGGGGCTGGGATCTCTGCCCTGCATCATTGACCTGCCTCTGCAAAGGAAGGACTTGCACAGAGCTTACCTGCCTTTATCCCCTGTGATATCCAGCCACAGTCATTCAGGTCCTCCCTGCAATGCCTGGCGAAAGAGCGTTTCCTCCCTCTTCTGATGCTGGTGCTGGCCCAGCATCCCCATCCCAGCCCTGTCCTGGTGCCCCGTGGCCTCACCTGAGCTGGCAGCTGTCTCTGCAGCCCACTGGTGCATCCTCACAGCACCCGTGGCTTGTTTGTGTCCTGTGTCGCACCAAGGAAGGGACAAGGTGCAGGAGTGACAGCAGTGGGGGGCAAGGGAACAGCATGAGGCAGGTGGGAGCAATAATTGGTCATGATCTAATTAGGGAAGCCTAGGGCTGGATTATTTGCTGCAACACGCTGGAGATTTTGAGCTGTAAGCTGCAGATGGCTTTGCCTGTGAGCCAGGAGAGGAGAGGCTGGCGTGGACTTCATGAGGGTTCGTAATCCCACCCGCACGACACTCGGCGCTGACTAACAGAGCTGTTTTCTGATGGCTTGGAAATACCTCCGTGCCTGCTCTGCGTGAGGTCCCCACTGCTCCCAGCCCACACTCCCTGCACTGCGCCACTCCCTGCCGGTGCCTGTTCCAGCCCACTCCTGCGCCACACGCGTGGGGACAGCAATGGCTGCAATGCAAGCATTGGGAGAGGCAGCCTAAGCTGATCCATGGTACCTGTCCTTAGCCCATGCCTTTTTTGGGAACACTAGGCCTGCCCCAGCTTAAAAATTTAAATATTAAGTAAAAAACCATGTGATGCTTTTGGATTTACTTAAGGGAAGGATCAGAAGAGAAGATATTTTGTCCAAAGGTAAATATAACATTTTCTCCTTGATCAAAATTATGTTTATGTGTGGAAGCTCGATGGGAAACAGTGGCCTGAGCACCGAGATGGCCATGCAGATGTCACAGCAGGTGTCAGACTCACCACCAGACCTGAGCACCCGACTGTTGGCCCCTTCCTTTACTTCAGGACTAATTTGGCTAATCCTTCAACTGACCCCCTTACCCAGCCTCCACCATTCCCCATGCCAGTGTCAAGGGCAGCCCTAGAGGACCCAGGCTGAAGCTCTCCCCGTGCCTGCCTGAAGACTCAGCATCATTTGGCTCCAAGCCTGTCTTTCCCTTCCTCCCCAAGGCATTTTCATGGCTGTGGCCAAGCTTCCTGGCTGCTGCAGGACAGGAGCCCTCAGTCCTGCTGCTGATGAGAAACCCATATCCCACGTCTGCTGGAGCTCCCACCCTTCCTCCCTAGCCACCCTTGGGATGAAGCACAGCTCCTGCCCGGAGGGGAAATCCTCCCCCTCACCTCTTGTGGGGTTTGAAGCCAGCCAAGTCACCCCCAATGCCTGCTGCAGCAAGAGGATTTGGGGTGCAGACTTCTGGAACTCCACCTCTTTGTGCCCATATCCCAGTGGAGGTTTCTGTAACAGCCCCTCGCTCTCTGCCCCTAACCCAGCACACTGTGTCCCATCACCAGTGCTTCACCCCAGCCTGTCCCTCAGCTTTCAGTGCTTCCAGCAGAATTCCTTTCTGGTCAGTCATTGCTGCCCTTCAGCCTTGACGCCTCCAGGACTGGTGTGCTGGCAGGGCTGGGCTTCCTCTTCCTGAGCCGCTTTGGCCGCTCCGACCCCCTCGCCTTCACCCAGTGCCATGGCATTGACCCTTCCCTGGGGACACGAGGGCGCAGGCTCTGCCAGCTGTGCCCACCTCAGGGTTCTGGTGCCCAGTGGGGGTGCCCAGCTTCCCTCGCCCTCCCTGGGGCAGCCGCATCCCACCGGTAACCTGTGCTGTGCTGGTCCCACCACCCGCAGTGGGTTTCTGTGAGAGGATGGTGTGCGGCCCCCGTTTGGGGAGGGTGTGTGCAGAGGATTACTGTGGTGAATCACTCAGTGGAAGGCAGCGGGGAGGAGTGGGAGGCTGAAGGGATGAGTGGGAGGCAGTGGCTTCTGGAAGGCAGCTCAGCCCCGCAGAAGTGTGAGGACTCCTGCCTGCATCATCTGCCTCAGAGCGCTGCTGCTGCTCCCCCTCCCCTCCCAGCAGCCATCCCAACTCAGGTCTCACATCCAGCATTTCTGGAGCTGGACCCCGTGCTGACACCCCCATCTTTCCCACACACAGCCGTCACCCACCTGTTCACCCCTCGCTGCCTGTGCCAACGCTCAGCTCCAGCATCACCCCCTGGCACCCATCTGCCTCAGCTTCCCACAGGAGCACTGCCTCTCCTTATTAATTTCAGGATGAATGCTTTGCTTTTCCTCAGTCCCCTTCACCTGTGGCTCTCCCAGAATTGTGCAAATATTAATTACTGATAATTAATTAAGTCAGGCATCCCCATCCCCCTGTGGAGATGCTGTCTCATAAACATGCTGGCAGCAAACACAGGGCAGGCAGAGCTGGGTCGGAGCTTCCAGTTAGTTACCTGTTGCTAATGATGCAAACCCCACTTGCAGCAGCTTCTACCTGATAGACCTTCTTGGAGGGCTAATGGGCTGGGAGGGGGACAGACGTGGGAAACCAGCAACACCTGGTCTGGTCCCAGTAAGGTAGGATGGATGGCTCTTTTTTGCTTCTGGCTGTCTCAGTGCAGGTTCTGTTCCTGGAATCTTGCGTCTAGTGGTTACTGTGGGACATGGGGCTGCCTGGGTAGGAGGGAGAAGGGCCAGCCTGCTGGTGGAGCTTGTTTTGAGCCACTGTGGGGGCTATGCCCTGTTATTTGCATTTGTCTTGAACTGCAAACCCTCCAAGGTAGATGGAAATTATGCTCCATCAACCCTCCATTCCCAAAGGGCTCAAAGTGTTCCAGAGGCAGCGTAAGGGTTCAGCATTTCCCTATTCCACTGCTCCTCAGTGGAGGGCTGGGACACCATGCAGGAAGAGGACAGGAAGACAAACAAGGTTGTTGACCCCTCTGAAGTGAAGGAGGGGGATTGCCCAGGGATGCACAGCAGGAACTTGCAGATCACTCACTGCAGCGTGGCTTGGAGGATCCCTCTGCTCTCCGAGGTGACAGAGCTCCTCCGGGCAGCCGTGGGTGTTGTTTGGGGGTCTCTCCCCTACCCAGGTCGCCCACACCCTCACTTGTGTGCGGCTGCCGCTGCCTGACCCTATGGCTGCGTAGGGCACCAATCCCTGACCGGAGGTGCCACCTTAATCCGGATCAGTGGGAAATCTGTTGAGTGCCCACGCAGCCCCGTGGCAGCTCGCTGCCACTCCTGGAGATCAGGAGCCAGTCAGGACACGGGCACAGCCCCACAGGAGCCCAGCCCTGGGCAGCTTTTTGTGCTGAGCATGGAGCACAAATGCATTAATTGTTGGACAAAGCTAGCAAGCCCAGCAGCCACTCTACAAGCAAAAGCAGGAGCAAAGCGGGGTGAGATTAAGGCATTCCTTGGGCAGCTCCCACCCCCTTGCCCTGGCCGCTGTATCTCGGCCTGTGAGGCCACTAATGCTACTTACATTATTACTGGATTATTTGGGTGTAATGAGCTTTGCCCCGCTCAGCTGTCCCTCTGCTCAGGGCTGTAGTGATGTGTAATACTTCCTGCGCAAGGCCACGAGGCGGGCAGCTGCCGGCTCAAAAACAAGCAGAGCCCCAGCAACACAATGCATTAATGTTCCCGGACAAAATTCCAGCATGGGCTGGAGGTTAATCACAAATCAGGGAGCTTTGGGTGTAGCACTGAACAAAGCCCGCAGGCGGGAGGGAGATGGTTCCCTAAGCCGGGTCCTGACCCATCTCCATGGGCACAAACAGGAGCAGAGGTATCAGTTTCATCTCTTTCTATGGTGTAACACAGCTATAACCATCTCTTCCATCCTCAGCTCCTATTCCTCTGCCTTCCTCCCTTCAGACCTGCCGATGCAGGGGCTTGGTGATGTGTTGCTATGGACACCAGGAAGTTTTCCCTAGAGACCAGAAGCCCGGAATAAGTGATGTCTGCATTTTCTGACATAGATTATTATTTTTTTTTCTTCTCTTTCTTTTTATTATCATTGTCTGTTTGAATGTTGATTAATTCCCAGCTTTACCTCCCTCCACTGTCATGCTTTTCTCACTGAGCTTTGTGGATTTCCATGGCTGTGTCCCAGGGCTTGGCTTCTGCTTCATTCTAGGCCAGGGTGTGAGCACTGGGTGCGTGGGAGGAAGTTTCAATGCTGTAACTCTTGCTCTGCTGGAGACCCTCACAGGAAGGATGCCCCATTTATTCCAGCCTTGGGAGGTCCTGTTGGTCCCCTCAGGCTGCCACAGAGCTCGTGGACACAAACCACCAGCAGCAGCTGCCGCGGGAGGTCCTGGATTCCAGTTCCCAGGTCTTGTGCCTCTTGGCAAAACATGCTTGAGTGGGAAGGGGCACCCTGCTCACTTCTTTGTGTTTGGGAGCTCAGAGTGATTTAGGTCTAGACTAGTGAGTGTCTCTACTGGTCTGAACTCCAGGCTTGACTCCCATTTCATTGCTCCTCTGTTGGCTCTTGATATCCTTTAGTGCCTCAGATACCTCTGTTGGCCTCTGAGAGCTCTTGGCCTGCAAAAGCACAATCAGGAGGGAAGTCTGAGCAGCTCTTGGAGGGATGAAGCCTGAGCTTTGCAGCAGGGCATTCATAGGAATGCACCTCAGCTTCCCTTGCATCCCTCAGGTCGAGCGTGGCGAGGCAGCCTGTCCCCAGCAGCTCCACTGCTCCACAGAGCAGTGGTCAGGGAGGGTCAGCCCATTTCCCAGAGGGAAGCAATGCTGCACGTCTGCAGAGTGTATCTCTGGGCACTTGGCATACAGAATGGGGTTTTGCTGTGAGACAGTCTCAATGTCATTTTGACTTGTCGTTCTTTCCTTTTGAAGCCAATAATGGGCTGTTTCTGTTCCCTGTCACTTGATCTGCCCCTCAGTGAGCGAGGAGCCTGTGATGAGTGATCTCCTCTGTCTTGTGCCCCTTCTTCCCTGCTCTGGAGGGACTTCACAGACTGGCTTTCAATCAGCTGCTTCTCTTGTTCCTGGGAATGCAGTTCAGCACTGGGTCAGGAAAACTGGCCCATTGAAATCCTGCCTTTTGCTGCTCCAGTTGCCCAAGTCGTGACTCCCTCTCGGAAATCTTACAGCAAATAGGTCCTGTGCTGCTTGGCCCCTGCCTGCAGCGGTTGGTGTGGTGTCAGCCTGCCCAGAGCTCCTGCACAGCCCAGGCACTTGCAGGTGGGGCAGGGAATGCAGAAACTGCTCTGCAACATGTTTTCTCCGTGTGTTTGTGGATTATGTTGAGGCAGCAAAAAGATCCCCTGCTACCCTGAGCATCGCCTTCATGGTGTTCTGCAGAGCTGCCGGAGGGGGATGAGGAGTGGAGGTGAGTTCCAGAACCATCTGCAGCAGGAGAAAGTCGGCTCCTGCCCACAGCTTTGTGGGAGCCACGTTGCCCTCCCCTCCCCTGTGGCCCCCGGCTCAGCACAGAGCCCGCACGCGCTGCGGTGCCGCTCCGGAAGGAGCAGCGGGGCTGGGATGCTGCTCCTTGCCGAGGAGGTGAGAGTCCCACCAGGGCCAAACACTCAATTGCTGTGATGTTTGAAAGCTCCTTGAAAAATTACTTCTTCTTCCAGTTCCTAAGCAAACAAATGGAAGCTCCAAAAAAACAACAGTTCCTTCCCCTGCTGCTGCCAAGTCGGTGCTCACTGGGCTGTTTCTGAACAGGTCAGCAGCAAGCCAGGGCTGCCCGAGGGCTGAGCAGAGCAGAGCAGTGGATACCTGGTCCCCATGTTGTCCTTCTGCACCTGCTTAGGAGACAGGGAGGTGTGCATGGCTTTGGGGCAATGTTGCAGGTGACCTCGTTGTCCATGCAGGGACAGGGAGCAGTGCCTGGGCACTTGTACTGCAGACCAGTGAGCCAGACATGGGACGGGGCTGTTTTGGGGGGCAAGAAAATCCCAAATCCAGTCAGGGATGGGCACTCAGCTCAGAGTCAGTGGGTGCTGTCCTTTGCCCTTAGTGATCACCTGATGTCCTGTGCAGTGACACCCAGCTGCGTCACAAATGCTAACAGACCCTTCCTCTCTCTTGCTTTCCCCTCCCTCCTTTCTGCCAGCAGTTCCCTATCAGCAAAACCCCTACACTCCTGGGAGCAGCTCCTCGGTGATCCAGTGCTACCGCTGTGGGGACACCTGCAAGGGTGAGGTGGTGCGTGTCCAGAGCAATCACTTCCACATCCGCTGCTTCACCTGCCAAGGTAGGACAAGACCACCTGAAGATCTGGTGGCCACGTTGCCCCACAACCCTGGGTGCAGTCTGGAAACCAAAAGTCTGGGGACAGACATACCTGGCCCACTGAGATGTGGTCACACGCCCGGGGGTGGCAGCTTCCTGCAGTGGGTATGTGGCATGGCACAGGTGGGAGGTAAGGGTACAGAGCTGGCACAGGGCAGGCAGTGCCCCTGCCTGATGCCAGAGGCCATGAAGGGGTGGCCGAGCCCTGGACAATGTCACTACCCTTGAGCAGCCTGAATGCCAGCAGTCTGCGGGTCCCAAATGTGCCCACAGCCTGTCTGTGATCTGGGGGAGTGGCCATGTCCTTCAGCTGTCTGACCAAGTGAGGAGGAGGAGAAGGTATTGCCAGCCTGACTGAGAGGGAGTGAGGTGATACCTGGAGTGGTTCCTGATGGGGCTGGGGTGGGTGACAGATCACTGCCACCCACCTGTGAGATGTGACTGAGGTGCCATGGGATGCAGCTGGGACTCCGTGGCCCTCAGGGCTGGCAGAAAGGGAGCAGAGAGGTTGTTTGGATCCTCCCTGAGCACCAGAGGAGAGCTGCAGAGCTGTAAAGCTAATGGTGCAGAGCTGATGCTGAAGGGCTCCTCAGCACCTTTGTTAGAGCGGCTGCTCTCAACCAGGCCAGTGGCTGCTTCTATAGGTTGTAAAACATCCTGTTTCAAGGCGTTTTAAAGGCCTCTGGTCTTCCATGCTCCGAACACCTTGCGCTAAGCAGGACATAAACCCCCATCCCCTCAGCCGTACTTTGCTGCTCTTCCCCAGAGAACAGCTGGTTTGGCTGCAGGTGGCATTTCCCTGGACTGTCCCCACCCCTAGTGCAGCCCTGTCCCCTGTGGCATGGGCAGCCCCGGACCTCTGAGAAGGATGTGCCCCAGGGCTGACCTGCACCTGCAGGACACCGTGCTGAGCATCCTGCCCTTTCCCAGCTCAGACATGGAGGATCCAGCAGGAGCTGAGCATCCAGACAAAGAGCTCAGACAGCTGCCAGCTTCAAAGGGCTCAGGATCCAGCAGGGAGAGCCTGGCAGTGCTCACTGCCTGATTTCCAAGTGAAAGGGAATAACTAATGAGAGGAAATCCTCATCTCACCTTCCCTCACAGCTCTCACCTCCTGCCACCTCTGGCTGGCTGCTGCCAGTTCCCACAACTGCCTGTCCCAGTATGTCTGCAGAAACCTGGCATGGGAGGATGTGCTGTGGGTCCCAAAGCAAACAGGGCATAAACCAACTTCATTTTATCTTGCTTCTGCTTCCTTATGCTGTCCCAGAGCTGGTGACCTGTCCCTTGTCGCTGACAGGCTGTTTTGGAGAGCAGTGGGTGCTGGCCCTGTGCCCCTCTGCTGGGTACCCACAGCACCAGGGAGCAGCGTGGCCAAGGGATGCTCCAAGGGAGAGGAGCTGCATCTCTGACCCCGTGGGCCCTGCAGCAGTGGGTCCAGCTGTCCCCTGCCACCCTGGGAGGGTGGCTGCTGTGTGGTGCAGGCAAGGTGTGCAAGGACAGGACAGAGGGGTTCTTGGGGCTGAAGGGTAAAACAGAGACCAAGGTGGGCTGTGCTAGCGGGTGCTCAGTCATTCTGTAGTCCCCCCTGCACACTGTCACCTTGCAGGGCAGATGATGGCCATTGTGCAAAAGCACCAGGACTTGGAACCCTGTGCCAATCCTGGTGTGCCTTCCAGGGTCGGATGCTCTCAAGGTCTCTCTGGCTGGAGAGGTCGTAGGAGGGAAATGACGCTGCAGCCAGGGCTGGCCGCGTCTCTTTGGATTACTGTGATGGGCTGTGCACCACTCACGGTTCCCACAGCAGGGGAGGAAGTGAGGTTGGGCTGGACACCTATGGAAAAACAAGCACCGAGAGTTTCAACCCCTACATGTCTCAGGACCTCTTTCCATTAGGGCACAGCTTCATGTCCAGACCAGGGAGTGGAGGTGGCTCATCACAGAGGCAGCCATGCCCCAGGGAATGGAGAAGACCTCTCCCTAGCTGTCCCTAGAGCATTCCCAGCTCTTAGCCAGTTGTCAGCTTTCTGCCACGATGAGAAGGTTAAATGGGGGGGCAGAGCAGTGGGTTCAGGAGGGGATAGCCTTGCCAAGCTGTTCGTGTGTGGTGCAGGGGGTCTGCAGAGCTTTCCTCTAGGTGCTGGGATTTCCTCTGGGAGCGCCCAGCCCCGCTGTCAGGGCAGCACCATCCTGCACCCCGCCACAGCCCAACACTGACATCTTGTGGTGCTGGGAGAAGGCCCCCGCACTCTGGTGGGAAGGGAAACCCTCGGAGATACCTGCAGGAAACTGTGTCCCCAGGGATGCCCTGGGACTGCTGCCGGGCAGGCAGCAGAGGTGGGCTCAGGGATCCTGACAGGTGCATGTCCTCCTCTCCAGTGTGCGGCTGCGACCTGGCACAGTCGGGCTTCTTCTTTAAGAACCAGGAGTACATCTGCACCCACGACTACCAGCAGCTCTATGGGACCCGCTGTGACAGCTGTGGGGACTTCATCACTGGAGAGGTCATCTCCGCCCTGGGGAGGACCTACCACCCCAAGTGCTTCGTCTGCAGCACCTGCAGGTAAGTGGAAATCATCGCCAAGGGTTTATGACCCCCCTGAGAAGTCCTGAGCAGCCCTTGGCTGTGCACCAGACAGAGGGATCTTTATTAGCCTGCAGCCCCTCGTGCCCTGCTGAGCACCACATTAGGCACCTCCTCTGTGTTCTCTTAGTGGAAACCCTCGGGAGGCAGTGAAATGGCTCCGACCCTTCCCTCTGCAGCCTGGAGACCTTCCTTGGTCCTCCCGCCCCAGCACATGAGCACCCTCGCTGCCTCCCCTTGTGTCCCTTGCCTGGAGCCCCTCTGCTGGCCAGCGCTGTGGGTCCTGCTGGCCCCTGAGCAACCCCAAGCACAGAGTGCAGGAGAATGAACAGCTCACACCTCCCCCCCTCTCCTTGGCCACAGGAAGCCGTTCCCCATCGGAGACAAGGTCACATTCAGCGGAAAGGACTGTGTCTGCCAAAACTGCTCCCACTCTCTCATCAGCACCAAACCCATCAAGATCCACGGGCCAAGCCGTAAGTTGACTGCTCTCCTGTTTATGGGATGGCTACAAGGAGAGGGACCTCATGCCCATGGACGGTGCTTGGGGAGGGTGACAGGACAGGCTTTGGGGCCAGTGTGCAGTACTGCGCAAGCCACAGGCATTCACAGAGATTTCAGAGGAGGAGGAACAGGGTAGTCCTGTGGCTCCACCCAGGATTGCAGGTCACTGCTGGTTTCGGAAACTCCCTTGGCCTGTGTGTGACCTGGGCAGGTGTCGCCACCCTGGCAGGTGCTGTCTGAGATTATGGGGAGGTTTTGGAGCTGCTTTTGCTCTGAGTCAGTTGATTAGTGTTCATCTGCACCAAAGTCTTTGTCCAAGTTCAGACCCTGGGACTGTTCACTGGTGTTCCTCGCTGCCTCTACAAGTACTGAAAGGCTTGTTACGCTCATCCCCTTGCTGAAACTCAGCTGCAGCAATGGACAAGCTCTTTTGGGTGGATTTGGCCTTGCTTTTGACCTCAGGTGGGGATTACCATCCCTTCATGCCATGCTTGGCAAGCCCTGGAGATCAATGTCTGAAGCAGAGTCCTGCAGCCAGGGCCAGAGCCAGGACTGCGGTGTCACTCTGTCACCATGGTGGCACTGCTTGTGGCAGGGTGGCTTGACTTCCAATTTGGTGCCCCTGGGAGCCCCCCCAAATGCCCTGCCTCCCCCCCAGCTCTCACCATGGCTTCGATGGAGTTAAAGGATGTGGCAGGGTTCGAATGAGTCTCAGCCAGAGGACAGGGATTCCCCCACCTTCCTCCATCACACCCTGAGCTGTCCAGAGCCAGCAGCCATTGTCTCCTGTAGCATGGCCAGGGGAAGGGCAGCCGCACACTCTGCCTCTCACCTTCCTCTCCCTTCCCATGTCCTTCCCACCAACACTCCTCCCTCTCCTCTCGAGCAGGGTTACCTGAGGGCACCATGCTTTATTCATGGGCAGCTGCAAGCAGATGCAGCCCACTTCTGTATGTGTCCCTCACAGCCCTGGTGGCCCTGGCAGTGACACACAGAAGGGTGGCAGGGCAGGGGTGTGTGGGCTGGAGCCTATGCTGATGCACTCTGCAGGGATGACATCCCTAGGAGGAGGATGCTGAGCCTCTCCCTGCGTTCCAGTCCTGCAAGCAACTCCAAACCAGAGAGAGGAAATGGATCCTGGTTCAGCCCACTTTTTTTTCCAGGGGTCAAAAATCCTCCCCCTTTAGCAGACCTGCTGCCCAGGGGGAGAAGAGGACAAGGAGGAGTCAAGGTCAGGGGTCCAAGGCCCATGTGCTTCCTGCTCCCAGCCTTGATGGGAGCCAGGGGAAGCAGGGAAGGAAGGGAGTCTCATAAATACTGCAGCGGGGCCGGACGCGGCTGCCGGAGAGCACAGCCCTTCCTCTGCTCTCGCTGCCGGACACTTCCCACCATGCTCCTGCCTGCAGAGAGCCCCTGGGGACCTGCTGGGACAGCACAGCCCCAGCAGCCCACACACTGACCCTGGCTCAGACTGTCACTCGGCGGGGAGACCCAGCTCTGTGCTGCGGCGGCTGCATGGCCGGGGTGGCTGGGTGCCAGCAGTACCACAGAGGTCCCAGCTCCAGCTTTCCTCCTGGTTCCTTTGCTGTGAACAAGCAGAGGTGGCGTATTTCTATAAAGAAATGATCCCCAAGAGGCTTCCTTTGGAGTGGTCTCAGGAGCAGGGTGTTTCTAACAGCATCATCCCTAGAAAAGTCCTCTGGGGCAGGGATTTCCTCTGTGTGTGAGGGGTGTGCCAGATTAGATGGTTGGGCTGCCTTGGTATGGGCCAGCACATGTGGATGTTCCTGCTGTGGTGCCACACTCCCCCCACCCTTCTGTCCCCACAGACTGCGCCGGCTGCAAGGAGGAGATCAAGCAAGGCCAGTCTCTCCTGGCCCTGGAGAAGCAGTGGCACGTCAGCTGCTTCAAGTGCCAAACCTGTGGGATCATCCTCACTGGCGAGTACATCAGCAAGTGAGTTCGGGGGCCTGGGGCTGCAGTGAGGGGCTGTCCACCCAAACGCTGCTCACCCCCTTCTCCTCCCTCTCCCAAAGGGATGGCATCCCATACTGTGAGTCTGACTACCACGCCCAGTTTGGCATCAAGTGCGAGACCTGCGACCGGTACATCAGTGGCCGGGTGCTGGAGGTGAGTCTTGGGGCCACAGCCAGCCCATCCCGGTCTGTAGCAGGGACATGCCTTGGGGAGGTGTGGGACTTGCCTCATCCTGCCCCCATGCCATGCTACGTTCTGGGGGCCGTGGCTCTTTCTACAGCAGGTGTGTGGACACAGCCTGACCCTTCTCTGGAGAGTGGCAGCGGGGAAGGAGCACCAGACCTTTGGAGAGGTGGCTTGGATGCCTGAGCTCCAGAAACAGCCAGAGTGCATGATGGCCTGGGTGTGCTGGGGCATATCTGGAGCCCAAGATGTGGGGACAATAAACCAGCTGTTGCCATGGCTGGCTCTGGATGTCTCCACCACGCTCACCCCAGCCTGCCTTCTGAGCTCATCCCTGTGCCAGCAGCCTGCCTGTTGCCTTGGAAACACATTCAGCACGACTGCCCACTGAGGAGCCTGGATGAGGGGCTGCAGCACCCTACCCGTGGGCAGCAGCCCCATGGCATGCTCCTTTGCAGGGTAGCAATCAGAGCAGGGGGTCTCCTTCACTGTGCCAAATCAGAGGGGGCTTTGCTTGTCACATTGCTGAAGAGCAGGAACTGCCCTGGCAGAGCCACAGAGGAATGCAGGGATTTCACAGGGATCCCCCAGTAAGACATGGATGCAGGTGGCTGTGGAGCATGTTTTGGGTGATGATGGGGCTGCACAGCTGGTGAGGGGAGTGAGGGTTGCTGTTGGGGAGAGACAGAGAGGTCCATCAGAGTTGGTCCTTCCTGGCAGCCAGGTGGTCACCTCCTGCTCCTGGAAGTGGCACATCCTGTCATGCTTTCTGTTCATACCCCAATGTTTTCAGGGAGGGAAATAATCCAGACTGAGGGTAACCCACAGGCTGAAGAGGCACAGAGAGAAGTGTCAGAAGGTAGCCTGTTGTGACTTCTAGACCCCCTGATGATACTGTGGAGCCAGGCTGTGGTGACACAGAGGCAGCAGCACTGAAAGCATTCTCAGTCACTCCTGAGACCTCCCCTTCCACACAGCTGAGCAGGAGGGAAGGGCTCCCACAACTCTGCCGTGCCCAGATTGCCGCAATAGGAAGGTATATCCCAAAAATCAGAGGTACTGTGGCTCCACAGTGATCCAGGCCACAGATGCTGTGGGCTGGGTGACTGACTGTGCAGGTCTCCGGCCTGCTGAGGGTTTTTCCAGGACATGTCCAGCCTGTTTCAATTGCAGCCTGTCAAGAAACTGTCACCCTCTCTGGTCCTGCCAGCTGGGCTGGCCTGAGAGCACCCAGTCGAAGGAACCTCTCCTGAAGCTGGAACCAGTTGCCAGGAAGCTTTCGGCATCTTCCCCCTCTCTGGGGGGCTGCCTCTGCCTGGGAAGGCTTTCTGCTGACTCCAGGCTTCAGCAGCAGTCCCAGTGCTGGCTGCTGGGGGCATGAGCTCAGCACCACAGCAGCTGCCACAGGCCGGCTGCCCATCACGGGGTCACTTGATCAGCAAATGTCTGAATGGACCAGGGCAAAGCCAGAGGCTCCCCTGACATCATATCCCTGCTGCTGTTCCCCTGGGCAGTCCGGTCCCCAATAGTCCCGTGTCAGAACAGAGCATCCTCAGCCACCCAGATGTGTGAGCAGGATGGGTGTTAGGTGGTACAGGATGTTCAGTGTGTGAGGGGGTGAGAGGAGTCAGAGGGGACCTGAGACCCCTGTCAGAGAATCACAGAATGGTTTGGGTTGGAAGGGACGTTAAAGATCATCTATTTGCAACCCCCTGCCATGGGCTGGGACACCTTTCACTAGACCTGGTTGCTCCAAACCCCATCCAAACTGCCCTTGAATACTTTCAGGGATGGGTCATCTGTCCCAGGCTAAGGGGCCCATGCAGCCCAGACTCCCTACCCTCCCTGGTATGTGCCTGCTGGCAGTATTGAATCATCTGTAAATCCAGATGCTTTAGTTGTCTTTTCTTTTAGAGTGTGAAATGGAAAGGGTGCCTTTAAATAATTTCAGGCATTAAAGAGGCTCCTCATCCTATCCCAGCAGCCTTCAGGCGTTCCCAATTGCTCCAAGCTGCGCAGCCAGGCTTGGATGATTAATGAGTGTTTAAGGGACCCAACTGATAACAAGCAGGTCTTTTCCCTTTCAGCCTCTACCAGCTTTGTACAAGCTGTAACATTAACCAATATAAAAGGAACAAGGTTTGAGCATGGTTTGGAGAGTTGCTGCTCAGGAGGAGTGCTGGGTGTTGAGATGTTGGGTGGCTTTTGGAGAAGATCTGGGATGAAAACCAAGTTGGGACTGGGCTGATACATAGCACAGGGGAGCAGCCAGTCTCCCTCTACATGGAATCTTAGACTCATGGAATGGTTTGTGTTGGAAGGGACCTTAAAGCTCGTATCATTCCAACCCCCTGCCATGAGCAGGGACACTTTCCACCAGACCCATCCAACCTGGCCTTGAGCACCCACACCTTGACCTGTGAAGCATCCCCTTTTAGCACAGCCTGACCTGTGACAGCAGATAGGAAAAGATGGATAGATAAGAGGTCTTTATTCCTTACTATCAGCACACCAAGCCAGTGAGGGTACTGAGAGAGTCCAAGAGCACTAAACTCTTCCCATATGCAGAGAGGGATGGGGGAGGGCAGAAAGGAAGAGGGGTCCAAACTCATCTCCTCTGCCCACCCTAAAACTTCCCATTCATTTTTGTTATAAACTGGAGGGGAAAGGCCACTGGATGCCACCTGCACCCCAAGGACACTGAATTCCAGGTTGATTTTATGGGGAAGCCAGGGGAAAGGTTCTCAGTTATCCTCACAGCAAATTTCCCTGTTGATCCTCCCTGTTTCAAACTGGCTCCAGCCCCCTCTATCATAACCCCCTTCTTTGTCAGCGAGAGCCTCATCTTCCCTCTGCCACCTTCAATTCTTCTTCTCTTGGATTATTATGGGAGTAAAAAATTCTTTTCTGGGCTCCCAGCCCAGAAAGCAAGCCTATAATTGAAATGCTAGGAGACACTTTGAGGGGGAGCAAACTCCCAGTTTCAGCTGTTATCCCTGTCAAAGAGCAAAAGGAGCAGCCCAGCTTTCTCTCAGCTGTGGAAGAACATGTCACTAGCACTGAAGTGTGGGCATTGCTCAACAGAAAGTTTCTTTAGGGAGAGGAGCTGGCAGTGGTAGCCAGGGAGGGTCTGACAGCAAGAAGAAGCCTTTGCTTTGCAATATTCATCCTTGGGGTCCTTCTTCTCCCTTTACTTCTACCCTGCTGTGACATCTTGGGCCAAATTGGCTGTTTCTTTTCAAACTCTAGAGGAGGAGCTGCTGCAAAGCATGGCTGCTTGGCTGAGTGCTGCTGCAGAAGGTCTCAGCTATTTGCAGAGTGCAGGGACAATTGATTAGGGGTCAGGTTTGTAGGGGTACCTTCCCTGGGGGTTTGGGACCTCTTGATTCTGCTTTCCTGTGTAGTGGACATTTCAAGGACATCAGAAAATTCACAGTCTGATTCATCCAGCAGGTCGTAAACACTCATGATAAAGTGGTCTCTGGTTTTCTCCATGTGATGTGAAGGTCTCCAAGGCCACCCCAGGCAGTTTTGTCCCGTTCACCATGTCATTGCAGCAGTGAGGGCTGTCAGGGTCACTCACCCTCAGTGACCTGAGCAGGTCGCCATGCCCTGCCTGGCTCAGGGGTCTCTGTTCTCTACTCACCCTTGCAGGCAGGAGGGAAGCACTACCACCCCACCTGTGCCAGATGTGTCCGCTGCCACCAGATGTTCACAGAAGGAGAGGAGATGTACCTCACAGGTAGGGATGAGAAGGGTCTCCCCAGCCCTGTGTCGGGGTGTGGACCAGCCTGGCTCTGTGGCGGTGTCCTGGCTGGGGGGAATTTAGGGCTCAGGTCCTTATGGCACTGAAAGAGTCTCTATGTGCAGCAGAGACCCCCCTCTCCACTGCTCTTCAGCACCTGTGCTCTTCCTGGGTCGTGTGGCAGTCATTTCTCTCCATGAAACCTTCCTTGCCACTGAGCTGCAGGACACTGTTCCTCGTCAGAAGCTTTTTGGTCCCTGCGAGACACCCTGCACAGCTGGGGAGCACTGTTGGGTGTGCCTGGATGTGTCCCTGGCCTTCTCCCAGTGAACAGAGCCTGGGATGGGTACAGGGTGCCTGTGTCCCTGCTGTCCCCAGCCCCAGGGGAGGGTGGTCCAGCCCCAGCTCCCCCAGTCCAGGTTAGCTGGCCAGCAGCACTGGAGGGGTAAGGCTTTCACTCAGCACAGATGGATGGTTTGCGTTTGGTTTTGGCAGGAGCTTATCCCTCCTGGACCTGTCTTAGGGGCTGTTTTCAGCGCAGGGGGAGGGTTTGTTTTCTCTCAGTAACCCCTGCTTGCCTGTCACAGTTTAGTAGGTTTGGCCACTGCTCCTCAGAGCTTGGGAGCTGTTTCATTCCTTGGTATGGACACACAGTCCCCAGTGCCTTGCCTTCCCAATGGGCATGTTCCTATGGCAATGCTGGAGGTGACAAAAACAAGATGGGATTCTCCCAAAGCAGGGGGACTTGGACGATCCCTAGCAGCAGGGATGAGCTGTGTGTGGAGCTGAAACACTTTCCCTTTGCTGCGTTGCAGGCTCTGAAGTGTGGCACCCCATCTGCAAGCAGGCAGCCAGAGCAGAGAAGAAGCTGAAGGTAGGCAGCAGGGTGAGGGGCTTCTTGAGAGGTGGCACATCCCAGGTGACAGTGCCCTGAGGTCCTTGCAGGAGGGAAACTGTTGTGGTCGTGTCCAAGCTTGGAGTGGCTTCCCAAGGCTGCCCAGAGGATGATGAGTGGTTGTGGCTATTAATGGACACCTGCCTGGGGAAGTGGCACAGCAGTGCCCTCAGAATGCCCACATCCCTCTCTGCACTTGACTGGCCATGGGAACAACTGCCTTCTGTCTCTTGCCAGGCCAATCCAGGTCTGTTCCTGAGAGCTGGATGCAGGGCAGCCTGAATAGCCATGGGCATGGACAGGCAGCAGGTGAAAGTGCAGAGAAACTGAACCTTCAGTGAAATTCAGCCCCCAAACCAAAAATTTGGCTTCTGTACCCAGCATGTGCCTGCTCAGGGGTCCCTCCTTACCATGCTCTCACCTGCCCTCCACTTTTCTGCCTCCACAGCACAGAAGGACATCAGAAACCTCCATCTCCCCTCCTGGTTCCAGCATCGGCTCCCCGAACCGTGTCATCTGCGTAAGTACAGCTGTCCCTCATCCAGAGCCCCAAGGAGGGGATCAGCAGTTTCCAGTGCTGCTCTTCAGTGTGAGGTGTCCCCCAGGGACAAGCCAAGCATTTGGGGACAGCATGGACAAGCCGTGTCCCCTTGCCCCAGTGCCATGCTCTGCAATTTGCAGAGATCAGGAGCGCTCAGAGGGACACAGTCCTGCCCTCCCAGCAGCTCTGCCCCTACCCACAACTGCCTCTCAGGCATCTCCTCTTACCTCTTCTTGCTGCTGGGGTGATGGTGGGCTCTATCTGCTCTGTGCTGGCTCCACACTGTACGCTCCAGCCTCCCCTTCGTTCTCTCCTTCTCTTCCTTTCCGTCTCTCTGTCTCTGTCTCTCCCTCTCCCTAGGCTAAAGTGGATAATGAGATCCTTAATTACAAAGACCTGGCAGCTCTTCCCAAGATTAAAGCCATCTATGAAGTGCAGCGTCCTGACCTCATTTCCTACGAGCCCTATCACAGATACACGTCGGATGAGACACTGGAGAGATATAGCTATGGGGAGGTACTGAGTCTTGATATGCCCAGTGCTGGGATGTGCAGGGACCAGGCCCCAGTTTGGGGAAGAACTGTGTGTGGGTTCCCTCACTCCAGTGGGGGTAGGACTTCTCCCAGAGGCTCATCGGCACCAGGAAGAGGGCCTGGACTGAAAATAAAGTGTTGATGCTGCTGCTGTAGAGTAAGAACGAAACCAATGACCTTACCAGTCACCAGTGACCTTACCAGTCACAGACCCGACTGCAGGGATAGTGCTTCGTGGGAGGGGTGATGTGGCAGAGGAGGAGCCCATCACAGTCCAGCAGGGGAAGAGGAGGTCACACAGCAGCACATGTGCATCCCTCCAGGCTGGAGGGACAGACAATCCCCAGGCTCAGCCCAGAGCCTGGCCCCTGGCATGCAATCTTCCTGGCCACCCAGCACAGCACCCCTGGAGCACAGCAGGGCTGCCCTGTTGGGTGCTGGCCCTGAGACAGGGGAAGGGGCTTGGTCAGTGTGTTTCCACAAGAGTGTGATGAGATGATGCCCCAGCAGCACATCACGGGACTGTCCTGCCAGCCCAGGCAGGCTGGGACTGCTGGATGAGTTCTGTAAGTCTATGGAAGGTCTGAGCAGCCCACACAGAGACAGGGAACCTGAGATAGTCCTGGAAGGGGACCTGGTGAAGGCCAGCAGCAGGAGCATCTTTTGTGTCACCATTCCCAAGGTTTTTGTCCCAAGCCTGGTTTCCTCTAGCCCCTCCAGGGATGGTGCAGGCAGCGTGGCCATGGCCCAGTGTGGAATACGACAGGGCCAGCAGCTGCCTTCCCCCCTTGCAGCTGCTCCACCAACGTCTCTGGGAAGGGGTACAGGCTGCTGGTTCCTCGTGCCAGTTCCTCTCTTGGCCAGGTGCTCCCTGCCCAGTGACCTGGCACAGTTTGTCTCTGGGTGTACCACCAGCCACCTTCACTGCCTGGCAGCTGTAACTTGGGGAAAATGAGCTGCTGTGGGATCCTGGTCTGTCACTGCTCCTCTTAACTGTGTGCTGTCTCTCTTTCTTTTCCTCCCCACTTTGCCTTCTGCTGCCTCCAGTCCCTGGGGACCCTCTCCCCATACTCACAGGTAATGCCCTTGGTGGGCACTGGGGTGGTCTGTCACCTGCTGCTGCAGGATGTCCTTCTGCCCAGAGGCTCTGCTGATCATTCCCCCCAAGGTGTTGGCTACCCCAGGATGGGAGAAGATGGGGGTACCCTGTCCAGGAGAGTCCTGTCCTTGAGGGGATCAGGGTGTAATCCTTCCCTGGTAGAATGGACCCAGGATGCAGCAACAAGCACAGGGAAGGAGACAATATCCAGGCAAAAAGCCTCTGGCTGGACAGTGTCACCTGACCTCAAACTCTGGTTTTTGCTGCCTGTGCTTTGGCAGCAGGGGAGGCAGAGCAGGGTGGGAACCCCCTCCAGCCTCAGAGGACGTGCACTGCCCACAGGTGCAAAGCACGCGCCCTCCTGGGATGCCCCAGGCACAGGGACCCCTGCCCACGGGACACCTCCTACCAGCTCTAACACCACTCTCTCCACACTTTCCCCATCCCCAGGACATCTATGAGAGCTTTGACATGCGGCAGAGGCGAGCCTCCAGCCCGGGCTACATCGACTCCCCCACCTACAGCCGCCAGGGCATGTCCCCCACCATCCCCAGGTCCCCCCACCATTTCTACCGCTCAGGTGAGCATTTCAGCTGCACCCCCAGGCTGAGCTAAGCTCAGACCCCCGAGTGGAGCGGGGATCACCAAAACGTCCCTGGAACTTCTGTGGTCTCTCTGGGAAGCAGGCAGGATGCCTGGGAGGGGAAGGTCCATCAGGGTGGCAGTGACCAACTCTGCTCTCTGCATCCTGTGGTTCCCCCGACTCTTGTCTTGCAAGCCAAGGGGGTTTTATTGCTCAGACCTGAGCTGGGGTTCATGGAGGATGGGGTGGGGAGGCAGGTGACCTCCAGGTCCAATGAAAACCCCTCAGCTGTCTTGGTAGCTCTGGGAGGGGTGTGCACGACCGTGCTTGTGCCCAGCCAGTGTTGTAAGCGAGGTTCTTACACACGCACATGTGCATGCACGCACACCCCAGAGCATGTCAGGGGGAAGCAGAGCGTGCCTGTGCCTTGTCTCCTGTCCTTTGGAGCTGGGGAGGAACGACTGAGAAAACCTGAGGTCAGTAAGTCCAGAGATCTGCAAACTCCAGCGCCTCACTGCCAAGGGTCCATCTCTATTTGTCTCTGCAGCATGCTCGGCTTTCCTGTCACCAGTGGTGGGGCAGCTGGCTGACCTGTAACAGCACCTGCCCACAGGGTTTCCTCTGCATCCCATCTTCCTGTGGAGATGCGGGAAATCTCTCCCTGCTCCATCACTCCCCATCCTGGACCACAGCCCAGCTCACATCCCTGTCACCTCTGCCACATGGGTCACCTCTGCTCTTCTAACACCGCTGCATTTAACACCCATTTTCTTCTGCCTCTTGTTCTCTCTCGGTCACTTATGGCTGCTCTGCTCGGCACCGCGTAGGCACCGAGAGTGGGCGCAGCTCCCCCTACTATAGCCAGTTAGATGTGAGGTCCTCCACTCCAACCTCATACCAAGCGCCCAAGCATTTCCACATCCCAGGTAGGCTCTGGAGCGCCCCGGTCCCTGGGGAAGCGCTGTGTCTGTGGCATGCCCGCATGTGCCGTCCCCGCTGTGTCGCATGCATAGCTCCGCCGCCTGCCTAGAGCCAGCTGGCAGCAGGATCTACCCCTGGTAGAGGCCATCCATAAACAGGACCTGCAGCTTGAACCCTCCTCCCTCCCAATCACTACCCAGAGGTCCCAGAGCCGCCCGGAGTCTGCTTGATCCTTGCAACATCCCTCTTCCCTAACCTTCCTCCACTCCCCACATGAAGATGAGTGCCCTGGTGAGAGCCCACCTCCTCCCCTGCGTCCCCCCAGGACCACCAGCCGAAGCGTGTCTGCCGGAGGCCTTTCCACACCCATCTGCTACAGATGACTATTTTATACTCCCCCTAGGGCCCGCCGCTCCCTCCCCCCAGAGTCTTCTGGGCTTGCCAGATGCCTGCTCCCCTTCTGCAGGGATTGCAGGGGGCCACCAGGTAAGGGCCACCACCCGCTCCCAGCCACACAGAGCCCATGGGAACGGGGATGGAGTGGGCAGAAAGGGAGACTGGGGTGGGAAGCAGGCAGAGCTGCCCCTCATCCTTCAGCACACACAGCGGGGTCAGAATCCCAGACAACCCCACCCAGCTGTAGGTAGGCATGTCCCACTGCCCTCGTCCTCCTCCAAAGCGTGGGACCCTCTGCAGTGTGTAGTTGATGCCCTGGAACAGCACCATGAGGACACCCAGAGGCTCCCCACCATGGTCTCCAGCTCCCATCTCATCCCTGCCAGGGTTCGGCCCCACTGCCCGCCCTGCCCTGCCCTGCCCTGCCCTGCCCTCCCGCTGCCGGTCAGTGGTTTATGGATGGCCCCCTCCCTGCTCCGCCAGCTCCTGCCTGGCCCCTGCGCAGGGGCTGTAGCTCTTGGCGCCAGGCTCCAGTTTTCGCTTTCCCTCCCAACTCACTCTTTTCTCTCTCTGCTGTGGAAAGAGGCTTTGGCTGATGTTGTCTCACCCCAGGTAGCTCGCAGGTGGTTCTTCCAGGTGCTGGCACCCCGAGAAACCACCCCAGGGCGAGCGGTGGTGCCTCGCTGCCGGCTGGCAGGGGCGGCCGGCGGCTCTGGCTGTGCCTTCTGCCCCAGTGCATGCTGACGCTGGGCGCTCACTGCATGGCCTCTGCTCACCACTGCCCACAGGCAGCCCGGGGCCGCGCTCCTGCTGCCCGGCACGCCGGCCTGGAGCTGCGCTCCTGTGGGACACGTGGGCCCGGAGGCGGTTGTGTGATGGAAATGTGGTGTGGGGGTAGTGTCTCCTGCAGGACCTCAGTCCTGTCTGCTCTCAGCATCCCTGCACTGACCTCTCCTTTCCCCTTCTTTCCATCTTTCTTCCCTTTCTTTCTCTCTTCTTTCACCAGCTGCCGTCGAGAGTAACATCTACCGGAAGCCCCCCATCTACAAGCGCCACGGTACGATGTGCCTGCTGCGTGTCCATCCCCATATCCCCACAGGGAGGGGACCAGCATGGGGCTCGGTCCAGCTGAGTCATGTTCAGGGACAGGGTGGGAGATGGGGGCATGTGTTAAGGCAAGATGTTTGGATGCTGGGCTTTGGTGGTCTGGTGTTCCTGCTTCCCTCTGGGCAGCAGAGTGCAAGGTTCAGTGGGAGAAAGGCATAGGTTTGGATGACATCCGTGTTACGAGGGATGGAGGAGAAGGCTGCCAGCGACACCAGGGGTAGCTATGGGAGGGGGAACAAGGCCATGATGGGGTAGCAGAAGGGACAATTGATTGCTGAGGCCAGGAGCCAGAGCAGACTCAGAAAAGGGATGAAGAAGGTAATTTGCAGGTTCACATGGAACCCTGGAGAAAAATCATAGCCCATCTTGCATGGACACTCCAGAGTGAAACAGGCCTGGGGGGTGTTGCAGGGTGGAGAGGGTGTTTGGTGTCTCAGTGGGGCTGGATTGCACTGTCCCCGCTTGCTTCTGCACATAGAGGGACAGCAGCTCCCCCAGCAGTAACTGTGTCTCCTCTCTCTCCCTGGACTCTCCCTTCCCTCCTGCCCAACTCCCACTGCCCCGCTGCTGGCTGTTCCTCTTTGCTGTAAGTACCTGCTGTTGGCTGGGTCCCCTGTGCCTGCTGGAGGTGGTGGGATGGCCCTGCTACACCTTCTGTCCTTGGTGCTCCTTCCCCTGTGATTCTCCTGGCCTCTGGTGCAGCAGGACTCCCTTCTGGGTTTCTCACCAGTGCTGCTGAGGCTCGGTCCCCAGCCTGAGCCGTCTGTGTGTGTTCCTGCCATGGGTGCAAAGACGCTGCCAGAGCCCCTGTGCTCCCCTAGTCCTGCACAGCCCACTGCTACCTTGCCCTGGCATTAACCCCACAAGAGCCCTTTCCCTGCTGGGACTGAACCTTCCTCCATCGCCTCTCCCACCTACAGGTGATGGGAGAGCACAGAGGCACAGGGAGGTTGGTGGCACTGGTGGGACTGTGACTAGGGTGAGCACTGTGCAAGAGCCAGCGCTTGTCATGTTGCCATGGGCTCTCAGCCATTTGGGTCCCTTCCCAGCCACATCAGCGACACCCCTCTGCTTGTCACTGTCCCCACCATCTGCCTCAGCACCCTTTTCTTGAGGAGGTGTCAGCAGTTTGAAAACTGATTATTCCCAGCTCTGCTACGTGCTGTCCCAGCCATGAGTCCCTCACTGTAGCTCTCCCTGCTCCTTTTGCAGACAACCCCTCTGCAGCCACGAAAAGCAAAACCAGTGAAGACATCGCACAGTCATCCAAGTACAGCCCTGCCTACTCCCCAGATCCGTACTACCACTCTGAGTCAGAGTACTGGCCCTTCCAAGGCTCGCCCAAAGGTAATGAATGCCTGCTGGGCTGCAGAAAAGGGAAACCCATTCCTACCCCCAAACCCAGCCATTTGCTGGGAGGGAACCTTGCTCTGAGTTGTGTCTGGACCAGAAGGTGGGGTTGGGCTGAGATACCTGCCAAAGTGACTCCAAAATCGTAGGAGCCCCTGAGACTCAACTGTCCCCATGCAGCTGGGGACTGTCTCCAGTAGGGACTACTTGCCTTCACTTTTGGCCCCATCTGACCTGCTCACTTGTCTTCTTGCAGCCCCTCGGGCCCGAAGGTTCTCATCAGGTGGTGAGGAGGATGGGTATGACCGGGGCATGCACAAGGTGAGTGATGTCCCTGCCCACAGCCTGGCAAGGGAGAGCTGGCAGCAAATCAACCGTGGTTGGCTTTGGGGAGGAGCTCTGCCACCCAAGAAGGGGTCACCACCCTGCAATCCTCTGCCATCTCTCCCTCCTTGGCCACCCCCAGCACAAGGTCTGAAGGAGGGGGAGTGCACCCCCTTGCCAAGGCAGCCTACCCCAGCACTTCATCCCCAGGGGTGGGGGAGCAGATGGGAGATGCTGAGCCCATGCCAGGGGATGCCATGCCCTGTCACAATGTGCCAGTGGGCGGGGAGGGCTGGGCAGGGAAAGGAGGGGTGCGAGGTGGCTTTCCCCTCTCTGCCCAGATCCAGAGTGGCATTGGCAGGCTGATCCTGAGGGAGGAGATGAAGGCTCGGTCCAACTCCTATGCAGACCCTTGGACACCCCCTCGCAGCTCGGCCAGCAGCAGAGAAGCCCTGCACACAACTGGCTACGAGGGCTCCCTCAACGGCTGTAAGGATGACCCTGTTTGTCTTCCTGTCCCACCCAGCATGGCCTCACCCTTCTGGGAAGTTTGCTGGAGTGGAGAGGGAAGAACGAGACTAGGAAGGGGTGAGGAGAGTGCTGGGCACAGAGTTGGAGTTGGAGAGATCTTTTCCTCTCTGGAGAGCTCCATCCATTCCCTGCGTCCCAGCTGGGATGGGGCATTGCCCAGTGGATGAAGTGCCTCATGGGGTGGCTGAAGGATCCCTTGGGAATCTGGCAGCACAGCCATGCTGGGGTTGCTCTGACCTCTTTGGGCTGGATGCACGTGTGCCTCACTAATGGCACCTCTGGGACCTCCTGGCACCCCAGACCTGCTGACAGGCCCCAGGGCTGCCTTGTTTGCACTGCTCTTATCACACAGAACCCAGGACACTCAGCCCCTCTGTCCTTGTGGCTGCAGGAGGGCTGGGGGCATTTGGGAGCCTGGCAGCAGAGACGGCCCTGCCTGCTCCAGGGTCTTAGTCTTTATGGCACATCTGCCCTCATGAAGCTGGGGCTGTTTGGGGATGCTTAGGGAGTCCCTCAGCCCTGTGGGGCTCTCGGGAGCCCCAAGGAGGACCCATGGGGCTGGGAACAGGCAGCACTGCATGGCATGGGGTGCTTGGTCCTCCCTGACACCCGGCTCTGCTCTCCTTGCAGCTCCCAGAACCCACTACCTGGCCGACAGCGGTGAGTGTGTGACCCCACAGCCCTCCACGGGTGGTCCCCCATGGCTGGGGGGTCCGGAGCCCGAGATGGAGGAGGTGCTGGGACCAGGGAGGGAAGAAGGGAAGAAAAAAGGGAGCCCTTGAAAGCCTGGGTCAGAGTAGAACTGAGCCAGGGCAGAGCCGGTGGCAGCACTGGGAGAGGATGAGTCAGAGAAACTGAGTGAGGGGAATGTGTTCTGCTGAAGAGTGAGGCGGGAAGGCTCCCATGGGAAAGGGATTTTCAGGGCAAGAATATCGGCACAGGAGGAAGCCAGGCCACAAATGAGTTGGAGCTGGAAGGAGACAGAGCTGGGTGACTGTGGAGCTGGGTATTGATGTGGGAGCACAGAAATAGGGTAGCCCAGGGAGTGCTGTCCCAGGGTGTGTGGCTCATCCCTATATTTCCCTTATGTATCTTGGTGGCTTCTTTGCAGATCCCCTCATTTCTAAGTCGGCCTCCCTTCCTGCCTACAGGAGGAATGGGCTGCACAGGGTAAGTGCCTTGTTCTCACATCCTGCTGCCACCAGGCATCTCTACACTGTTCATCATTCTCCCCAGGCTCCTTAAAGCCCCCAGTGTTTCCATGACTAGGGTGTCCTGCTCCTCCCTTCTCTTCATCCTTGCTGTCACTGCTGCCTTGTGCCAATCCAAAATTACCTTTATTTGGGTCCAAAGTGCCTTGTCCAGGCAGTGCCTGCCCTGAACCTCCCACAGGGCATGTTTCAAAGGAATGCTAGTGTTGCTTTCCAGCATAAGAGCTTTTCTTTGTATTGTGGGCTAGTGATTTCTTGGGATCAGGAGCTCTGGTCCTGCCTCTACATGACTTGGCTTGTCAGTTCACTTCCTTGTGCCTCAGTTTTCCTGCTGCCAGGTGTGGGGAGTGGATCCTGCTTTGGGATGGGTGGGTGCCTTCTCCCCTGGGAACATGGGAGATGCCATGCAGAGTGCCTGGAGGAGACCCCCTCTTACTCCTCCCTCCTTCTGTTCCTGCTGCAGCCTCCCAGCGCTGAGCTTTTCCACTACGACAGCACGAATGCAGTGAACTGGGGGATGCGAGGTAAGGGGCCATGGGGCCAGGGACCCTCTAGGCATCCTGGAGCCAGATGCTGTGGGGCTGCCAACGCCCCTGCAGGCAGCTCTGGAGAATGAGGTTGGAGGGAGAATGGGGGGAGATGGGCAAGGGTCCCTGCAGCCCTGGGGGGAGGATCCTGGCAGCAGAGGAGTCAGCGTGGCTCATGCCTCTCTTTTCTCTCTCCCCACAGAGTACAAGGTAAGATGCTTCTGCTGCAAGGATTGGCTGTCAGCCAGAGGTGGGAATCCCAGTGATGTGTCCGTGTGTCCCCAGGCTCTTCAGGGGGAAGTTTTGCCCTATGTCTGCAATGCCCTGCCTTTGTTCCCCTCCGTCCCCTCCCTGTAAGCCCCGTCCCAGGTCTGTGGGTCTTGGGCCAGAGTCCATCCCCTCCTGCCAGGGTCCCAAGCACTCAGATGAGCAGAATTGTCTCCTGAGTGAGGAACAGAGAAGGGTAGTTGTGCCATGGTTTCCTACTCACACTTAAGCCTGGGTCACATTGAGTTTCGCAGAGTGAGCAGTCTATTCCAGACCCACCAAGGTGATTTAAGGTGGATCAGGATCACCCTGGGAGCAGGTTCCCCCTATGCCATGTCCCATCCAATCTCTGGTGTCAACTGTGCCACCCAAACACTGCTAAACATGACAAGAAGAGGCTTTGCCCTGGTGGCCCCCATGGCCTCTTTCCCAAGTGTGCTCCAGTTGTCTTCCTCTGGCTCCGGAGCTGCTCATGGTCTTCCTGTCCCTGTGCAGATATACCCCTACGAGCTGCTCCTGGTGAAGACAAGGGGGAGGAACCAGCTGCCCAAAGATGTGGACAGGACTCGGTTAGAGGTGAGAAGAGCCTTTTTCCACTGGGGACAATCTCCTGAGGGCACACCTGATTCCATGGGGTGTCCCTTTAGCGCTGGCAGGCAGCGTGTGGCTGTGAGGGGCTCATGGATGTGTGAGAAGCATCCCCAGGAGCACTGTCGTGGTCCTGCTGCTCCACTGGCCAAGCAGAGCTGTTCCTCGTGCCCACAGCACAAGTGTATTTGACAGGAGCAGGAGGGAGGCAGTTCTCCCCCTCTCCTCAGTAAGCAGTGCTGGGGATTGTGGCAACCCCATTGCCCCAGCAGGCAGGGGATGCCCTCAGACCCCCTCCAGCCTGGGTGGTTGTTACTGGCCCCAGGGGTGGCCAGAGTTCCCAGCTCTGGCCCAGCATCCCATCTCTCCCCAGCGGCACCTCTCCCAGGAGGAATTCTACCAGATCTTCGGCATGACCATCGCTGAGTTCGACCGCCTGGCCCTGTGGAAGAGGAATGAGCTGAAGAAGCAGGCCCGGCTGTTTTAAATGCAGTGCACTATAAATATATACATACCTATAAATATATACATAGAGAGATCTCTATATTGCAGCTCTATATGATTCTCGGTGCTGTACGGGGCAGAGGTGCCCTCTGCACCCCTGAGAGTGAATTGGAGTCTCGCAGATCATTTTATGCTCTGTGTTACCTTTACTTTTGCAATCTTGTTTCTGTATCAATCCCTGGGTTCTTCCAGGAGCTAAAGCCTGGTGGGCCCTGAAGCACTTGGTGTCTGTCACTGCTGCCCCACAGGAACATGATGGGAAGGGGAGGATTTTCCTGCTGCGGCCATAGCACCCAGGGCTGGGATAGAGCGGGGCTCTGGCATGGGGTTGGGATAGGGGTGTCCCATCCCCCTCTGCTCAGCTGGTCTGTGTATTTACTTAGGAGTTGGAAAAGGCCCTGGGCACAATTGCAAGAAAGTGGGATCTCAATACGGGCTCCTTAAGGCCCTCTCTGCCTTTACATGCTATGTCTGGGGGCACCTTTGGGATCAGAAATGCAGAGCTCAGGGCAGGAGAGAGTAGAAGTGGTGAGGACCCCATGGGGAGCAGGGTGCACCCCCATGGCCAAGGTGAGAGCCTGAGCCCTGATTCCTCCAGGGCTATTGGCTTTCCCTGCAAACCGCCTATTAACAGTTTACCCTCCCAAGGTTCTGGAACAGCAGCTTTCCAGGCCATCCCAAAACCAAGCTCTTCTTAAATGAAATAGCCAAAGCCACCTCCTTGTTCAGTTTCTTACTGTTCTTCAGATTTATCCAGGGCCAAGAGGGGACATGGTGAGGTGCCCAGTCCTGGGCCCCCATACTTGGGGCCCTGCCACAGGGGTGCATACACCCAGCACCATGGCTGCAAGACCTCAGCATCCACGTGGGACTGGTGGGGATATTCCAGCTGGGAGCTGAGGGAAAGACCAGAGGTGGGGAGCCGGGGACTGCTGGACCTCTTCTGAGTTTACCTGAATTACGCCATCACAGATGCCTGAGTCCCTGATGAATCTCTCTGCAAGCCTCTAGGAGTAAAGGGCATTCCCAGGGCAATTCAGCATTCCCTCCACTGCAAACGATTGGGATTTTTTTTTCCTGTTTATTGTTTTCATAAAACTAATACGTTTGTTTCCACACAAACATTTTTCCTGGTGTCTGTGGTGCTCTGGTTTCCTATTTGCTTGTCCATCACAATTTTCAATCATGTGACAGGACTGAACAGTCACAAAGAGGCCGGGAAGCTGTAGGATATCTCTGAAGGAGCTGGATCAGCAGGGTTCCTCCAAGGGTACATCAAGGGTCTTGCCTTCACTGTGTCATGCATGGGCCAGCTCTGCTTCTGCCTGTTCTGGTCCCCTCTCCTGTCCTTGTGTCTTCCATTGAGTGGATTAAAAGCACCCCCTGTCACTCAGCTTTGCCCAACTTGTTGCCCAAAATGCCATCACCAGGTTCCTGTGTGATGAAATAGAGACCTGTGGGGCTTCCTGCAGGGGTTTGCCAGGGTGCAGGGGGCTCAGGACAGGAGATCTCCCATTAGCAGCAACCCCAGCTCCAGGAACTTTACACCAGCATGGGAAGGGCTGGGGTGGAGATGGTAATATTGTCCTAGTAATGGCTCCTGTCTGCTTTAGAGCAGCACTAATTGAACCGATTTTATTTATAATTGTTTTACTCATACAAACTAGGGGTCCCTAAATCAAGCTCAAATGTGTGTCTACAGGAAACTTCCATCTCCAGCAGCAGTTTCAGTAATAAAGCCTGGAGGATATTATTAATAACAATAATAACGCAACAGCAGGAGTCTTTTCATTTCTAAAGCATTTTATGGACAGTAGCTAACTGTTCTCCACAACAGCCTGCATGGCAAAGGTGTGGATAATGAGGCAGGGCTCGTTGCTATCTCCCAGAGCCAAAGCAGCCTCTGTGGCTCATGCCGTTCAGGGGCAGCAGACATGCCGAGGTCCCTCCTGGGTTGCGCAGAGTGCCCAGGTGTGAGCACCTGCCCTGGAAGCCGTCCCTGCCTGAGCCCGTGCTCTCATCTGGCTGCTCTGCAATTCCCAGCCACAATGCAGCCAGAGCCTGCCAGTGTTGGCAGCCCTGGCTGATGAGCACCCTGTGCCCCGACCACAGATGAGCCCACATTAGGACAGAAAATGAGGGCTCGATCCAAACGGGAGGCAGCAGCGATCACTGTCCAGGCAGGGAGCAGTGTCCGGGCAGGAGCTGGATCCCAGCTGGTCATAGAGGGGGCAGAGGGGCTGCTGCCTCCGAGCAATCCTGGGCTGAGTGTGCCCCAGATGGGCAATTCCTTGAGGTCAGTTGTTAATGCGTGTCTGATATTTCAATTATTGCTTTGTAGAGCAATAACTGGGTGTATGTGAAACCACATCACATTCTGTCACAACCTGCTGGCCCCACAGGGCTCAGCTGCAGCCTGGATTGTCCTGGAGGTGCCAGGAGCCACTGTCCTTGCTGCCACACCTGGGACACTCTCTGACACACCCCACAAGTCTCCCGACCCCAGGTCTCCCTTGAGGGGAGAGGGACAGTGACCGTGGCATGTGCACCATGACCAGGCACATGAGGGGCACCAGGAAGGAGCAGATATGGAGGGGGTTTTGGGGAGGGGGAAGCAAGGAGTGAGCAGTAAGGGCGAGCTGTGCTCGCTCGCAGCATGTGTGTTTGGGTGTGGCAATTAGGGGGTTTTTACCCCAATCCGAAGTTGCCCGACCCAACAACCCCCCCGGGCAGGCGGAGGTGCCCCACTCTCGACAGCCGCCCTTCACAGGGGTGTCCCTGGGTGCTGCTGAGGATGATCAGCTCCCGGGGCGCGGCAGCACCCCATGGGGATGTAGGGATGAGGGTAACCCCAGGACACCCCCAGCCGTGTGAAAAGGGGCGTCGTGAGAGGTGGGCGCTGCGGGGCTGCGCGTGGAGCCTCCCTATCTCTGGGGACGACCTTTCCGCCCGTGCTGCCGGCGGGGACCACCGCCCGCGCTGTGTCCCGGTGCCGTGCCGGGCCGTGCCGGTGCTCGGCGCTGCCGTGCGCCGAGGGAGGGGCGGACGAAGGGATTGGCCGCTCCGAGCCCAGAGCCGGCCCCGCCGGGCGGCCGCTGCCCCTGACACTCGCCCGCCCGCGGCTCCCGGGGCGGCCGGTGCTGCCCGCGGCTCCGGGACCATGGACCGTCTCAGCGGTAAGAGGGGACGGGTCGGGACGGGACGGGACGGGCATCCCCTTTCCCCGACGCACGGCGCGGAGGGGAGAAGGGTTACCCATCGCAGTTCCAGGGGGGATGGGGGTCGCGTATCCCATCCCAACCAAGCGGGCACGTCTCACCGGATCGACGTGGGACTTTGCCCCCCACCAGGCTTGCAGCAGAACCAGTTGGGGCACAAACTGGTACCAGTTTCCCTTTGCTGATCAGATGGGTAAAAAGCCAGCAGCCTGTAAGGAAGTCTGTAGGGTGTAAGCACTTGTTAGGGGAAATTGTGGTCGTATAAAGGGAGCTGACATTTCCAGATGAACCTGATCAGATTCAGAGGGTTCTCCTATCTGGGGGAGACGCCCGTGGTCTCGTAAAGCCACAGAGGGCCTGATCCCCACCCTGCTGCGAAGTGGCTGCGTTCCCACTTGCGTGAGATTCCCGCCCGCAGCTTGTGGCATCGGGCTCACGTAGCTGGTAGGCTTTGATCTGGGATATGTATAAACCTGCCAGGGCTCCGGGCCAACTTTTTAGAGAAGGTCCTGGTTTTCTGCTAGGGTTGGCAGGTCCCTGGAGGCAGCGGAGGAAAGTTTTTGCGGGGATTTCTGCTTGCTGCTGCTGAGCAGTGGACTGGGGCTGCAGAGGAGGAGCAGGTGGTGACACGATGTACCACGGGGGTCCCGGCCCTTGACCTGTCCTTGGAGGTGCTACAAAAGCAACAGCCAAAAATGAGAAGAGGGTAGCTGGGGGGCCTCGATCTGGCTCCGCGGACTGGTACCACACTGCAGTCCCACGGTGGTTCAGACACTGCTGTGTCTGCAGCTGTGGGTCAGCACCAGAAAGACCCGAGGGTCAAGAGTTCCCCTTGCCGATGTAAAAGGATGGGGTGGCGTTTCCGCAGTGGAAACAGAGTTATGAGGAGTTTGAGACTTGTGGAAACATAGCTCATGGTGTCAGTGCTCAGAGAGCAGTGTCAGTACCCTGCAGCCTGGGAGGACACAGGGCTGGTGACAGGGACAGCCTTTCCCCATGGCTGCAGCACGCCCTGCCTGCCAGCCAGGGTGCCTTTGCCAGCTCTGAAGGAGGGTGCTTTTGCAGGAGGAGTGTTGTCAAATGACATGTGGTGCCAGTGCTGTCCTTCAAGGTCCCAGAGGACATCGCCAATAAGGACAGAGGAGAGCCAAGTGTCTTGGCTTCCCTGTTCTGCTGTGCAAGCTGATGGGAGGTTACCCTGTATGAATCTCAGTCCACCACAAAAATGAAATCTAGGACCTTGTGGCAGGTGATGTCCAGCACGCTGTGGAAGCATCATGGAGATGTGTCTGGCCATGGTTTGGCCTCTCCACAGGTTGGCCCTGCCAGGGAAGAGCCACTCTGCTGTTTTATCCCCTTCACTGGTGCCTGCTATGGTAGTGGCAGTGCCGCCTGCCTGCTTTGTTTTGAGTGCTTGTGATGAATTGCTATTGGCACCTGGATGGCTCTTTGCTAATGTAAAGCTCCTCCAGACCCTCCTGCTCCTCATCTAGAGCCACTGGATCCCTCTGGGGGCTGTGACTCGCAGAGGGAAGGTGGGGGGGGGGTCTCTCCAGCTCTCCAGGCTCCCTTCCCTAGTGCAAGGGATGATGGGTTTGGTGGATGATGGGCAGGAGGTCTATGCCCCATTCCCAACCTCTTGCAGCCCCTTTCTTCACCTGGAGCTCTGCTCAGGCCCTGGTGTATCCTGACTTTATGAGCTGCCAGCCTCTTTGCTTTCCATGCTTCAGCTGAGCCTGCTGCCTTCCCCAACAGGCTTGGAAGCATCCAGTGCACAGCTCAGCTCCACACCAGTGGCTAACTGGGGGAAATGGTGCTGTGGGCTGTTGGCAGAGTTGTTTCAGGTTGTGCTGATGGAGAACACGGTTCACAGTGTATGATTTGGGAGGTAATCTGTACCAGAGCCTTTGCTCTAACAGGCCTGTGCTCGCACATTGCCTCTCCTCATTAGTGCCTCTTCCCTGACCTTTTGTGCCACCAGAATTTAGGTCCTGCACCAAACTTATCTGGGGTCTAAATCCAGCAAAGCCGGTGGAGATGTGTCAGGGATAAACTTGGCTCCAGCTCGCCCACAGGAATGGGGAGGCTGCAGGACTGGTGGGAGGGAGCCCGGCTCATTCCTGACCTGCCGCCTGGAGCTGGCAGCAGGAATCCCGCCGGCCCCGCGCCGTGGAAGGGGTGCCGAGTGGGTGAGAAGCACAGGGCGGGCCAGCTGTTAGAGAGCCAGGCAAGTGCCGAGCTCTCCTCCGCATTGCAGCCATTCCTTCCGCTGGAAACTCAGCTGCCCGCGGCCACCGCCTGTTACAGCCCGGGAGCCTGCGGGGAAGGGGCTGAGCCCCCCTCGGGCTGCCCCAGCCCCTCCGTGCCGGGCACAGCGGGGTGGGAGGGCAGCGCCGGGGATGCTGATGCGAGTGGAGCAGGGAAGCGCTGGAGATTATCTGCCCCTCTGGATCTTCCAGTATCCTTCTTCGTGCAGCATTGGCCTTAATCAGGGACACGGGTCTCACTGGAGGTGCCGCATCCCTGCTGTAGCCAGGCTGGCTGCTCTGGAGGGTCACAGACCTGCCTGCCCTGCAGGGGTGCCCGCTGCAGAGCGGCTGCTGGAGAGGGGAAGGGGGCTGCTGTGGGGGTGGTGTCCTCCAGCCAGGAGCCCTGGGGACTGTCCTATCTGCCTGGGATATCTGGAAAACCTGCTTCTTTCCCGCGTTTGCTCTTGACCTGGAAATGCTGTTTTCCGGTGCAAATGTGCTGAGCTGCGAGGCTGACGCGCCCTTTGCTATGGAGCAGAACTGAGCTCCGATGTGCCTGCAGCTGGCAGGAGGTTCTGATCCCTGCCCAGGAAAACTTTGTTTAAGGTTTTGAAGAAGTTGTCTGATCCCAAACAGTGGGAAGCCCTTTCAGAGCAGGACAGGGAGCAAACACTGGGTCTGACCCAAGATTTGCCTGCTGTTCAGTAGCCAAATAACTTGCTGGGGACAGAAGATAACAGTTTAGCAGAGTGGAGGCCTGAAGCAGTTTCTGGCATCCCAGACTGATGTCCTAACCCCTTAACCCTTCCTGGGTATCTAGTCTGGCACAGCTAAAGCTCTCGCCTGAGGAACACACATCTCCTGCATATAAGGAACCTTAAAATTACTGGCAGAACTCACCATCCTGTAAAGTACCTATTAAATATCACTCTTGCAGAGCAGCAGCAGGACAATTGGGTTGGAAACCTCCCAAGGAGCTCTGCATGGTCTCTGCCAGCCCTGTACAAACAAGGGGCTGGCACCTCTGCCAGGGCACCCACGAGGTGAACAGAGCAGGGAGGGCACCCTGGCATCCACCAGCAGCCTGTCATCACCCTGAGGTGCTAAAAGCAGCGGCATTTGGGGAGCTCCGGTCCCTGTGTGGATGCTTGGCTGATGATTTGCAGCCTCTGCAGTGGGGAGAGATGAAAATAACATCTTTGGGCCTCCTCCCACGGCGCTGCTGCTGCTGGAGCCCCTTCCATTTCTGCTCCTGATATGCCTCCCATCACATCAAAGCCGGCTCTTTGGCAGGCAAGGGAAAACACTGACATTTCGTAAGAGTTTGGAACAAAAACAGAGCTTTGCTGCAAGGGGTTTCCATGCTCAAAATACTTTTTTTTTTTTTTTTGAAGTGGGTTTCATGTGCATGTGATCCTGAAAGTGATAAGAGGGAGCTCTGGGAGTCGCTGGTATGCTCTGATTGCTGGCAAATAGCAGAAGATGTGCAAGGAGCAGTTTGAAGAATGGCTTTGGCTTTCTTGTGGGATTTTTGGAACATTAAACCCACCCATCTCTGTGATGGGGAACAGCCCAATTTTGTCTCCTTTTCCAGTGGGATTCAAGTGCCCACTTTCTGTGGTCCAAAGTTTTGGGAAACACTTTGGGAATCCGAGGTCGTGAAGGACAGAGGTAGGAATAGAAGTTACGTAGCAACAGGTTTGATAGCTGGCTTTGTGTCCTGGAGTTAAAAGCAGGTATGGGCAAACCAGTCGCAGCAGTGGTGGAGCCATCGGCAGCGACCAGAGCAGTCAGTCTCATCCTCCCCGTGCTCAAGCTTGTCATCATTCCCGCTGGGATAAACCGGCTTTCCTGCCCCTCCAGCCCTGCCCCGCAGGGGTTAAGCGGGTAGGAAGTGCTGTCGGATGGTGGCCTTGTGGCTGCACCTGATGCTCCCGGCGGAGCTTGGCAAGGGAAGGAAACGGAAGGGTTGTTCTCTATTGAGAAAATACACTTATCCTGCTCTCGGAGGGTCCCCTGACCCCCAGACGCTGAGACCCTCTGTTGTGCCTTGCCTGCCCCAGCCTGGGAATGTCAGGACAGAGCCAAGGTGGCCACTGAGGGGGTCCCAATCCCCTCACCAGGCAGGAAGGACTCCTGCCCAGCACAGCTCCGGAACTCCTGGGCATTTTGGGGGTCAGGGCAGGGATACAAACATCAAGGGCGGGGTGATGGATGTGTGCCTCCCTCTCCTCAGGTCCACACAGGTATTTCCCCCACAGGGGGTCTATGGTTTCTCCTTCCACCACCACTGAAAATAAGTGTCTGTCGTGCAACGCTGTTGAAAGCATTTGAAAAAGTGGATGGTTGATCCACCACCTCCTTCCTGCAAATCCCACACCTGCCCTGCCCATCATGCTGCAGGGTGAGGGTCCTGGACCCTTCTCTCCTCCTGAGAGTCCAGGCACAACCTTCCTCCTAGGTAGATGTATCAGCCCTGCCAGCCTTCCTGCATCTCACTCCTGTGGGTCAAGTGTTGCCTCCAAGGCATTTGGGTTCTTGGCTTTGGGGAATGGGGATGTACAGGACACAGAGGAGTGTCTTTTGGGATGCAGAAATCTTTCCACTGCCACCAGTGGGGCTGAGGTGCCCATTTTGGAGATGTGGGGGCTGGATCTGGCCCTGGGTGTTGGCATGGCCATGCCTGCCTGGGTGCAGGGCAGTGGGAAGGATATGCCCACTGGACAGCCGGCATCAGCACCAGGGTGCTGAATCACAGGGTTTCCCACCACGATGCCTGCAACTCGCTGTAATTCGAGCTGTCCTGGAGGCTGTGGTTTCACGGAGATGAAGGGCTCCAGAGAGGTGAGAGCTTCAGGTCCCCACAGCTCCGAGAAAGCCACAGGCAAGAAGGTGTGACCCAGAGAGGCTTCCCAGTGCTCTGCCCACCATAGAGGGTGGTCAGGGGGGTGGGCAAATGGTTATGGCACCCATCCCAGGGCCTCTCCCCGTGTTGGAGGGGAGCCCAAGCCAACCTGCTGCTCCTTGCACTGCAGAGTTTGTTTAGAAAAGGCCGACACCAAAATTTTGGTTGGAGAACACACAGTTTATTCTGAGTTCTCAGTAATCCTAACATCTCTCCTCTGCCTGAAGCTTGTTTTTTTATACATTACTCAGCAGGTCTTGCCCCTGCCTGACTATTCCTTTAAAGGGCATCTCAAACATCTCTTTTTCATTCATTATTTAAATGTGTTTTCCAGCCAGGAGCCTCTGAGCTCTGCTTCCAGGCTGGCTGGGTGAGCATCCTGCCATGTGCCTGCTGAACCTGGCACCAAGTTTTGAAATGTAGTCTGGAAGTACTAAATCTGGTCTGTGGGAATTTGCAGAGCTGATTGTATGGAGCTGTGGCCAGAAACAGCTTGTAGCTGGGGTTAGGAGCCCCCCAGGGTTCAGGGGTCTAGGGCAGAGCAGGCAGAGGGAGGAAGCTGCCCATTCCCTGCTGTGTCCCCAGCAGGGTCACTCCGAGATATCTCACCTTGGTGCCTTATTTGCTCAACGTCTTGCTGTGCTCAGCAGTAAGAGGGGGTGTCCCAGAAACCACCTGCTCCTCCTCTGGGGTGGGGGCAGCTGCAGCCTCTTCAGGTCAGAGGCATAAAGTTTGCTTTTGGTGAGCTAAAGCAAACAGCCACAGACTTCTGCAGGAGGCAGAGAAAGGGCTGTCAAGCTTGGGGAACAGCCTCTGGAGAAGAGGTCCTGCTGCAGCCCAGGGCACTGAGGGGTCATTACCTGCCTGGGTTTCAGGAGATGGTTGTGGGTAATTTAATCAACCTGTTAATTATTACCTGCACCACTTGTGAAGCTGCTGTGAGGAAGGACATAACCTGCAGCCCAACAAGGGCTGTCCCAGGGTTTGTCCCAGCAGAGATTCCACACAGAGAGCCTCAGTCCCTCTGATGCCCCATGGCTCTGCTGGTCAGACACTGCCCAAGGGCTGGGTTGCCAGGTGAAGTGTGCAGGGTGAGGTCCTGCTGCTGAGGGTGAGGTTTTCCACACACAGCCGTGCTCTGAGTGTGGGCATCACCAGGAGAGCCTGGGCTCAGCCTGGGGGTCCAGTTGCAGTCCACATCCCTCTCTCTAGGATGTCCTCGCAGGGTTGGCACCGGGCTGGGTGGGAAGTGCCAGGATCTCCTTGTTTTTCAGTCTCTCCATTAATCCAGTTACATAGAGAAGAGGCTTGTCTGGTCCCACAGAGTGAGTGATGGTTCCTGCAGTGTGTGAGCTGGCAGGGGCATGAATGCAGGTGATAATCTTTGCCCTTTGCAAGATCCGTCAGCCTGTAATTACATTTCCCTCTATTCAAGACTCCTGTTTCCTAGTTTAAGACTCTGTGAAGGATGTGAAACTGTCTCTACTCCAGGAAAAAGTGTACTCAGATGGGGATATTTGGAGTCCTGCTTCTGCGTCCAATTCCCTTGTGCCTGGCTGGGTGCATGGGGCAGAGCCACAGCTCCCCTTGCTCTTCTCCCCTTTTTGGGAGGTGGTGAGAACTCCAAGGAACCCCTTTGCACAGGGAACCAGGGTAAGGCAGGAGGGCTAGGAAGAGCTTTTTATACTGGGGAGACAAGCTGTTGCTGGCAAAGACAATGGGACAGGCACAGGACCCCTCCGTGAGTGCTGCTGAAAGCAGCTGAAATGGTGCCACTGGAGCTGTGCTAGGAGAGGAATCCCCCCAAGCTGCTGTCAGCACTGAGGTGTCTGTCTGGAGCAGATGGGGCCACCGATGAAGGAGGCTCAGGAGGCACAGCCAGGGCATTCTTCATGCTCACTAACCTCTCTGGTTGCTCATCTGCCCCTATCCCAGGACTAGAGGGATGGAGTGGCCCTGAAAACCCTGTAAGGAGAGAAGAGAGCAAGCAACTGCACTGGGAGGCAGAACTGGTGGGAGACCTTCTGCCCCCCTCGAGCAAACAGGTTTCATGTTCATGTGCCGAGATTGATTTTCCAAGGTTATCAGCTAAGGATATGAGTTACTGCAAGGTCACAGTGATGAGGTCCCCAGGAGAAGTGCATTGCTGCTCTGCCTGCTGCAGCCTGGCTCGGCAGGGTGCAGGGGGTGCTGAGAGTTTGGGGAACAAGATCTGAGCTCACCTTGTGCTCCACAATGCCCAGGGATGCTGCAGCGCCCAAACTGGGAGCTGCTGGGGGAGCAGGGATGGCTGGCAGATTCCAGGGAGTTATCACAGCAAGGGGTGGGAAGAGGCACCAGCTGGGGCACTTGGAGAGCCAGGGAGGGTGGAGGGCTCCCGGCCATACAGGAGCCAGTCCCAAGTGCTCAGCTCCTGCTGACATTTGTTGGATGTGGAGTCAGAGGCGCTCCCCCCATCCGCCCCACTCAAGGGGCCCTTGTTTCCAGGGAGGAGATGATTCATGTGCACAGAGTGGCCCCTTAGCAAATCTTCCACTGTTACAGGATGTTGCCAGAGCTCAAGTGTGATCATTAATGGCTGGCTTTTCCCTAAAACCCCTCCGGCCAAGTTGCTCCATAGCTGTTCAGACTGCAAGGAGGACGTACTTTCCAGGCTGGTGTTCCTGGCCCCACCAGCCCATCCCAGTTTGCCCCACACCCAGCAGGTGATGACTGGCAGGGAAGCTGAGCCTGGATGTCAGGGATGCCCTGTCTGGCCCTGCCGTGTCCGGGGGCTGAGTGCTGCCCCTCTCCTGCCCACTTGGCAGGGCACTCCTGCCCACACCAGAGGAGCAGTGGCCGTGGGCAGGGTGCAGGCAGTGCTCTGTCCTCCTGTCTCTTGCACAAAGGAACAATTCTGGGAACGCTGTGACGCTCCCCCAAGGCACTTCCTTGCTGGCTGTGCACCTGCCTCCTCCCTATCGGAAAGAAACCTCCTTGGGAATGGCAATGGGAACAGGAACTGCCCTGAGAGCTCAGCAAATTGCTCAGGAGGCCATGGGCTTCCTCAAAGAGCAGCAGTGGGGGGAAAGCTGGTTCTGCTGGGGTGGGAAGTTGGGGCTGGAGGGGCCTGTCAGCACCTGCTTCGGGGAACACCCCCCTTCTGGTGATGCCCATGCTGGGGCAGGCAGCGAGCCATGGAGGCATGTCCTGGCACCGGGTGGCTCAACACCAGCCCTTGGAGAGGTCAGCGTGGTTTGTGTGCTGCAAACAGCTCTTTTGGCAGCACTGGGTCTGTTTGTCCCGCAGGGATGTCCCTTCAGAGCTCCTCCTGGGACTGGGGTGTCACTGGGTGCTGGGGTAGACCCTTCCCCAGCCCACACCCCACCTATTTATGGCATCCCAGGAGCTATAAACATTTGTTTACTGCCAATGGCAGATGTAAGGAGCCCTGTGCAGGCAGGCAGAGCGTCCCAGGGCCCTGCCTATGCCAACAGGAAGGATTTATTTGTGCTTGGTTTTTATTTTAGCTACAAACAATGGCTGTTACTCCCAGCATCCGATTTCCCCTCAGTCCCTCTCAACCCCAGCCATCACCTGGTGTGGGAGGAAGCGTTGCTGGGGCAGGTCCCTGTGCACCTCCCACTGCATTACAGTGCTGTGATTCAGCATCTCCTCCAGCATCTGCCCTCTCCAGGGCTCTCTCAGGCTGCAGACTGGCTTTTCTTGGGATGAAAACTCCATGTGATTGTCTTATCTCTCCCCCTACAAAAGCTGAGTCTGTACACCAGGAAACTCCTGCTTTGGCTTGGCTGGAGATTCTTCCTCCTCCTCCTCTTCCTCCTCTCTGCAGGTTGCTGGAGCAAGACCTGATTTTTGCTTCTGTGATGGAGCAAAGGCTGGGGTGGGGGAGACAGGCTCTGCAGCTGCAGGCTGTGTCCAGACTCTTATCTCTGTGCTGTGAAAACAGGTCCCTGAGAAGGGGGAGCACTTCTGGAGTCTAAAAATAGAGCTGGCCTGGGTGCAGGGTGGAGAGGGGTGGTGGTGTGCCGGAGGGGATGCAGCTCTTCTGCCAGCACCCTGCTTGGTGCTGCCTCTAGGGCAGGATTTAGCAGCAAAGGCAATACTGCCCCATTGTCTGAAATGGCAGAAGTGTTCTGGTGCTGGTCCCCTGGCTCACCCCATCCCAGCAGACCTGCCCTGGGTCCCCCCAGCCCATCCAGCCCTGTTAGTTAATGCTAAAGGCATCTGCTGCCATGGCTCCAGACCTTCCCAGGCTCAGAGACCTCATGGGCATCTCCCCATTCTGCCGTGGCAGTGGGACAGGCTGCAAACGTGTAGAGGAGTAGCATTTTGGGAAGGGAGGCTCCTGGGATGTCTGTGTCCAAAGGCTGAGTGCAGAGAAGCAGTGTGATCCCACACAATTTCGTCTGCAAAAGAAACCCCAGAGGAAAGCAGCAGGTGGGAGCCATTTGTCAGCACCAGAGGCAGGCGGAAGGCTGGAGGTGTCCCAGAGCTCAACGGGCAGGGTACACGAGGTCCCTTTTCGGCTACATCACTGCTCAGCACCTGTGGCCACTCTGATATTTGACCACCTCCTCCTCCAGGAGCCCTTTGATGTCCTGCTGCCACCTCTGTCCCCGGGCTCAGAGCCCCCAAGGACAGAGTTGTGCACTGACACCAGCGCCCACTCTCAGCTCAGGATCCAGGTCCCCTGTCTGGCATGCTGTGGACACGGATGCTGTTTGTGCAGGGTCTGTGCTCACTCCCACCAGCTATTGCAGGAATGACGTTCTGGTCCTTGCTTGCCACGCAACTTTGGGTTAGTCACATCATCTACTGCTGCCCCCCTAGAGCAATCTCCCATTGCTTCCTGCAGCCACCCCATTAACCTTCTCTAAACTGGAAGCCTAATGAGCATAGGAAATTAATTCCTTCCCTCCCTCCGCTCCCCCAGGCAGAGGCTCAGCTCAGCAGGCTGTGTGCCCTCCTGGGATCACAGGCCTCTTTGACTGCGTTCTCCCTCCCCCCTTGTATTTTGGAGGATGTTTAACAAGGGAGATGGAGGGGACAGCTCAGCTGGGGGGAAACAAAGGCGCCTTCAGAGCTCGCTCCACGCCTGCCATGCTGCGTGTGCCCGGCTCAGTGCCCGGCTCAGTGCCCGGCTCAGTGCCCGGCTCAGCGCCGGCTCTCGGGGCAGTGCTGATGAGCTCACCCACCTGCCATGCCGGGCCACAGGCTTGGCTTATCGGGCACCCTCCGTTCTTGTGTGCAGCGGGGTCTCCTCACCCCCCTCACTGCCCGCTTTGGCACTATTAATAGGAACCTGCCTGCCCTTTTGCCTCAGGCTGGCCCAGAGCCCTGTCACAAGAGCTAGTGGCCGTGATGGGAGATGTCCTACATGTGGCAGGAGATGGGGATGCTGGAGAGCATCATGGCCTAGGCTTTGCTGTGCTGTGGGAATAGGGATGCTGGTGAACATCCCTGCTGTGGGAAGCCAGTGTAGGGAGTGGCTCCCATCCCCTCTGTGGAAGCTCATGGACAGGTGAGAGCCTGCTGAGCTGTGACAGCAGGAAGGTGGGTGACCCCCTAGATGGTTGCACATTCTGGGTGGACAGAGGAAATCTTGCTTTTTGTCTCAGCTACTTTCTTGTTTGTCCTCTGCCCGGCCAAGCCCTGCAGGGGAAAATGTCTCACCTGACCTGGAGACCATCACCGCATAGTTGAGCAGGAGCCTGCTCCTGTCCTGCCTGTGCAGCAGTCTGCAGACATCCCAGGGAGGATCTGCTCCTCTTCCCTCCCTTCCTGCCTCTGCAGAGGGGCCATGGGAGCTGGGTGCTTGTTTCTCACATAGCCACGCGCATGCTGGAGAGGGCCAGTGAGCAGAGCATCAGCAGGACCTGGGTTCTGTGGCTGCCTGGCAGCTGTGGGATGTTATTCCAGCTAAAGGAGCAAGCGTCCCACTCCTTGTGGTTGTCCTCTTTTTCCCCACAGTCTGGGGCATGTTTACAGCTCCCCAGGTTTGTTTGTTCCTCCTGGAGCAATGCTGAGACTGCTTGGGACTACCTGTCCTGGTTTGGCCTGCCCTCAGGAGATGGGCACTGGCAAGGCTGCTCTGGCCAAAAGGGCTGAGGCTGCTGTTTAGCTTGGCACTGGAGAGGGAGGAGGAAGCAGAACGTCTGTGGAGATAGAAGCTGGGGAGGCAGGAAGAGACTTGTGAGCTGCATCCTGCCTCGCATCCTGGGAAGGTGACAATTTGGGAATGGGCACACTGTCTCCTTGCCTGGGGGCTCATCTTGGCTGGGCACTGATCCCAACCCACTCATGCTGGGCTCCTCTTCAGCCAAAACCCTTTGAATCACTGCTTGGTTTTACTGTGCTGTCCCTGCTTTGGGCAGCAATGCCAGACTCACTCCATGCTCCTTACACGTGAGTATGGGGAATCCCACCAGCAACAGCATCTTGCCCTTGCCCTGGGAAATATACCCCATGCCAGCCCTCACTGCTGCCCAGCTCTGCTCTGCTGAGCTCCTTTCCCTAACAGAGCCTGGAGCAGAGTGGTGGGCACAGGTACAGCCCAAGCAAGATGTCTCCAAGGCTCTGTGCTGCTGGGGCACAGACTCTCCCACCCTTGCAAGACATCCTTCTAAGTCAGCACAGTGAGCTGCCTCTGTGGTGACCCCTGGCCTCTCCTCCTGTCCCTGGAGACCCAAACCCAGCTGTGTGCCACCCCAGCTGTGCTGTGAGGACTTTGAGTTGCTGCCAAGAGAAGGGATCCTGCCCATGCCTGCACTGGAAGAAACTGTATCACCTTCTTTGTGCCTTCTGTAGCCTCCAGAGCTCCGGGTTTGCCAGTGTCCCTGAGCTTGGCCTCTCTGATTCAGGCCATCTCAGGCACTGGATCCTGGAGGAACTGCCCTGGGGGCCAGTGGAGCTGTGTGGATGCGTCATCCTGGGCAGAACACAAGCTTGGCTTTGGGTCCAGCTCAGTTTTGTCTTATCCTGCTTGAAGGAGATAAGGCATAGGAAGATACCTGGGGTGAGGATGTTGGTGCATGTGCAGTAGTGAGGGTATGAGAGCTCATGAATGATTTGGGAATCCAGAGCTTGACTTGTTAAGTCCTCCCATGTGGAGCATCCTTCCCATCCCTGGCCAACATGTTTTTCCAAAGCTGTTGGTCAGCTGCTGCCACCACTGTAACTATTGCCTTCAGGGATGAATTTTTTTTTTGTAGGCCTGCTCTGACATGGAAACATCCAAGTGTTTTTGGGAGTCTTGCCCCATGGCGACCCCAGAGCTGCAGTGTGCTTTTGCTTTGTAAAAACTGATGGTTTGAGCACAGCAGGGGAATATGAATGTCCCCCTGCAGATGAGGGGCAGAGAACATCTCTGGGTGGCATTGCCAGTTGCCTCTGCAGGTGGCACCTGGCTTTCCTTTCCTGCCTTCCCTCTGTCACCTCCCAGCAAAAGGATACCAGCAGCAATAACGCATGATGAAGCAGACAGCGGTGTAGTTTTATCAGGATGGAAAAAAATGTGTGCTAAGCCCTTTGACAGAGATCCAGTAGCCCGCGGAGCTGGTGTTTTCATAGCCAGGCTCAGCAGGCTGCATCCTGGAGTCTGCGTGCAGGTGGAAGAGCTTGTGTGTTGAAAGACCATGTGTCCACTTAACTGGAAAAAACCCTCATCCTGTGGTGTGGTAATCCTTCTGCCTTGCCTTAGTGCCAGCACCCCGATATCCCCTTGTTGAAGGGCTTTTTCCTGCTCTCCCCAGTGCTGGACCAGCTCCTGCCAGAGCTCAGCGTCTTGCTCAAGCTGCTCGATCATGAGTACCTGAGTGCCACCACACAGGAGAAGAAGTTGGCTGTCTCCACCATCCTGCAGAAGCTACAGCCACCTGCAGGTCTGTGTCCCTGTCCTGTGGTGCCCAGTGGCCATTCCCAGGGGCAGTGAGTACCCCCAGCAGCTGCCCTGGGAGGTTCTGACCACAACTCCAGCAGGGCAGGGAAAATCTTCTGCAGGGCAGTGATGAGCCCAGCTCCTGCTCAGCACCCTCAAGGCACTTTGCTCCCTGCTTTCCCTTCCCAGCTCCTCCCTGCCCCAGGAGCAGGGCCATGGCTGCAGAGGGGCTGCTCCCTGCGGAAGCACCGCTCGGCAGAGCCCTTCCTGCCGCAGTTTCTGCTGAGTGCAGGGGTTTCCGCGGGAAGGCCAGCAGGGCTGTGCGCCTGGGGCTTCACAGCATTCCCCCCCTTCCTGTTCTCCTGGTGGGGCAGCAGCATCCCTGGGGGCTCCTCCACTCTCTGGGTGCCCCTCCACTCCCTGGGTTCCTGCACTGGAGGAGTGGAGTGAGCTGTTCTGTGTCCTTGGGTCGGTGTTTGTGGGGAGGAGGGTGCCGGTGTTTGCCCCGGCCACCCTGCCTGCCCCAGGCTCACAGCATCCCCCTCATTCCCAGGGAAGGACGTGGACTACATGTACGTCAACACAGCATCCCTGAGCAATGGCACCAGCTTTGTGGAGTCCCTCTTTGAGGAGTTTGGTACGTGTGGCTGTGCTGGAGTGATGCCCCAGGGGGGTCATGCTGAGTGAATGCAGTGCTGGTCCTGGGGTTCCTGTTGGCACCCCTTCCCTTTGAAAGAAAAGCTGCATCCTTGTGCCCAGGGTGGGCAGCATCATCCCAGGCTCTTTCTCCCTCTCCCCCGTAGCTGTGTGGGGGCTGACCACAGGTAATCCATGCACCAGCTGTGTTTACCAGTGATGCCCATCTCCCAGTGCCTTCCCAGTGAAGGGCCATGGGTGATTGCCTTGGGATCCCTGGAGGGCATGGCTGGGGAGGCCAGCTCTGGTTTCCTGCTCCCTTCACCCTCTCCATTTACCCTGGGCAGACTGTAACCTTCAGGACCTCCAGGACATGCAGGAGGAGGAGGGGGATGGCAGTGACGGTGTTGGCTTGGAGCTGTCAAGGAGCCAGACAGCAAAAACTGTAAGTCCCTGGTTGCCCGCCTGCAAGGTGTGCTCTGCACCTGCTTGGGGAAGTGGTTGTGCCCAGGGCTGGAACCCCTTCCCATCCCCTGCTGGGATTCATGACTCTTCTGCTGCCTAGATAATGCCGGTGGTGTTTCTGCCGTAGGTTCCTGTGGATCCTGCTCCACCACTGCCCACCACTCCCCCACCTGAGGATTACTATGAGGAAGCCCTTCCCCTGGGCCCTGGCAAGGCCCCCGAGTACATCACCTCCCGCAGTGAGTCCTTCATGCTGAGGCAGCAGGAGGGTGAGGGGAGTCTCACAAGCTGCCCACTGCATCCCACACCTGCCTGCCTGCCTGCCTGCCTGGAAAAAGAGGCAGCCCTTGGTGGGCTTGACAGCTCACCTTGGGGAAGGAACTGGCGCTGCTCCCACAAACACAGCTCATGTCCCGCTCCCTTCCCATCCCACTGCACTGTTATTGCAAGGAGTTGTTGGCTCTGGCTCAACTGGGAATGGGGTGTGGGGAGAGGTCAGAGCCACGGGGGGACTGAGATGCGCTGGGAGGATGTGCTTGGCTCTGCCCCAGCTCGCAGGCCGCCTGCCCGGAACATCCATGAGTGGAAACCAGTGTAACAGCCCTCTGCTTCCTCTGCAGACAGCTCCAGCCCCCCCAACTCCATCGAGGATGGCTATTATGAGGATGCAGACAGCAACTACCCTGTCACCAGGATAAACGGGGAGCAAAAAAATTCCTGTAGGTATCTGGGTGCCCTTGACAGGGAGGGGAAAGCTTTGGTAAAGTCCAGCCCCGAGATGGGGCTTGAGCACTGGGCTCAGGGCTGGTGGCGTGGAGGCTGCAGAGCCACTGGCTGAACCAGAGCCTGCTGGGCAAAAAGCAAGGAGTGTAAAGCACTGTTTGTCACACACGCCAGAGCCCTCATGCTGATGCAATTGGTGCTGTGTCTGTCACCAGCACGGGGAAGGGACGTCCCTGCCTATGCAGCTCTCATGCCCTGCATGAGGAGCCTCTGCCTCAGCAGAGGAGGGCTGGGGAAGGACAGCCCAGCCCCTCTGTGCCCTGTGTGGGAGGTGTGAGGCACAGGGCTGACATGTCAGCCTCCATTGCACGTCGAAGTTTAATCCAGGCTTTCAAAGTTTGAGCCTCTCAAAGAAATAAGCCCTCCCAGGGGTCTGGATAGATGCACCTGGGACTGGCACTTGGCCCACAAGCATCTTGCCAGGATTCAAAGGGAAATGGAGATGGCTGGGGCCAAATGCTGCTGTTTCCAGAGGCTGACCTGGAATCCATCTGTCCCAGCACCAAGCGCACGCTCTGTGCTGGAGGCCGGGCAGTGCCCTGGCAGTGAGTGTGCTGGGCAGGCAGGGCCCCAGGGTGCCTTTTGGGGTGACTCCTCTGCTTCCTTCCAGACAATGACTCGGATGCCATGAGCAGCTCTTACGAGTCGTATGATGAGGAGGAGGAGGAGGGAAAGAGCCAGCAGCTGACACACCAGTGGCCATCAGAGGAAGCCTCCATGAACCTGGTGAAGGACTGCAGGATTTGTGGTTTCCTGTTGCGCAAGAAGCGCTTCGGACAGTGGGCCAAGCAGCTCACCATCATACGGGACAGCAAACTGCTGGTGAGCCTGAGCTGGTGGGGGACAGAAACCCTGTGGTGGGTTATGACCGTGGTTGACCTGAAGAAAAATTAGCACTTTCCAAGCATAGACCCTTCCCCAAGACTGCCACTGCCCTGCAGCACATGCAGCAGGCTGCCCTCACTTCCCTTGGAGGTGTCACATTTTTGGGACACCATGGAGTGAGAGGGCACCCTGCAGGCCTCTGCCACAGAGGCTGTTGCATACCCTGAGCCACCTCCATGAGTGCCACCTGTGAGGGACCCTGGGACCCTGTGCCATCTGTGAGGGACCACGAGGGACCCCTGGCACGACAGCCAGGCAGGCGGGTTTTAGCTGAGCCCTGAGCAGTTCTCTTTGCTTCCTCTAGTGCTACAAAAGCTCCAAGGACCGGCAGCCACACGTGGAGGTGTCCCTGGGCACCTGCAACGTCATTTACGTCCCCAAGGATGGGCGACGCAAGAAGCACGAGCTGCGGTTCTCACTGCCGGGGGCCGAGGCGCTGGTGCTGGCCGTGCAGAGCAAGGAGCAGGCTGAGGAGTGGCTGAAGGTAACACGGCTTCTCCCCCGGGGCCACCGACTCCCCTTGGCATCCTCCCGGGCTGAGGTGGGGAGGGAGCTGCCCTGGGAAAGGTCTTGCCCCCCTGGAATGGGGAGGGGGCTTTGCTCCCATCTCTTATCAGCTGGAGGGGCTGACCAGCTGCTTCCCAGGGCCTGGGCGTCTCCAGCACTGATAGCCCCCGCGGGTGGGGATGTTTGCTCTCCCCCTCCTCTTCCCCAGGGCCCTTTCCTGCCTTTGTTCAAGGGCGGGAAGCGGGGGCTGCGGGGAAGGGGCCGCGGGTGGGAAAGGAGCCTCTGAGCACACTACAAACCCAGCTGTTACCCCAAATGTGGGAGAACAGGGTGGTTTTACACAACCAAGATAAGCCACGCTGTGCCTGCCTGTAAAACGGGGGGTTCTCTAGGTGTCCTGTGCTGGCAGGATGACTCTAGTTTGGGACCTGAGTCTCTCACCTCTGAGATTTCCAAAATCCCTGACAAAAACCACAAAACTGCTTGCAGTTTTGAAGGGGCCAAGGTGTGTGCAAAATCCCACAGGCAAGCCAGGCTTGTGCCCTGAGCAGGGCTCACTGCCCTGTACTGCAAAGACCAGGATCTATCCCAAAGTTCAGCCTGGCTCTGGCAGTGAAGGAGTTGAGCCAGGGAGGGCAGCCCTGGTCCTTGAGTCCATTTTAAGTGACTGCTGGGCTGTCTCCACAGGTGATAAAGGAAGCCAGCAGCCCAGCAGCAGGTGGGATGGAAGCCCCCACCTCCCCAGTGATGCCATGCAAGATGGAGCTGGATAAGGTAATGGTTTCTAAAGGCCCTACCAAGATGTTGTGTGGGGCTGCTACAGCCAAGCCTGGGGAACACTGGGCTGGGGGAGCCTCAAACTCCTGGGGCTACATAAGGAGCCCTTCCCGTTCTCACAGCAACTCTGCAGCACTGAGGAAGTGGAACAGGAATGGGGCGTGGGGACATCCCAGCCCTGTGCAGGGGGGACAGAGAGCCTACAGTGGGCATCGCTGGGGGCTGCTCAGGGGGACGCTGCTGACAGGGTTCTGCTCTGCTCCCCCCACAGCGGCTGTCCCAGGAGAAGCACACCTCCGACTCGGACAGCGTGGCCATGGGTGACAGCAGCTCCCCGGCAGCCCGCAGGGAGCACGGCGAGCACGGTATGGCCCCTGCCCCAGCCAGAGCCAGCTGTGTGCACCACAGCTGGGGAGCATCCTCTTCAGCAAGGGAGGGTGCCAGGACATGTGCCAGGGGTGCACAGCTACCCTGTCCTTCCAGGCAAAGGCAAAAAGAGTGGCTTGGCTGACCTGAAGGGCTCGATGAGCCGAGCAGCAGGGAAAAAGATCACCAGGATCATCAGCTTCTCCAAGAAGAAGGCTTCCCCTGAGGACACACAGACCTCCTCCACCGAGGAGGACATCCCCTGCTGCGGTTCGTGTGGGCCTGGGGCAAAGATGGGGCTTGGCTCACATGGGAGTGGGAGCAGTGGGGAGTGATATTTGTCCCCCCAGCATGGCTGTAGGGGCCACAAGGGTGGTGGGGTGGGGACAAGTCACCAATCTGCTGAGGGCTATGACAGTGCCACAGGCTGTAAAATGCTGCTCAGTCCTGGCTGTGCCAATTCCTGTGGTGAGTGGGGAAGGGGTGAGTGGTCACCCATGTCCCAGAAAACAAGCTTGGGAGACTGTGTGGTACTGAGCGGGCACCTCACCTGTGTCTGGGGTGTCCCAGCTGGTTCTCTGTGGAGAAACTGAGGCACAGAAGGACCAAAAGAGCAGGGAGCCATGCTGTGACCCCTGGGCAGCCATGTCTCGATAAAGCCTGCCTGAGGTCCAGCCAGGCAGGCACTGATACCCTTCATCCCCTCACCACCCCCAGGCTACCTCAGTGTCCTGGTTAACCAGTGCTGGAAGGAGCGCTGGTGCCGCCTCAAGGGCAACACCCTCTACTTCCACAAGGACCGCACTGACCTGCGGACCCATGTCAACGCCATCGTCCTGCGGGGCTGCGAGGTGGTCCCTGGGCTGGGCCCCAAACACCCCTTTGCCTTCCGCATCCTGCGCAATGGGCAGGAGGTGACTGCACTGGAGGTGAGTGGCAGTGGGACAGGCAGGGTATGCCAGACCCGTGAGGTGGGGAGTGCCAAGCTGAGAGAGCATCCCTTGGGATGATCAATGCATCACTCTCATACAGGCATTGCCTTGTTTTCTCCTCCCCTGCACGTTAAGGAAGCTCAGGGCATCATTTGGGGTAGCTCAGAGCAGACGCCAAATACTTGCAGGCTGGAGCAGGGAGGAGGCTGGCAGGGCTGAAGGCAGGCAAGTTGCAGAGGGTTGCTGAGGGTTTGGGACGGGGATTCCTGCATATGTGTGTGTGCTTTCTCTTGAACCCTCCCAAGTCTTGCATACACCTTTTGTACACAGAGGGTGATTCATGCACACCAAGTCTTGGCATCAAGAGGCAGGAGTAAGGGCAAGGGTCTGGGAGCTGGGGATGCACCCCAACCCTTTCTCTTTCCTGCAGGCAAGCTCCTCTGAAGATTTGGGTCGCTGGCTGGGTCTCCTCTTGGTTGAGACGGGCTCAAAGACAGCACCAGAGGCCTTGCACTATGACTACGTGGATGTGGAGACCATTGCCAACATAGTGACGGCTGTGAGGCACTCCTACCTGTAAGGCTGTCCTCCTGCTGTGCCTGGGGCTGAGTGTTGGGCTGGGGATAGTGATGCTTAGCCCTGTGGGTTCCCTAGAAACTGTACAGGCTGGGGTGTGGTTTGTGCTGTCATCTTGGTGACAGCCAATGTCCCAGGGGTTGTTTCCCTTGGGCACTTTCCCTTAGGCAGGATGGAAAGCAGAAAGTGTCTCATTAAAGCTGATGAAGGACTTGAGATGGGTCGGGTTGGATAAAGTAGAGTAGAGTGCTCATGAGTGAAGCTGAGAGAGCAATGCAGGAATCCCTCTGAGACAGAAGGACTGGCAAGGGGCTGGCAAGGAGGTCCTGGAAAGAAAGACCCCACCCCTCCTTCTGCAGGTGGGCCAGCTCCTCCCAGGATCACCAGCCAGACTCCTCCCGTGTGGTGTATGATGATGTCCCATATGAGAAGGTTCAGGTGAGCACAACTTCATGTCTCACCCTCTCCCATAACTGTGGCTGGGGGACTGAGGGTGCCCCAGACAGCCTTGGCCAGGCTGCGATGGCCCCATGGGCATTTCAGGACACTCTCCCTCCTGTGCCCACACAGGCCGAGGAGGAGCCAGGGCGGCCAGCGGGAGCCCAGGTGAAGCGCCATGCCTCCTCCTGCAGCGAGAAGTCACGGCGGGTGGACCCACAAGTCAAAGTGAAGAGACACGCGTCGAGTGAGTGGGGGTCCTCACCCACAAACCTTCACGGAGGCCCTGCCCAGTGTGGGAGGGGGCTGTTTCCCAGAGGGGTCCACAGCCAGGTTGGGGCCAGCTGACCCAGCACAGGGGTGATGGGTTTTGCTGTGCCAGCTGAGCTGGACTGCAGGTGGCAGGGGTGTATGCAGTGTCACAGTCTTCACTGTGGGCTCCTTGTGTGTGCAGGTGCCAACCAATACAGGTATGGGAAGAACCGGGCTGAGGAGGATGCCCGACGATTCCTGACAGAGAAGGAGAAGCTGGAGAAGGAGAAAGCATCCATCCGCAGCGAGCTGATGTTGCTGCGGAAAGAGAAGCGAGAGCTGCGGGAAGCCATGAAGGGCAGCACGGGTAGGTTGGTGCCGTCTGAGCACTGCGGCTGCTCAAAGGCACTCAGGCACAGTGGGGAGGTGCTGGGGTGGCACGGGAACACCGGGCTGGCAGTGACAATGTGGCTGTGAGACAAACTGGCTGCAGCAGACTGCTGGGCTGGCAGCCCCATCTAGTGTCCCCATCCAGAAGAATGGGTGGATTCTCCATCCCTGTAGCCTCATCTGCAGGCCTAGGCACTGAGGTGGGTTCATTGTGCCAGCAGGGGCGAAGCTACAGGAGCTGGAGCAGCGGGTGGCTGCGCTGGAGGAGCAGTGCCGGCAGAAGGAGCAGCGTCGTGTCGACCTGGAGCTCAAGCTGACCGAAGTAAAGGAGCAGCTGAAGCAGTCTCTGGCAGGAGGGCCGGCCCTGGGGCTGGCTGTGACCAGCAAGGCTGAGAATGGGGTATGCATCCCTTTTTCCTCTCTCACAGCTCCAACTTACGCCAGCAACAGGGTGTTGGGGGACCAGCACATGGGGAAGAGGGGATATTGCTGTGGCGTTGTCCCATTGTGGACAGAGGTGTGTCAATTAACTTTGGCCACATCAGTTCTGACCTCATGACAGTTTGTGCTGTCTTTTTTATCTGGTTGTTCTTGCTTCCTGGGTCTCCTAAACCCTTCTCCTTCTTGCTCCCCCCTTTCCACAGGAAGTTACAAACAAGCCAAACGGGAGCCCCCCTGAGCACTTGGTCCCTGTTAACTGTGCAGCCGAGCTGAGGAAGAGAAGTCCCTCCATCGTCCCTGCCAACAAGGGAAACGTGCTGCGGAAGGCCAAGGTCCTGCTTTACTCCCCCTCTCCTCCCTAGCCTCACAGGAATTCTCAGTCTTTGTCCCATCCCCTTTGCTTGACCATGAAATTTGGGGATTGGGAATGCTCTCTAGCCCAAAGCTGACAGGGTCCTATGCAGCCAGGCTGACCCAGTGCAGCGGCACTCACTGCTGGCATGAGCCTGGATTGCAGGGAAATTTGGGAGGTGCAGGGCTGGCTGGACACTGGGAAAGCATTGCCTCTACAATGCCTGAGGCAGCAGGAACTTCAGCACTGGAAAATGCTGGGATGGTCCAAAGTCCCCAGCAGGGAGAGATACCCTTGAAGGGCTCTGTGTTTCCTTCTCCAGAGATGTCTCCTCATCCCTGCTTTTTTCTTTATCTTTCTCTGCAGGAATGGGAGAAGAAGCAGACTTAAGTCAGCCTGCCAAGCCTCCGATGGACACTGGGGCTCAAGGAGGAGCTATAAGCCCCCTCTCTCCAAGACACTGGGAGGGTGCTGGGAAGACATGGTGGGAAGAGACATTCTCCCAGCCCCCACCACTGTGGCACTGCCTGCCTCGTGGGCAACACTATAAACCAGGGGGAAGGGGGCGGGAGGGGGATTTGGGAGGCGGGTGGGGAAAGGAAGAGTCCCTTGTGAGTCAGGGTCACATAGTACTGGGAAACCCATCTTTGGGGGGAGCCTCCCCAGGGCCAGGAGTTCGACACAAGGTGTGTGTGCCCGTGGTGGTGCATAAGGAAGGAGGGGAGAGCCTGGGGGCTGCAAGTCAGCACTGCCCAGCAGGCACTCCAATTTACCAGGATCAGCGTGCGTCCAGGCTAACACTTTCCAAAGCAACCATGGACTCTTTGGGGATTTTTGGCTCCCTCAGTATTGGGATTCATGAGCTGCTCAGGACCAGACACTTTGGAGATGCTGATCATTCACCCTGCTCACTGCTCCCAGCTCCGCAGGGTCTCATCTCAGGGTTCCTCATGTCTCGAGCTTGCTGTGCCTCAACCAAGTGCCTTCGCCCAATATTTCCTTCTTGTCTTCCAGGCAGTAAGGGTGAGGGCATGCTGCCTTCCCTTGGGAATGAGGGAAGCTCAAGTGTCAGCATTTGAAAGCAAATTTAACAGTGGACACCTTTCACCCTTGCTAAACAGCTTAGAAGTGCTGCAAAGGGCTGAGGCTGGAGGCAGCCCTGCTCTCTGCCCTATCCCAGGCTGGCTTTCGGGGCAGCAGGGAAGGGGACAGGGCTGTCTCCCAGCCAGCAGTGCATTCACACTATTGCTGCCGCAGTCAGACACAGGTTGCCAAGGCATGTGGTCAAAATGGAATGAAGGGAAGTTTAAATTAAAAAAAAGAAAAACAAAACAGAAGTGCTATCAAATGGGGAGATTGGAACAGAACAGAGAAACAGAGGAAGGTCATTCAGCACAGGCAGAAACAAGGGACAGGAATGAAAAGGAAAGGCCCAGCCTTTTGCGCTGGGCACAAGGGAGTCAGCCCATCATCCACTCATGCTATCACTGCCACAATTAACCTCTGGAGCTTGCTCTTTCAAAGCCCTGTGTAAGTAACTAGGTAAGCAACTTCTAATAAAAACGCTGGCACTGGCCTGCCGGTTCCTCTGGCTGAGGGAGTGTGGAAGGAAAGCTACTCCTGCTCCCAGGGAAATGGGCCAGGTGGGTCTGGGGAGGGCTCAGCACCCTTGTGGCAGCTGGGATGGGCAGGCTGGGGCAATCTTGTACATGGGATTAGTGACTGCAGTTAGCTCAGAACCCCGCATTCAGCTGCCTGCTGTTCAACCTCGAGGGGCTCCCTGGCTCACAGGGATGAGGTGCAGGAAAGCACCATCCCTTGGCAACAGCTTCTGTGTGCTGCTTGTCATTGCTCCTGTCCCCTCTGGGATCTAGAGATAAAAGGAGCCAGTGCCCGCACTGGGTAGAAATGGAACTGGACTACCACAGCCTGTGAAAGCATGTCAGAGGATCCCAGAATGGTTTGGGCTGGAAGAGACCTTGAAGATCATCTCATTCTACTCCCCTGCCATGGGCAAGGACACCTTCTGCTAGACCAGGTTGCTCCAAGCCTTGTCCAAGCTGGCCTTGAACGCTTCCAGGGATGGGGCAGCCACAGCTTCTCTGGGCAACCTATGCCAGGGCCTCACCACCCTCACAGGGAAGAATTTATTCCCAACATCCCATCCAACTCTGCTGTCTCAGTAGGAAGCCATATCCCCTTGTCCTGTCACTCCCCACTCTGGTACAAAGTCCCTCCCCGTCGTTCACGTTGGCTGCCCGTGGGGGAGCCCCCAGCTGGCAGGCAGCCTTGCCCGAGCCTTGGGGGTTCGCTTAATGTTTATTCACCACCAGGTAAAGACCGCTCACTGACTCCTCACCTCAGCTCGGCCTGCTCTCACCCAGCCTCTCGCAGTCCTTTACTGAACGAGAGGTGAAACCAGTCCCATTATCAGCCCTTAACCCGCGCAGCCAGGGGCAGAGCTGTGTCCGTGTCCGCGTCCCGAGGGGACTGCGCCTGTGTCCGTGTCTGGGGGGCACCGGAGCTGTGTCCGTGTCCGTGTCCCAGGGGACTGGAGCTTTGTCCGTGTCCGTGTCCGTGTCCCGAGGGGATCGGAGCTGTGTCCATGTCCGTGTCCGTGCCCCGGGGGGGACCGGAGTGGTGTCCGTGTCCGCGTCCCGAGGGGACTGCGCCTGTGTCCGTGTCTGGGGGGCACCGGAGCTGTGTCCGTGTCCGTGTCCCGGGGGGACCGGAGCCGTGTCCGTGTCCATTCCCCGGGTTCCCGAAGCCGTGTACCCGGTGCCGTGTGTCCGCAGCCGAGCCCCGAGGGCAGGAGCCGGAGCCGTGTCCAGGTCGGAGCCCAAGGGGCTAGTGTTGCACGCCCAGGTCCCGGTCCCGCAGTCCCGGAGCCGCGTGCCCGGGGCCGTACCCGCACCCCACTCCCACTGTCCCCGACCCGCGTGTCCGGGGCCGGGCGGGGCATCCACCCGCATCACCGCCGCCGTCGGGCCGAGGCACCGCCCGCCGGTCCCCGCANGCCGCGTGCCCGGGGCCGTACCCGCACCCCACTCCCACTGTCCCCGACCCGCGTGTCCGGGGCCGGGCGGGGCATCCACCCGCATCACCGCCGCCGTCGGGCCGAGGCACCGCCCGCGGGTCCCCGCAGGGCCGTGTGGGATGTGTAGTTGGCGGCGGCGCCGGCGCATCGCTGCCGCCTCGTCCCTCCATCCCTCGCTGCCGCCCGGCGCTCGGCGGGGCCATGGCCGCCCGCTCCCTGCGGCGCTTCGGGACCCTCCTGCCGGTCGGCGGCTCAGCGAGGCGGGGCAGGTACGTGGGGCGGTGTTGGGGGGCAGCGAGACGGGCTGGGGGGACCGGGAGGCCCCGCTCCCGTGGAGGGCTCGGGGCGAGACGTGGCAGCGCCGCGGGGCCGGGCCCGGGCGGGCGCCGCGTCGGGGGCGGGAGCGGACCCGGAGCCAGAGCCGGACCCGGAGCCAGAGCCAGAGCCGGACCCAGAGCCAGACCCGGACCCAGAGCCGGACCTGGACCCGCACCCGCACCCGCCGGTCGAGCATCATCCCGCGGGAGGTCCCCGCCTCCCCGCCCGGAGCCGCACGCTACCGACCCCCGGCCACTCAGGAGGCCCTGGGCTAACATTAAACCCAAATAACCGAGTTCTTTCCTGGAAAAGTGGCTTTTTGAGTAAAATAATAATTTAAATTTCTGAGAAAAAGGGTTTGCGCGCTCCGTAAGTCACGTTGTGTGGTGGTTTCGTGCCGCTTGGGTGGTTTCTGTGTCTCGCCCAGCTGAACCATTTATTCATGAACTACAGGCTTAATGAGTTTTATTTTTTGGTGGTGAGGCAGCCCTCGTGCTATGAGCATGTTTGGGGTGATCACAGGAACAGAATTCATTTAATTGTGTCAATATTTAGGCAGAAAAACAGTGTTCAGTCATGTTTTTGGACATCACGGAATACGGCTTATAAAGGGGAAATCCATAAAGGTGCTTTGGCTATTTGGGTGAAATGTGGACAGGCAAAAAGAAAAAAAAAGTCAAAATGCTTATTAGCTTTTTTTTTTTCCTACAGAAAAGAAACACCACCAAAAGACCATTTAAATGCAATAAAATAATTCTGCGGCGTGTAAGAGAAGTAACTGTTTGGGATTAAATGGAAAGATGAGTGTCAGGAAATTCTTCCTCTTTCATGTGCCCTTAAATGTGTGAAAACTTTGCCCCTCCCAAAATGTGCCCCGAGTGTGAAATAGGTGACTGATGGAGCTCAGCAGGCTTCCATTGTGGAGGGTGCCGGGACCTGCCAGCGGTGTGAAGCTTCCCTTTGTACACGAGTTCTCTGTAGCCCTCTCTGGGTCACTGACAATGGGAACAGCCCTGTGAGCCAGGCAGGGCTGGTGGGGCCCAGGGGACCCCTTACCCTGGACTGGCTTGGTCTGGCTTAGGGAGCCTCCTGCCCAATTTACAGCTATCCTGTGTGGAGTTGCAGTGCACAGGCTCGTTCTCCAGCTTCCCTGAAGAAGAATCCTCACAGTGTTACAATGTCATAGAATATCCTGAGTTGGAAGGGACCCACAGGGATCATCCAGTCCAACTCCTGGCCTTGCACAGGACACCCCAGAAATCCCGCCCGGTCCCTGAGAGTATTGTCCAAACGCTCCTTGAGCTCTGGCAGCCTTGGGGCCGTGCCCACTGCCCTGGGGAGCCTGTTCAGTGCCCGACCACCCTCTGGGGGAAGAACCTTTTCCTGATTTCCAGCCTAAACCTCCCTTGACACAGCTCCAGCTGTTCCCTTTGGTCCTGTCACTGGTCACACAGAGCAGAGATGGGTGAGGAAGCTGCAGACCTTGGTGAGGCCTCCCCTTACTCTCCTCCAACTGAACAAGCCAAGTGCCCTGTCGCTCCCCATATGGCCCTTCCAGATCCTTCACCATCTTCATGTCCCTCCTTTCCATGCTCTCTTATCAGCTTGAAAGCTTTCTTACATGGTGGTGCCCAAAATGCCCCCAGGATTCGAGGTGAGGCCACCCCAGAGCAGAGCGGGACAATCCCCTCCCTGGGCTGGGTTAACCTCTGGTATCACTCTGATGAAACACAGCAAAGGAATCGGGAGTAATTAGATTTCCTCCAAAGCAAGCTCATCAGAGAAGAACCACTGATGCAGATGTTTCTGTGTGTCTCAGCACTTGTGTGCTTTGTCATGCTGATTTGGGAGGGGGAGGGAGTGTTTTAGGGGGGGAAGGAGGGGAAGGACCCTTGGGTTTAGAGGGAGCATGACAGTCACTTTGGGATGTTGGGGTATTGTGCTCCAGAAACAGGTGATACCCTTGTATCTCTGACCAGAGACCTGTTCTCATCATTTTAATCTTTAAGGACAATTGGCTTAAACCATCTGGCTACAATCAACTTCTCTGCTACATTTTATCTGTTTGGCTTTCTGTGACATCACTCTGTAAATCTTTTTGTATCACCAGCTTACTGTATAACCCCTTCACACGCCCTGGGACTTCCACGTGTCCGTCACTTAAGGATGTGTCAACTTCCTCCCTTGGGGTTTCTGCCCTATTTTTAGGGCAGCTGTGATCAAGACAGTGTTTAGAAGATGGAGCAGAGTCAGGGGACAGACTGTAAATAGCCCTTGCCCCTTTCTGTAGAGGATTTTTTTTCATCCTAAAGGAAGAAATAAATTGAGCAGCATTTTCAATCCTCCATAACAGTCCTTCTTAAGAACTCCCTTTGGAGTCAGTCTGTGGTTCTGGTTTCTTGCCTACAACTTTGGAGGCAGGCACATCTGAGCAGCACGTGGTGGCGCGGGCATGTCCCTGCACGGGGGAGTGTTCTGATGGTTGGTTTCCCAGGCTGGAGAGAGGAGTCCATGCAGGCAGCTCCCTGCTCCACGTAGGCAGGAGCTGAGGCACCGGCTCATCCATGCCCCTCTCCTCCTACGCTCCGAAACACACCCATTCCTGTAGTGTAACTCACTCGCAGAGGAAAATGTCTCGGTAACTTTTGCTTCTTGGGCGCCAAAGAGTTAACTGGGTTGCATAGCCTATTTTTAAGGCACTGGAGTCTAATCTGTGAGAGCCCCAGCAAGCTTTCTCAGCTGCATTTCAGGTTGTTTGGTTTGTCTGTAGCATGGCTGATTTCCTTCCCTGCAGCTCTTTAAATGAAATGTGAGATGATAAAGAGCAAAGCTTGTAGTCGGTGCTTACCATGGACACACCTCTATGTGCAAAGAAAGCTCCACAGATTGATTTTGAAGGCTCAGTGAGGGGTGTCCTCCTCTGTCCTCCCCTCCAGTTTAGTCTGCTTTTTGTAACTTTGAGAAAGTGCTGTGCTAATCAGTCAACAAAATAAGTGTGCAGGCATTTTAAAAATCATTCAAGATGGGTTCTTGTGCTCCAAACAGATCACCCTGCAACTAGGGATAAAATGTGTGGGCTTTTTTCCTGTGTTGGTATCCCTGGAACCCAGACCCACAGTAGCTGGACAACCTTTTGAAAGGAACACAGGGACAGCCCCTCACCTGGTCCCTTAGAGATTAGTCTGAGGAATGTCCTATCCTAGAGCAAGTCGAAGTAGCAGAAGCACTTTCAGACTTGTACTCGGCATGTAATTTGTTAAAAAGGAGTGGTTTGACATACAGATCATATTTTAAGTACCCACTTAATAAACAATGCATATGCAAATGTCTTCAGGTGGGAAAAGGAAGTTTGTCATTAGTGTTGTGGGACATTTAGCAACCTGGTGTTACAGATTAAATGAGGGAGCATCTGGGCTGCTAAACACAGGGTAGTAGGAGATGCTTGGTGGTCCTTGGACAGATACAGATCTCTTGGACTGTGCTTTTGTCCTAGAGATGAGCCAGTGTGAACCACCCAAATGGGGACACCTCAGCCATTCCCCACATCTCACAAGGCTTCATGTGTTTGTCACCTCTTTGCTGCTGGCACTTGTACTGTTGATCTGTCAGCAAACCTCTTCAGGGACACAGACAGAAAAGTCTTTTTGGTTTGTAGGGTTAGTTTTCGTCTGGTTTAACTCCCTGAAACTTAATTCTGCTCAACTGCAGTACTGGAATAAAAGGGGAGCAAACCTGTCCCTTCCAGCTGGCACTGTAAGGTCAGCTGGACTGCTGAACAGCACTGAGGCTTCATGAGTGGTTTGATAGACCCCAAAACAAACTGTGCACTTCTGTGACATCGTACATGAGAAATATAGCCTTGCTAAAATATAAAAAAGCTCAATGGAGCAGGCCTGGTAATGTGAACTCAGCTGTATTGATTATGGGGCCTAAATTAGTGTCTCTGTGCAGTGTGGCATTGTGCTGTGTGAACACAGGGGTTGGAGACAGTGCCAGTGCAGGGATTTCTGGGCCTTGCTGAATTTCACTGGCTAGAAGGGCACTTAATGAATGCAAAACATTGCATAAAGGGGATGTTGAAGGCCCTGCTGAGAGGAAGAGACCAGGTGTTCCCAAAAGAGGAGACACCCTTCCTTGTTAAGTGTATGCTGAAATGTTTCCTGAGTGGAGCTGGTTTGGCAGTAAATTGTACTTTGTTCTGCAGACTCTTCCTGGTATAAGGTGTGAGAGGGAGGTGGGGCTGAGACTTTGGCCTCATGCTGGCTGGAATGAGCCCTGTCTAGGTCTGTTTGTAAAAGCAAGTGTAGTAGAAGGGAGAGTCAAACAGATTCAAGGGATCAAAGAATCATTGAGGTTGAAAAATATCAGGGAGGTGGTGGAGTCCCCATCCCTGGAGGTGTCCAAGGAACGACTGGACGTGGCACTCAGTGCTCTGGTCTGGTTGACAAGGTGGGGATCAGTCACAGGTTGGACTAGATCTTAGAGGAGTTTTCAAACCTACATGATTCTGTGATTCTGTGAAAATCTGACTCTTTTCAAGGTATACAAAAGAAGTGGAGTACAGCCTCTGTAGTGCCATGTGAGTCTAAAATAAAAGAATTTTAAAACACCAGTCTCTGTGTTTCTGTGCTAATTGTCTGTATTTTCTGAAAAGAGTTAAAATTGTGTCTAGAATCCTGTGTGTCTTTTTTAAGAGAGCTTGCTTTTAGTAACAACACTAAACTAGAATTCTCAATGACCCTGATGTTATTTTACTTCCTTTCTTTGTCACTAGTTTATATTTCAGAGGGTCCTCCTGTGTTTTCAGCACTGCTGCTCAACAGAGAAGTACAGGAGATGAGTGTGGCCCAGAAGATCCCCATGATGAGCCCAAGCATCCCCTTTCTGACTGTGCCTTAGAGCACAAAGCCATCAAATTGGAAGAACAAGTCCGAGATTTAACTGTGAGTGGTGCTGATGGCATCATGGTGTCTTTGGTTCAGTCCCCTTGACCTGGTCTGTCTTTCAGACCTGGATTTTTCCATAAATGCTGTAACACACACGCACAGTGTAGCTGTGCTGTGGCAGCCTTCAGAGCACCTGTGCTCTGAGCGTGAGACGGTGAAACTCCAGCCTGCATTCCCCAAAAACACCATCTGTCAGTAGCAGCAGCAGCAGGACGCTCATAGTATGATCCTGGCAGGCAAAGCTGTGTGTTGGAGCTGGTCTGGTCAGTTCTTTCACAGCATTGTAGAGAGCCAGTGGCAGTATCTTTGTGCTGATCACCATCACATATTGTCATGGAGTCATAGAATATCCTGAGCTGGAAGGGACCCACAAGGATCATCAAAGTCCAGCCCCTGGCCCTGCACAGCCCCACTGTCCCTGAGAGTGTTGTCCAAACGCTCCTTGAGCTCTGGCAGCCTTGGGGCTGTGCCCACTGCCCTGGGGAGCCTGGTCAGTGCCCACCCACCTTCTGGGGGAAGAATCTTTTCCTGATATCCAGCCTAACCCTCCCCTGGCACAGCTTCAGTCATTCCCTGGATCCTGTCACTGCTCACAGAGAGCAGAGATGGAGCTGCCCCTCATGAGGAACCTGCAGACCCCAGTGAGGTCTGACCTCAGTCTCCTCCCAGAAGAAGCCAAGTGCCCTCAGCTGCATTTCCTATGGCCCCTCTAGACCCTTCACCATCTTCCTGTCCCCCCTTTGGACACTCCAACAGCTTTGTGTCCCACTGGATCCAGATTGTCCAAGAAAGAACGTCCTTTTCAATGACAGTGGTGTGGGGGAAATGGCAGGGATCATATTATATATTGAAGAACACTCGTGACTAAGGAAGGAATTAGATACTGGGGCAATTCTGGGGATAATCACCCTGAGAATCCAGCACAGAGTGATAAATCATCTGGTCACAGATCTGTGGCTGAGACCATCAGCTGCCTGGTGGAGAAAAGGCTGTCTCAATAGCCACAGTGAGTCACAAAAAAAGGAGCAACCTGAGAATTAGTGTTCAGCTGAATTCAGTCATTCAGTGCCCAGAATAGTTCTGCCCTTCACTTGGGTCTTTTGAGGGATTTGTAGGTTTTAGTTAATCAGAAGGACTTGGGTTTGCGTGTTACAAAAATGCAGGAGTTTGGCACAACCTTTAGACGTGAAGTGGGCTCTTTATAAAGGACTTCTGAGGGGTTCACAACTGTCAGGAAATGGGTTTTACTTCCTTGTTTGATGCCTCCCCTTGCTGTTGTGGTTATAGGAGCGATACCGGAAAGCTTTGGCAGATTCCGAGAATGTCCGGAGGAGAACGCAGAAGTTTGTGGAAGATGCCAAGCTCTTTGGTAAGCAAAAGAGCTGTGTTTACTGCAGGGACCTGCCTGCCTGAGCATAAAATGCTGATCCACAGCTTCGCTCTCCCTCAGTCCTGCCCTCCTTTGTTCATTGTAAAGTCTGGCATGACGTTTGGCCTGGGCTCTTGGTGTCTGGGCTTACTCACTATTTTGTCTGTATGTCCAGCTGTGTCCTGTCTATCAGGTTCATCTCAGGGACTGTTTTGTGACTCTTTANTAAAAAAAAAAAAAAAAAAAAAAGCACAGCGCAGCTGAGTGTAGTTGTGCTGACTTGGTTGAAATTCCAGGCTCTGCTGTATGCTGAGGATTGGTTCTGGCGGGGTGTATTTTACACTCAGCTGTGTCATCAGGTTGTGATCTCCTTTACTGTATTAACAGCCTCTTTTCTGCTCTAGTTTTTAGGAGGTAGATCCTGCCTGGGGCAATGGTTGCCAGTCCCTGTATCAAATACTTAAAATTTCTAAAATAAGTATTTTATCATCAGTGAAATAGCTGAATTTGTAGCTTTGGCAATAGAGGCAGGGGGAGGGGGAAAAAGGTGCTGTTTAATCACTGCACTCTGTCAGCACCATCTCTGAGAACAAGAAACTGTTTTTCTCCATAATGCATGAATCTCAGAGGGGTTATTGGTAGTTTATTCTAGTAGCCTTTCCAACCGCTGTGACTTTGTGTCTGTCATTGGTGCTGTAGCTCTGTATGCTCTGTAAACGGTCCTTCATTTGCTTAGTGCTTCTTTGTGCCCGTAGGGATCCAGAGTTTCTGCAGGGACCTCGTGGAGGTAGCCGATATCTTGGAGAAGACTGCCGAGAGTGCCGCGGGAGAAGCGGAGCCCAGTAATCCAAACCCAACCCTAAAGAAGATCTATGAAGGCCTCTCTCTCATAGAGGCCAAGTTGCAGAGTGTATTTGCCAAGCACGGCCTGCAGAAGATGAACCCTGTAGGTGGCAGATACGACCCCTATGACCACGAGATTGTGTGCCACGTCCCAGCCGAGGGGCTGCAGCCAGGCACCATCGCCCTGGTGACTCAGGACGGCTACAAACTCCACGGCCGCACCATCAGACACGCGCTCGTGGGTGTGGCAGTGGAGTCCCAGGAGTGACCTGGGCTCCCCCACTGCCACCCGGGACCTTCCTGAGCTGGGGAACCCTCAGCACTCAGAGCTGCAGCTGCATGTATTTACTTATTTATTGAGCTAGGTTTGTATTGTATGATGGCTTCTTGATAATGTGTGCGGTCGTTTTGCCATTAATTCAAAGGTACTTGTATATTTAATAATACTTTTTGGGGGTCCGTGGAGTAGTAGTAGGAGTCCTGCTATTTGTCAGAAACATGGCACTGTAGCCCCTTTCTCCTTCGCTCGTTTCTCCATTGAGATTTGTATGGGGAAGAGGGGAGATATGGGAAAGGGAAATTCCCTGAGAGCTAAGGAATCTTGTCTCCCGGTTCCATCTCTGAGACAGACTCCTGCAGTGGCCTTCAGGAAAGCCACTTCTCTGCCTCGGTGTCCATAGCTGTATTAAGGGACTATAATAATACTTACTGACCTACCTCACAGGCAGGGATGTGGTGAGGCTTTTCCTTTGCAAAGCACTTGGAAAAGTCCAAAGGGACGAGTATTATTATCAGTTGGTTTTGGTGTCTTCCCTTGTCCCCATGCCCGTTGGGTGGGGATGAAGATGATCACTTGAAATGACATTTAGGGGCAGCTTTTTCTTATGTCACTTCAGGAAAACAATCCCGAATTCATGAAATCTCTGCCGTACAACAGTTGAATAGAAATGAGTGTTTAAAGAGAATTCAGTTGTCAGGTTAGACTAACATGTTAATATTTCTTCTCCAGGTAAAATTTCAGCTTGCCTCTTTGCCCAAAGGTAAAACAGGGAATAGTGATTTGTGGTGGAGGCAAAAAACTGTTCTCAAATCTCTTATTTTCCAATCAAAATGTATATTTTAGAGGAGAGTAATTTCTCTTCCCTGATGGGTATTTGTGCAGCTTTCAAGCATGATAAACTATGTGCTCTTTGTTGCAGCTGCTGGCAAAATGGAGATGCGCCCTTAAGCAGGAAATCTGGACTGTTCTATTTTCTCAGCTCTCCAGTAATGATCCTCCCATAACACTAACTTCCAGTTCACATTCAGATTCTACTTTTGCGTGGTCATAGTAAATATTAAACCTTTTGGGTTTTCACACAAGGAGGAAAATCTTCTCTGCTAAAAGTCTCAAGTGCCCTTGAACCAATTTCAGCAGCAGTGACAAGGAAGCAAGAGAAGCAGAAGGCTGAGGAAGCGAAAGCTGACCTCGAGCTGTCCTCTTCTTTGGAGGCATGTTGTTGTCACAGCATGGCATATGTATTTCCCAGTGGCCCCACTGCCTGGGAGTCCATTTATCTCAGCTGAAAGGTTGCAGTCACTGCGGAAGATCAGGGTTTAACCCTTTGTAGAGCAGCAAGCGGTCAAATGACAGAAGAATAGATAAGCCAGCCTATGGTCTGCACTACACAAAACCAGGAATGGTTGTTTTCAGGTTGTTTCTTACTGATTCATTAGTTGTTGCCTTTTTACTTTCTGGAATTGGATCCATGGCCTGACAGATCTACTTCCAAAGATGCTTTACTTAGAGTGGATGCCATCACTACTTTGGAAGAAAGCTTATTCTTCTCCCATTCTTTGCAGGCCTGAGTTGCAGAACCCTTTTGTGGTGGACTTCAAGATTACTGCAGCTATTGACAGTCTTCCATCTGGGGAGACTGTGTGCAGGTAGTGGGTTGTCATTCCAGAAATTTAAGGAAGATGCACATTTCTAACATGCTCCATAAAACCTGTTGTGGTGACTGCTGTGGGGGTGACTCAGTAGTGGATACTTTCTGGAGTGTGGGTTTCTGCCTCTGTGTGGTAGGTTCTCAGGCTGGCACTGGAGATTTCAACCCTGAAACTGCTCCCTGGAAGCATTAGCTCACTTTGGATAAACTTCTTGTTTTATTGCATTGTTGGGAATTTCAGAGGTAAACAGGACTTCCTATTCATTGTTTTCCTGATCTCTGTGCTGACCAGGTCACCAGGGTATGCTGTTTCTCCAGCAAATAGATAAAATATGAAACGTGGCAACGCAAGTCTTGTTTTTCTGCCTCAAGACTGTCTCCAGCCTGTTCTGAGGAAACAGCTGAAAGGGGCAGCTGGGTTCTGCTGCCTCTTCAGCCCCTGCTATATCTGCTGAGTCTTTTTGCAATATGAGGGGAGAGCTGCTTATGGAAAAGAACTTTGAATGTGATACTTTAGTTATAAGGAACCAAACAAAAGCAAAGGCATTTTACGCAACAGGTAGTTTCCAGTCACAGAAAGGCTGCAATTTACCTGAGCCAGGTTTAAAAGCAGTGTGTGACCAGAAGTGATGGGATCCAAATCTTTCTTAAACTCACCCGTGAAGCCACTTGGCTGTGAAAGCTACTCTGTCCAACCTGGGACTGTTTGCCAATCCTGCCTGTCTCCTCAGCCAGCACCCATCTACTTTTGCCTTAAAGAAATACCCTAAAATGCACTCCAGACCTTCTGTCTGTACTAAGAGATTACTGATTCAGCTTTTATACCTGGGATCCGCTTTCACCAAGGCACTGTTGTGTGGTGGAGCAGGGATCTGAGGGATCCAGTTCCTGTGCAGTCTTCCCCATCATCACAGAAGCCCTGTTTTATTTTGGGCAAGCTATTTTCCCATTGAATCTATGGAACTTCTACAGGATCTGATGAGGCTTTTATGATTCCCGTGAAATGTGCCCTTTGCTGAGAGACTCTTTCACAGATGTTACCAAAGAGATGAATCCTGTAGCTGTTGTTGGTCCTAGTTCCTGCTTCCTTTGAAGTGAAAATGAAATAACCAAACCTGGATTCCATCACAGAATCCAGATTTCCTAGGCAAAATTTGTTTCTCTTGCCTTTCAAGCACACTTAATGATCTCTTCTGTCATGGATGAGATTGTGTAAAGGTAGATTGAGTTTCTCCTTTGTATATCCTTGCTGCCTTGTCTGCCCTGTTTGTGTAACTCTTGTCACGTGGCATGGTGGGGCAGAGAGGAGATGACCCATGAGCTGCTTCTCTCCAGTCACTTCATCCAATGACTATTTAATAAAACACAGGAATACGTTAGCAGGGAGGGAATATCAGAGGAGATGAAGTGTCATGTACTTCTTAGTCATTTCCATTCTGTTTGCCCAGCCATGAAGAGCTGGAGCTGGGAATGTAGATAACTAGACAAGATGTGATGGTGGTGTGTGGACCTGCATTTCTACTCTTGGAAGGTGGGCAGCCCTCCTGAATATGGACATTTGTCATTTTCTGTGACCTTGCCATGCCCTGTCAGCAGGACCTATCTGAGTGGAACACTTGGACATGTCTCCAGTGGCATTGCCATGATCATGGCAACTTAACTCTGGCCAGGAGCAGTGCAGAATGTGAATGTCACTTTGAGAATCTTAGCTTCTCAGTGCTTCAGCAGCAGAGCTTCTGTTGAAAGAGCTGTGATCTGTCAATAGCTATTAGCAGTCCCTTAGTTAAAAAAAAAAAAAAAAGTATTTAAGTTTTATATTGTGCATATTGTAGTATTTTTTTATTTTAAAACTTGAGGTGTTTTGATATTACTTGCAAAGTCAAATGAACAAAGCGTTGCTAATCTCCAAAAATCTAAGTCCATTTAGTTGGTGGAAAACCTGTATAGATTGAATTATTTTTTTGTGTTTCTGTGCTCTTTGTTTACCCAAAGGTTCTGGCTGTATGAAAGACAAGAGACCCATATGTGAGAGCAGTGCAAGTAACTGACAACGACATTTGAGTTAATGTTGGAAAGGGCTGATTTCCTTTAGATGTCCAGATACTGTCCATTTGCTAATAAAACAAAAGAATTGCAGTTGCTTCTCATTCCTTTTTTCCTGCCCTAAACTGCTGCTCATTCCAACTCCAGCTGTCTGGGACTGTGCCTGGGAAGGTTCCTCTCTATTCCTGACACAGTGGTGATAAGGACTGTGGTCCATGGCAGCACTTAGAATCACAGGATGGTTTGGGTTGGAAGGGACCTTAGAGCTCATCTCGTTCCACTCCCCTGTCGTGGGCAGGGACACCTTCCACTAGACCAGGTTGCTCCAAGCCCCATCCAACCTGGCTTTGGACACTTCCAGGGATGGGGCAGCCACAGCTTCTCTGGGCACCCTGTGCCAGGGCCTCTCCACCCCCATAACCAAGAATTTCTTCCTGCTATCTAATCTAAACCTACTCTTTTTCAGTTTGAAGTCATTACTCCTTATCCTGTCACTCCAGCTCCTGGTCACAAGTTCCTCCTTGGGTGGATTTGTTGGAGAAAAGAGGCTTTCTCTGTAGGGTGTGTTTGTAACAGATCTCCTTGTCCCTTCCTGCATCCTCTGCAAGAACAGCTGGGCCTCCGTTCCTGGTTTTGCCTTGACAGTTGGTGCCGTTTGGGTTCTCCCAGAGCTCTGAATGCCCCTGGGCACTTCTCACTAGTACAAAAACATTTGCAAAAGACCATTTACAAATGGCCTTTACAGAGTGAGGTCTGTATTTCTGCGCTAAAGGTCTGCCAGTAAAGTCAGATGTGATGTCCCGTTACAGGGGCTTTTCCTCATTGTGCCTGAAAGGCTCAGTGTTCTCCAAGATGACACTGCCTGGTGTAACCAGACTAGATCAGGAAATCCTGCTGCTGCATTAGGTAGTTTCTGGCTCTGCTGGTTTTTCTCTGCAGCAACAGTGAGAGTTGGGAGTTCTCAAACCACAACCACTGCCATCTGCAGAAAAGCATCACAGCTTGTGAGCGAGGGGTGGAGCATTTTGCTTATGGCACAGTATTCCAGCACTCCTGCGAGGAGGGCAGGGGCTGCTGTGAGAGGGGAGGCCCTGGGAGCTGTGCTGACCTGGCTCCTCGGAGCCCTGCTGTGCACGCAGCAGATTTCATGTCACCCACGGCCATGGTGAAATCAGGCTGGTTAAGCAAGAGCTTGTTAAAACCTGAGGCGTGCTGCAAAGATATATCTGTGTGCTGTGTTTTAAGCTGCTTTGGGAACATCGTCTCCCCGTCCTGGTGGGTCAGTTCTGCCAAGTGTAAGGACTCAGGGGAGCTGAGCGGTAGTTTTTGTCTGTGTTCCCCCAAAATGTTCATGCCCGAGTTTCAGGTTTGTATGTGCTCCCCCATTCAGGAACTCTGAAGTGGTTCCTGGGCAGGGGAAAGAAGGGTTCTGTGCTTGTGTTGTGTTTTCCTGAGACAAAGTTCAGGTAATGGAGTCTCAAAATTTTGTTCCTTGGTGGGGAGCTACCTCTGGGCTACAGTAGGCTCTGGGTTTGTGCTTACGTGTCCAACCTGTTCTAGAGTTTTTGCTCAGCCTTCACTATCCTTTGTAATCTGAGTAGCAGCAGGTTCCTGTGGGATCCCCTTGGCAAAAGCTGCTTGCTGTCAGGCACCTTGTTTTGCCCAGGGCAGAAAGTACAAGTGAAAGCTTGAAATGCCCTTTGCTGATGCATGAGCCACACAGGCTTAAGCCTGCTCCCCTCAGCCGGGCACCGAGCACTGAATGCATCGCCCGTGTGCAGATGGAGCGCATGGAAAACGGGCTCTGGCAGCAGCGTGGCCCACATGGTGCCCTTCGGTGCCTCCACAGCCCATCGGCATCGGGAGGGAGGTGATGCCGGGGCAGCTCCTGCGTTCGGCCGGTGGGATGCTGGCCGAGCATCCAGGCGCAGAGGGCACGGGGGATGTTCGCCGTGGCTGTGCCGGGGGTTGTGCGTGTGCCGCGACCGGGGCTTTGGGCTGCGAGGGTCCCCTCTGCCCCGCAGTGTCGGTCTGCGGGGGGATCAGTTATGCCAAAG
>VWZG01006018.1:47995-117644 GCA_013396735.1 Grallaria varia | reverse complement strand
GCGCATCCCTGGCCCCAGCGCATCCCTGGCCCCAGCGCATCCCTGGCCCCAGCGCATCCCTGGCCCCGGCGCATCCCTGGCCCCGCTGCATCCCTGGCCCCAGCGCATCCCTGGCCCCGGCGCATCCCTGGCCCCAGCGCATCCCTGGCCCCAGCGCATCCCTGGCCCCAGCGCATCCCTGGCCCCGGCGCATCCCTGGCCCCGGCGCATCCCCGCGCATCCCAGCTGCATCCCCGCCCTCGCAGGCGGTGCTGGTCCCTTCTCCCCCGCCAGGGCCGGGGGCAGCGGCAGGTCCCCCCCGGTTCCCCGGGGCGCTGCTGACCCGGCCCCCTCGCCGCTCTCTGCCCGCAGCCGTGGTGGGCGCCGGGCTGGGGGGCTCGGCCGCCGCTTACTTCCTGCAGCAGCACTTCGGGCCGCAGGTGCAGCTGGACGTGTACGAGGCGGCGGGCGTGGGAGGGCGGCTGGCCACTGTCACCGTCAACAAGCAGCAGTATGAGAGCCGCGGAGCCTCCATCCACGCCCTCAGCCTCCACATGCAGGACTTCGTCAAGATCCTGGGTGAGCATGGGCATCCCAGCGCTTGCATGGCCTTCCTTCCTGAGCTGGGGTGCTCTGTGCTTGGGCCAGTGGGGAGAGTTTCTGCCAGTCCCCTTTGGCATCCCAGGCATGCGGCGATCCCATTACTGTTCGTGCACCCCAGCCCTGTTGTGCCCTGTAGGAGGAAGGGGTTGAGTGGCCCAGCAGACCGTCAGGGTGAGGGACCTGGGTGGAATTAGTGTGGAGGGGGTTGTTCACAAAATCCCACCAGTTTGTCTCAGTAGGCAGCAGCAGCAGCTCCGTGGGATGCCCCAACATAGAGGATCTGGCTGGGATCCCAATGCCCTGGGCTCTTGAGCTCCCTGATGCTCCTCCAGGAGCGTCTTTGCCCATATCCCTGTGCGGACATGTTCGGCGCTGGCCTTTCCCAGCAGCCAGCCAGCCCCAGGGAGCTGTGCAAGCCCAGCAGTGCCTCTGCTCCTGGCAGGCCTCAAGCACCGGCGCGAGGTGGCAGGGAAGAGCGCCATATTCAGCGGGGAGCACTTCGTCCTGGAGGAGACCGACTGGTACCTGCTCAACCTCTTCCGGCTCTGGTGGCACTATGGCATCAGCTTCTTGCGCCTGCAGATGTGGGTGGAGGAGGTGATGGAGAAGTTCATGAGGTAGGAGAGCCTGCAGGGCTGGGAGGACACAGTGGATTTTCCGCAGCACTGGGACATCACCAGGTACCCTGTGCTCCTGTCCACTCTAGGATCTACAAGTACCAGGCTCATGGCTATGCATTCTCCAGCCTGGAGGAGCTGCTGCGCTCGCTGGGGGGTGAAGCCTTCGTCAACATGACACAGCGCTCGGTGGCCGAGTCCTTGCTGGAGGTGGGCGTCACACAGCGCTTTGTGGACGATGTCATCGCGGCCGTCCTGCGCTCCACCTACGGCCAGTCTGTGCTGGTGCCCGCCTTTGCAGGTGAAGCCAGGGACCCCCCTCCTCCCTGTGTGACTCTCCTCAGCATCCCCTCTGCGGGCAGGCTGTTGAGCCACCCTTGTCTTCCCTTCCACAGGAGCTATGTCGCTGGCAGGAGCCCAGGGCAGCACCTGGGCAGTGGAAGGAGGGAATAAGCTGGTGTGTTCAGGTCTGCTGAAGCTGACCAAAGCCAGCGTCATCCCAGCCAGGGTGACAGGCATCTCCCTGCACAGCTCGGGTGAGGCTGGGCATGGGCTCTGCTCTGGGTGCTGCTGGCCTGGGTGTTGGTCTGGGTGCAGCAGGGTGGGAGGTTGGTGGTGGCAGCATGGGGATGCTGTGTCTGGAGAGAGTCCTGGTAAGGCATTTGGGCAAGGGCTTGAGGGTCTGTCTGTCTCATCCCCTTGTCTGCTCCAGTGGGGACCCTGGAGTACAGAAATCAACCCTGAGGTTCCTCTCCCTCTCTAATCATGTCCCTCAGGTCTCCTTGTGGCACCATCTTTGTTGCAGGCTAGTTCCCCCATCCAGCACAGAAGAAGGGCTGGGGTCTGGGTGGTGGACTGTGGCCCCAAAGTCCTCCTTGTCTCCACTAGACTGGGCTTCTCAGGAAACTTTCTCTCACAGTCTTGATAAAGTTTTTCTGCTGCCCTAAAGCAGCAGCAACTCATCTATAACTATCAGGTGCTATGGTCCAGCACTGATGTGTACTGGAAAACCAGGGGATGGAGGCTATGCTAGAGAAAAGGGGGCCAGCCAATACCACCTGGGGCTCAGGGTCACTCCTAACTGTCCCCTGCCTCTTTTCAGAGGGCAGAGCCGTGTACCAGGTACACTACGAGAGCAGCGAAGGCCAGGGCTCAGCTTTCTACGACATGGTGGTTGTGACGACTCCCCTGCATCCCAGCAGGAGCAACTTTACTTTTGAGAACTTTGAGCCACCCATTGCTGACTTCCCTGGAGCCTTCCAGCCCTCTGTCACCTCTGTGGTGCACGGCTACCTCAACTCCTCCTACTTTGGCTTCCCCGACCCCAAGCTCTTCCCTTTCACCAGCATCCTCACCACTGACACCCCCGACCTCTTCTTCAACGCCATGGACAACATCTGTCCCGTCAACATCTCGGCAGCTTTCCGGCGCAAGCAGCCCCAGGAGGCTGCAGTGTGGCGTGTCCTCTCCCAGCAACCACTAGACAAGCATCAGCTGAAGACCCTCTTCAGGTCCTACTACTCGGTGCAGGTGACAGAGTGGCAGACATATCCCCGCTACGATGCCGCCAAGTCCCTCCCACCCATTGTGCTCCATGAAAACCTCTTCTACCTCAGCGGCGTGGAGTGGGTGGCCAGCTCCATGGAGATGATAGCCGTGGCGGCCAAAAATGTGGCCCTGCTGGCCTATAACCGCTGGCATCAGGACCTGGAGAAAATCGACCAGAAGGACTTGATGCACAAGGTGAAGACGGAGCTGTGATGCCCGGGAGGGTGGTGGGCCAGGAGCTTCAGTGTGGCGTTGCCTGGGGAGTATTTATTGCCTTGGGGAGACCAGGGGTTTGGGGCTGGGGGACAAGGGACAGGCTGTGTCCCAGATGACTGGAACATGTGTTGCCTTCAGGAATACAGTTCCTGCCCACTGTTGCTGTGTCTGTGCCACGTGTCTCAGTTTCCCTGCTCCCCATCCCTGGGCTCTACTGGAAAGGAACCTGTGCCTTCTCCTGTGGAAAAGGAGTTGTGCGTCTGTGTTTGGGAGGCATCTTGGGGGGCTTCCAGAGGCGAGGCTGGCTAGCGTTGCCAGCAGATGGGTGCCCCGTGTGAGCTGTCTGGCTGCCGCCACAGTCCCTCCTGCCTTCCTGGCTTTGCCCCTGTGGAACTTGATGGTAGGGCTGGTCCTGCCAGTCGCAAGAGGTCCCGTGGGCTCGCCCATGCCATGAGTGGATGGAGTTTAGCCCCACTCATGGGCCTGGTGCCCCGGGGATGGGCTGCAGGGTGGGTTGTCTCAGCTCCTGCTGCGTTCTCCCCATTTCTGGGACTGTTTGGCCTTCCCTGAGCTCTGGGGGGCAGAAGAGCCTCAGTGGGAGAAGCTGGGCAGCACCAACCCCAGGCGGGCAGGGCGGACGGACAGCGCAACAGGCCAAGACAGGGGCCAGCAATGCGCTTTATTGAAGACCTCAGGAGCCACCTAAACCACCAGCCACTCACCCCAATCCCTGGGCTGCCCAGCCTGACTCAGAGGAACTTGTGGGAGGACTGGGGAGGGCTGGGCACTACTGTAGCTGTTGCACTGACAGAGGGAATGAAGGCAAGACTTTGGGAAGGGAGGAGGCTTGATCCTGCCCAGCCAGAAGAACCAGTGGGCAGCTGTGTCTCTCTGTCCCCCAGCCCGTCCTGCTGAGCCCTGGAGGTGTCTCTCTGTGAGGCCACAGGACTGTGTAAGTGGGGGACTTGCAAGGGCTGCCTCTGCACTGGGTGTCCCCAAAGTGGCTGCTTGGGCTGAGACTGGTGGAGTCTGCAGGGGAATTTCGGGGAGCTTCTGGAGCTGCTATCGCTTTGCGCAGGGGCTCCCCTCACCCTGGTGCTCAGCCAGGTGACCCTCTCCCAAAGGGCTGGGCAAGCTTGGGAAGCAAGAGCAAGCTGGTTAGATGCCCATGGGTAGCTGCAGGGGTTAGCTTTGCAACCTCAGAATATGCAGGTGCAGCCCACAGCGATGGTCTCCATGACCATCTGGTACTTCTTGTGACATTTCTTCTTCCCGGAGGGCTTGTGCCCCACCTCGCCTGGCACCTGGCAGAGCAGCCGGCGGACAGGGAGCCGGCTGTAGATGGGAATGCTGGCCATGGTGCGGTCCTCCTGCATCGTGAAGGGGTTGATGCAGCCAGTGCAGAGGCATCGGGCCTCAGGGATGTCTGCTGGGATCCGTGTTGCATCATGGTTTATGCTGGAGGAAAGGGAAAACAAGAGGTGATTGGAGAGACGGTGAGATGGGAGCAGTGAGTGGCTGGAGACAGGCAGGGCAATGCCTCCCTGGGGTGAAATGGGGTTCTACATCGCATCCTATCGCACCCTCCAGCAGCCAGCACAGCCCCGTGATGCTGGACCCATGGGTTCCACAGTGCTTGCTGGCACAGAGCCACTTTGCATGCCCTGAGGGTCCCTGCCCCGAGCTCACCTGTAGGCCCAAGGGGACAGGCTCCTCCGGTTGGACCTCCAGAGCCTCAAGTTGACCTGGCACTTGGTGTCACCTGGCTCAGAGCTGTTCCTCAGCTGGCGCACCATATCCTGAATGCTGTGCTCGTAGTCTGCCATGGTGGTATAAGGGTCATCCGGGGCCCAGGTGAGGGCAGGGGTGGCTGTTGGGGGCCGTGCCAGGCCCCTTCTCCTGCCTTTTGCTGCCTTGCTTTGGTCCTTTGCTTCAGGGACCAGGACCATGGCAAGGGTGAAGATGCAGAGGAGAAGCTGAGGAAGAAGGAGGATTGTGCGTGGCTGCTCGGGCTGCAGGACTGGCATAGAAGTGGAGCTCTCCCAATTCCCAGGGGTCACCAGGTGATGGCAGGACTGAATTGACTTTGGGGAGGCACATGTGCAACCCCCAAAAGGGTGCTGGCCTGCGGGTGAGACCCATGGAAACATTGAGAGCAGTTTGGAGGGATAGTGAGCACAGGGTCATGATGAACCTAGCTGATGTGTGTGGGTGTGAAGACCCTCACCCTGCAACTGGCAATTTGTGTTGCCTAAAGTGCCCCTGTGCTGCCCAAGGTGTGGCCAGTCCCTTTGCTGCCCACCCTGAGGCAGCTGTGTGCTGGGAGGGGTGGGTACACCCTCAGCTCAGGCTGTACCTGCACAGCCTCTGGTTTAAAAGGAGCTTTAGACGTGACACAGTCAGAATGGGATCTTTATCCAAACCCTCCTCTCCCTCCCTCTGTGCACTGAGGACAGTGAGAGAGAAAAGATGCTTTTTCCTTTCCTTCTCCCTCCAGCTCTCAGGGCCGAGCTGCTGTGTGCTGACACCCGGCAGGCTGCCCAGCAGTGAACAAAGTTGCTTTCTGTAGTGCTGCTCCCTGCTATTCGTGTCCCTGCAGTCAGCTGAGGCAGCCCCACACCCTGCCCATGGCTGAACAGTGCCCTGGGGCAGGGACCACTTGGCCAGGGCTGTTTTCCCCCTCTGGTGCCAGAAGGTCCAGTCGAACTGCCCCAGCTTTTCTCTCTGAGGCTGTTGCATCCTCCCCATGCCCAGCATGGGAGCGATGGCCCTGGCAGGCCACAGCAGGCATCTCCAAAGCAAACAAACCCAGGTAGCCACCCGTAAACAACCATGCAAATAATTATATTAAGGAAGGAAAATGAGGAACAAGCCTTGAGCCGCTGAGGAGTCACCTACCAGGTTTGGAGCCCGCTCCATGGCCGTGGAGGGGCTGCCGGCTGCTGTCCTGCAGTGTGGCTGGCACCAGAGAGTCAGGGAGCTAAAAAGGGAAAGCCCCAGCCCCTGGCTGTGTCCTGCCAGAGGTGTGTCTGGTCCCCAAGGTGCCAGGGAGCCTCGGCGCCGGCAGGGCAAGGGGCCAGCGTGGTCTGGGACTTGGCCACCTGCCACTGCCCTGGGCACTGGCTCCACGCTGGTGGTGGCTGTGGTTGGTGGCAGGTCCTCCCTGGACCAGGCAGCTCAGAGGAGCTCCCTGGGCAATAACCTGCCCTGTGGAGGGAATTTGGGCTCTAGTGGTGCCACCAGGATGGTCAGAGCCCTGACAGGGGGAGGAGGGATGTGGCTGCTGGGCTGGAAGAGCAGCCGCTCACAGGAGGACAGGGGGTGGGATGTGTCCTGTGCTGGCCGCAAGGTGTGCAAGTTGCCATCCATGTACCACCACCACCAGCTGTGGCCCCTGGAACTCCCAGACCCTCCTGCCCAGCAATGAGGTGATGACACCCACCATTCCCTGCATCCCTGGTCTGTCAGTCCCCAAACCCTTCCCCTTCTGTTGTCCTCACACCCACTCTCAACTCTGGCCCGTGGGAACGTACCAGCTGTGCCCACAGCTGGCCGTGGGTCTGGGCCCCAGAGCTGCGGGGCACTGGGTGTTAGTGGTGGGTGTGCTCCGGCCTCCCAAGAATCGGGGTGCAGGATGCTGCGGGGGAGAAACTGAGGCGCCGGGGTGCCGGCTGTAAATCCCCATCCCAGGGGAGAGGGGGCTGCCATCGCCCCCCCTGCCCTGGGCTGTCGCTGTCGCTGCGGTCAAGTGCCACGCGATGGTGCTGTCCGCCACCCAACCGCACCCGCTTCATCCATCCCTCCTCCCCTCCATCCCTCCTCCTCTCCATCCCTTCCTGCATTCCTCCTCCTCTCCATCCCTCCCCGCATCCCGCTCCCGTCCCCTCGCGGCCTCAGGCGGGTTCCCCCCCGCTCCCGGCACCAGGCTCTGCCCCGCTCCTTTGGTGGCAGCACTGCATGTTGATTTTTCCTCCTCGCCCCGACTCACTGCACATCCCCGGGGATTTGAAGGCCCTCGAGCTTTGCAGGGCGATGGGAAATTTTCACCTCCTTTTCCCGGTCCATAAACTGGGCCTGCAGAAAACTCCACAAATAGGGTAAAAGTCACTGTCCCCCAACTCACACTGTCCCTCTTCTCCTGCCAGCCCCAGGGAACACAGCCCAGCTGCTCCCACTTGCCCCAGCCCATATTAACATCCCCACGGATGGCCCCAGCACAGCATTTTGGGGGCTTTGCTGTCCCCTTGGGTGAGGTCTGATGCTGTGCACTGAGCACTGTGTCCTGTTTGTCACCTTGGGACCTGGCAGAGGGGACCTGGCTGTCACGAGAGCCCTGCAACCACCTGCCTGTGCTTCCCGGGGCATACGGCAGTGCCCAGCCCTCTGCCACCAGCCTTTCGAGGGTGCTGAGCCAGCCCCTGCCTGCACCCAGTGCCTTCAGTGCCTACCCTGTGACCCCCAGAAGGGCTGGTGAGCAGCCCCAGGCCCTGTGTGTGCCGCGGCCGCCTGTGCTATGTCAGCGCTCGGCAATGCTGTTTACACATGAGAGAGGCGCAGAGGCATCCGTGCCGGCAGCCAATTACCCAGTTTTGATCTTTTTTGGTGAAAAGGAAACCAGGGCTTTTCAGACGTGGCCAAATTTGATAAGCCGGGGGAGGCAGGGATGGGTGCGGGAGACTTTTCCCCACCAGCCTCGTGCGAGGGAAGGGGCTGGGATGCGCAGGCAGCTGGGTCACGGCCAGTCTCTGCCTCCAGGCTGGGACAGCGTGGCTGGAGGACTCTGTGTGCCCATGCTGGCTTCAGTGCCATCCCTGTGGGAGCCGGGCGTGCTGAGGTCGGATGGCCGGGAAGGGCTGGAAACTCCCCCAAGGGTTCCCTGGGAGGGGGTTGCCTGGAGGGGAGAGGAGTTGTGCTTTAGATTTTGTTGTATGTTCTCATCCCTGCCACCTTCCCACCACATTGCCCTGCTGCCATGGGAAACTTGGGTGAAAAGCAGAGCCTGGAGGGAGGGAACAGGCCCCCAAATGGGGCAGGAGGGGTCATGAAGGTAGGGTCTACCTGCCCCAAGTAAACACGGGTGCTTATTTGCCAGGGTAACCATCATGGAAGCCATGGCTGTGCCCCAGCCAAGCCCAAGCTCCATGGGTAGAGGGATGCAGGGCAGCTGTGCCACGCCATGCTCAGCAGGACGGATGCGCTGGGTAGGGACCATGTGGCATGTGGCAGAGTACACGATGAGGACCACAGGTAGGGGAAAGGGGGGAAGCAGAGCACAGTTCCACATTGGCAGAAAATAGCTTTTTGCCTTTTTCTTCAAGCAGGAATGTCCCTGCCGGGGCAGAAGCTGCTGGTGTGGGGTCTGCAGTCCCACAGTGGGCAGTATCGCTGCTGGTGCCACTCCGCAAGGCATGGCAGCTTCTCCGGGCACCAGGAGCCTGGCTCCTCATGGGGCTGGTGAGGCCCCAGCACAGCTGAGCACACACCCACACCTGGGCCAGACAGATGGGTCTGGCGGGAGGCGCCGGCACCACCACAGCACATCCTATCTCCGCGTGAGCAACATTTTCCACTCATCAAAGGAAAGCATGTTCCAGCGAGCTGTCCGGGCCAGAGCCAGCGCCACGAGAAGGGCCAGGCCAGGGCCCTCCTGCATCCCCCCATCCTCCTGGCAGGTAGTGCCGGCCCGGCCGGCAGCGCCGAGCTCACATCCATATTTGCACAACGGCCCACTCGGCGCGTGAGCGGCTCCAGAGACGCCCGAGCCAAAAAGGCTTATTTTAAGCTTGCTGGAAAAAGAACATTGTTTGGTGGGAATTAAAACTCTCCGTTCTCAAAAAAGGGAAAAACAAAAAGCCCTTAATTCTGCCAACTCCTGCCATCGCATAAACACAGAGACACAGCACGGCTGGACGGGGCAGCCAGGAATTCATCATTGCTCTCCCCCTGGCAGCTGCTGTGGGACAAGGACCCGTCCCCTCCTGTGCCCCCATGGTGCTGGCACTGCTCCCAGAGCCCCCATCCTGGCGGGAAAGGCTTGCCCATGGGAGGGAAGGGGCATTGCCCGACACAGTTCTGAGTTGCTGCGGGCAGGAGGGATGACTGTGTTGGCAGCCCAGGTTCTGCACCAGTGGACAGTATTATTTATTTAGCCCTAATCCAGCTGTCCCGCCGGCCCTTCTGGCTCCTCGGGTGGGGAGCTGGGTGTTGCTCGGGGCTGGCTGTAAAGCACACCCTTTGGACCACACGTCGGAGATAACAGCCAGGCAGAGCTGAGCAGGGCTCTCCGCTGGGGCTGGGGACCACCAGCAGCATCCCAAGCTGCCCGGCCCCGGCCAGGAGGCTCTCCGGAGGCCGAAGGAGAGCGGCTGGCGGCAGCGCCGGGACGGCGGGGAGGGAGGGAAGATGCGCATCCAGCACATCCTGCCGCTCCCCGCCCGCACATCCATCAGCCGCGCAGCGTTTACAGCACGTCACTGGTTACACGATCCAGACGCGCAGGTTCCTCCTGCTCCGCTCCTCTCCTGCCTTTTGTTTTCTTTTGCCTTCTGCTGCTGGAGACAGAGCACCTGATGGAAAAAGCCTGTTCTCCCGCTCCCCGTGCTGAAAACACCCTCTTCCTTCCGTCCCTGCCTGCTGTGGGGCCAGCAGCTGTCCCGGCCGCTCCCTGCCCTGGTGCCCCACGTGTGGCTCCCCGGTGGTGGCACTGGGGGAGGACTGGAGAGGCTGGTGTGAGCGCATGGCATGGCACGGGCAGACCCTGGGCCCAGCAAGACCCTTTGGGTGCTCTCTGTGGGGCAGCCCCAGCTCCTCACAGGACAGAGTGGGGCAGAGCCACGGTCTTATTCAGGCAGGGAGGCTGCAAGGACCACCGGGGCTACCCAGGCACTGGTCCCACCAGCCTGAGAGTCCAACAGGCTCCTGGCCCCATGCCTTGCTCCCCCCATGACCCCTGTACTTGCCCTCCTGTTTCACCCAGACTTTTGGGCTCATGGGCTCAGTTCAGAGCATGGGTGGGCAATGCAGGTTTTCCAAATAATTCAGTTTTCCTTTCCCCTGTGCCTGAGGCAGAGGGTCGGACACCAACCCCGGAGTGCTCCAGAGGGGTGGCTGTGCTTTGTGTGGGATTGCAAAGGTGAGACATAATCCTGCCAGGATGCCCTCTGCATCCCAGCTCCTGGCTGCAGGAAGGGCTGGCTCTCCAGTCCCACGTGGGGCACACAAAGCAACCTGGAGCAATCTTCATCGCCTTCCCTGCAAGGCCACAGGGCTGGAGGATGCTCCGAGGCACATGCTTTCCAGGGCAGCGATGTCCTCCAGGTTCATGAGGAGAAAGACTCTTATTTTAGGGCTTTGATGGCTTTTGCCTGTGGACAGGCAGCCAAGTTCCCAGTTTGCCAGGGCAAGGCAAAAGGCAGAGGTCAATGGAAAGCTCAGCAGTGGCACTGACATCTCTCCTGGTGGGTTGTGCTCAAGTTAAACTTCTCCCTGTGTCCCTGGGCAGGAGACCACTGCAGCATATGCAGGGTCTCCCAAGCTTCTGGTGAATCATCATAGATGGAAGCTGGTGGTTTGAAGTCAGAGCAGACAGTCTCCTGCCCTGGTTCCCATTCCCTGCTCCTCCGTGCTGCTTTTTTAGCAGTCTGGGGAGGGAAGGGATTTACAAAGCAGCACAGGCCAGTCCTGAAGGTCACCTTCAGCGCCGCTCCAGCCTAGCTCCCCCATTAATCACACTGTCCTGTCCTGCGTGTTGGTGAGGGAGGCAGGGGCTGTAATAATATACGGGCCAAGAAATGCCCTCCTGCCCCACCCCAGCAGTCTCCTCTGATGTCAGGCAGCAGATGAAAAGGCTGTAAATTTGGTGGGTTTGCATGTTAGCAGGGCTCACAGGAGAAGGGTTTCTCTCATCACTTCCCAGGCTCTTGGGAAGGTGGAAGCAGCCATGCAGAGCCTGCCCAGCGGCTCCCTCTCCATCACTGCCCCGTGGCACCACCTCGTGTGCAGGCAGCAGCCAGTGGTCCTCTCCCTGCTGGCTTAGGACTTGCTGCTTGACCTGTGCCCTCACACCCAGCCGGGGGAGAGCCAGAGGTCAGGGAATTGGGAAAAAAAGTCACTTTCGTGGAGATATTGAAACTGAATCTGTGGTGAGGAGGGATGGCTGGGCAGCATCTTAGTGAAGGAGTAACAAAAACAAACTCGTGCCAAGGAATCCTGCTTTGCCCCAAATGTTTTTCTTATGGAGTTGTAATAAGACAAGAGCTGTAAAGATAGTAACCTCCTAAACATTACCTTATTAAGGCTTCTCAGAAACCACAGGGCATGACCCCTCTGGGTCATGGAACAAGAGAGCAGCATCCAGCGAACAAACAGAGGCTAACATTACATTTTTCACTTCATTTAGGAAACCTGCTTTCTAATTATAGTGTTTGTTTAATGGCAGACGTTAGTTGCGCCTCACTCAAAGCCAGCCCACCAAGAGGAGAGGGGAGAGCACTCAAAGCCAGCCCACCAAGAGGAGAGGGGAGAGGGGAAGGAGGGTGGCAGGACTGGGACATTTCCATGCTGGCTCTCGGGGAGGCTGCTAGGCTTCCAGGTACTGGGTTGGGGATGAGCTTGGTACTCATGGGCACAGGGTGCCCAACACAGCAAGGGGTGTGGGGACTGGAAGTGGTGTGGGAGGGCTCTGTGCCCATGGAGAGCCCCATCGTGGCCTGGGGACATGCCACATGTCCTCACTCTGTGCTGTGCACCAAGGTTATCTCCAGTGGAGGGAGGAGGACCACCCTGCTGTGGACTGTGCTCTGCATAGTTCCCACTGCATGTCCAGCCTAGCCTGGGCTCGTTCTGTGCCTTAGTGACAGTGGACAGACCTGCTGGGAACTGGCTGCCACTGGGCCCTGGCAAAACCAAGGCTTGTCTTGGGCCACTGGATCTCTGTGTGTGCAGCAATGAAAACAAGGACTGGGATTTTTTCCCCCAGTCTGCTGCCAGCAGCCCCCAGGAAGCACTTCATATTCCTGGTCAGGTACCTGAATAGTGTCTCTTGCTCTTTGGGGGACACCTGCTGCCTCTCCCCCTTGGGTCTGAGCATGCTGCTTGCATGTCCAAGCACTGCTGCTGCTGTCTGTGCCCTCCTGACAGGTGCTGGGCAACCCTTGGGGCTGCTTTCTGGTGCCTTGTCCAGCACAGTCTGGTTCCCTGCTTCTCCTTTACTGCAGCTGGCAAGGCAGCACCCTCCAGAATGAGAGATGTCCCAGGGACACACACGGAGGTGCTGCAGGGATGTTCAACTCCTGTAGCTGTGCCTTTGGTGATACACAAGTCCAGAGGGGAGCTGGAGGGACACCAAACGCTCCACACCATCCCTATACAAAGCCTGGCATGATGGCAGAAGGGCCCTGGCCCTGGCTTTGGGGCAATAGACTCAGGAATCTGGAAACAGTAGTAGCCCACTCCTTTCCCAGCTCTTCTGGGATGTGTTAGTGGTGGAAGTCCTGTGCTGTCACTCTTACTCCACATTTGTTCCCACTGAGGTTATAGCAGCACATGTACATCCCCTGGCACCAGGAGTGTTCAGGAGCCACCACTGTGCTCGTGCATGGCTCAGGATCAAGCTCCTTCCCAGGAGCTGGGATCCTCTGAGGACATGAGACCCCAGTTCTTTGCTCCCCTCAGGGAGTGTCACCTCCTTGCAGACCCAAAGGAGAAGCTGGTGGTGCCTCCCCTTGCTCCCTGGCTCTCCCTCGGTTATCGTGTGCTGCAGAGGCTGTTCCTCCTGTTCCAGAGCTCTACTCCACTGCTGGATGCACTGCCCGGGGGGGTCCCATCTCAGCTCTGTATTGCCCAGAGGCGCTTGGGCAGAGCAGCGGTGTCCGGAGCAGAGACAATCCTTCCTGATGGCCAGAGCAGGAGGATGAAGGCGCTTTGGTGCCGGGTGTTTCCCGCCTGAGCTGCCAACTGGCCGCTCATTAATGGGGCCCCAGTGCCGGCTGGAAGCCATACATGGCCTCGTGGTGCACACGGGGCCGGGAGGGGCCGGCGCCGACGCAGCCCTGCAGTGACGGAGCTGCCACACGGGCTTCCTGCGCCACTGAAACCCGGGAAAGGTGCCACGTGCCTCCAGCCCTGCAGCCCTGGCCTCGCTCCACCATCCCATGGGGGTCCCAGCCTCGCTGGCACTTGAGCGTCTCATCCTGCACACACGGGCAGGCCAGTGAGAGCCCTGTGGCCGCTGAAATGCCTTTTTTCCCAGGCCAGATGGAACTTTTCAAAGTAATGGGAGTCACGAGCCACCTCCAACGGGGCCAGGGAGCATCTTCGCTTCCTTCCCCCGGCCGGCAGGACGAACGCCAGCGCCGCCCCGGCTCCCCGGCCCCACCATCAGCCCCGCTGTACCCCCGCCCCACCGGTGGTGGGATGCGCGTTCCCTCCGCGCACCGTCCCCGGAGGAAGCCGGTTACTGCAAACAACTTTCTCCGGGCGGGATGGCCTGGGTTCCCAGGCGCGTCGCTGGCAGCCAGCGCAGCCCTGGCCGCTCTCCTCCCCCTCGCTCCCCCCAGCTCTCCTTCCCTCGCTCCCCCTCTCTGACTTAATGACTTCCACATGGGCCTCTGGCATCCCGAGCCAAGCCTCCCAGCATTGTCTGAAATCTCCAAATTTAGAAGAAATATGAAAATTGTCAAGCGGCCCTTCCTTAGGGGGTAAAAGCAACACTGGGCTGTGCGGCGGCGGGTCACGGCGGAGGGCCCACGTGACGGCACCCCAGCCAATGGATCCCCTCAGCGCCCGTGACAGCGGTGCCCGTCGGCAGCCTGGCCTCCTCCGGCAGCTCATATAAGGTAAAAAGAAAAAGGTTTTCCAGCTTTCTGAGCAGCCTGGAAGGAGTTTTTCACCAAGGGCTCGCACGCCAGCCGCTTAAAAAAGCCCGGCTGGCAGCGCCGGGGTCCCAGTGGCGGGTTATAATGTGCCGGGAGGAGGTGGCGGGCACGTGCCCGCGTTGCTGCGGTGCCCCGCTGCAGGTGTGGGGCTGCAGGTAAGTGCCCACGGGTGGAGGGAGCAGGAGGGTGCCTGAGTGGGTGCGTGGGGTGGCGGGAATGGGGGGCGGTTGGTGCTGAGACTCCCCAGCAGCGTGGGACATCCTGCTCTGTCTGCTGCCTGCCCTGGGACAGGCAGGGGAGAACGCGGCTCCTCCAGCATCTCCCTCTGCCAGCCCCATCCCGGCACGCTCAGACCAGCTGGCTTTGGTGAGGTGGGCAGGGGTGCCCACGCACCGGGAGGACAGCGGAGCACAGCCATGAGGTGCCAGCAGGGAAACCTGGCGGGCATGGAGCTGGGGAGGAGTGGCCGGAGCTGCCTCAGGGCTAGGTGGTCCTTGGCAAAGGGATTCCCCAAAGTCTGTCCCATCCTGGCTTGGTGGACCTCACCCAGCTTTTCAGATGTGGGGAACTGCCCTCCCAGGGCTGAGGAAGGAATTGCTTTCTGCTCTGTGTGTGTCTAGGATGGAAAAAAATGGGAAGCCGGAGGCAAGCCCAGGCGGGTGGGCTCCCCACACTGTGGGGAAATGGGCTGCTCGCTTACCTCCTCTGCCTGGCCGTGCTGCTGCCACTTTTTGAGGAAAACAAGGTGGAATGGGGCCAGGGCTCCCTGCCTGAGGCTTGCAGGGTGTTGGAGCTGCCCTAGCCAGTGCTCTTGCACCAAGAGCATCCTGCTTTTGGGACCCCAACCACAGCCCCGCCTGTGCTGCTGCCCCACTCTGTGCCCTTGGCCATGGCCCCAGCTGGCTCTCCTGGTGTTATCCCAGCTGCTGGTGTTTTCCTGGCTCCATCGCTCACCGGAGGAATGGTGGCCACATCCTCAAACACCTGGAGCTGCAGCAGCAGCTGCAGAGTGTGTGACCCTGTGGAGCCAGTCCCTGCCCCTGGCCTGGACATGGGGCTGGAGTGGAGGGCACCACGTGATGGCAGGACAGCAGTAGCTGTTTCATCAGCAGATCACCTGGGGACACTGTGCCGTGCCACCAAGCTGCCATCTCCCCCTGCCTCCTTCCTCTGCAGGGATAACCACCAGCTGCTCTTCAGGTCCAGCACAAGGACAGAAGGTTCAACCAGGGTGTGATGCCACCCCTGCAGGGGATACAAGCTTCTGTATGGGACATGTGTCCCTCTGAAAAGGGACAATGACAGTAACCAGGGCACTGCAACCTCTCAGGGCAGGCAAGGCCACCATGGTCCCAGTTTGCCCCCATCCCACTGTGCAGCAAGGGCTTCCTGTCATTGCTGGCTGCTCCTGGGGAAGTTGTGGCATCTTGGCATGGGGATGCTGCACATGGGGCTGGGAAGCCACTGATGTGACACGACCTGTGTCCCCATTCCAGTGGCAATGTCCCCGGCGCAGGACTATCCTGTCTGTGCCTTTCCTGGCTCCCCAGCCTCTGTGTCCCATCCAGGGAGCCCTCCAAGGGGCAATGGCATGGCCTCCCTGCTGCTGGCCGATGGGAGAGAAGTTAAGTTCCAACAAACACAGGCAGACGCCTCCGCCAAAGATTTCCCAAGCAGTTATCGGTAGGAATTCAGGGAAGGCTGTGTCTAGACAGGCTGCAGCTCTGGGTGGCTGCTGGATAGAGTGGCATTTCCCTCCAAACTTGTCAAGAGGCAGTCTGCAGATGATTAAGGGCCCTTTTTTCCTCTTGGTCTCCTTTTCTGTCCAAAAACTAGTCTTGGGCTTGCTCAGGCTTTTCCAAGGATTGTTCTTCTGCAGCCCTTGGCTCATCCCTGGCATCCTGCTGCTGCTCCTGTCCCAGGGCAGAGCGGGGAGAGTTGGTGCCCAGTGGTGCCTCCTGATGCAGCTCCTGGTGAACAGGGCCGCGGTGAATCACATCCCCAGCCCATGGCACCACTGCCACTGCCTGCTGTCCGGTGAGGGCTCTGGCTGTGGTGGGCACTGCTCTGTTGGGCACTGCCATGCCGTGGCAGGGTGCTGGGCAGTGGCGTGACACAGACATCCCACAGGCAGGAGCACAGGCAGCAGAGGGGCTGTGCTGGACTGGGAATCCAGTGCTCCCCAGGGTGGCCCCAGCACCTGAGCCTGTGTGGGGCAGAGGCAGAGAAAGCTTAGTGATGAGGCAAGAGGCTGGAAATCTGAGCTCTGGAGCTGTTACACCATCCTTTGACCTTGGCCAGGAGCACAGAGGAGGCAATCAGAGCAGATCCTGCACAGGGGAAGGCTCCAGCCTGAAGCCCAGTGTATGTACTGTGGCTAAAGGCCAGTGGGTTCTGGGGACTGAGTCTCAAATCCCTTTGCCTGCCTGGGACAACATACATTCACAGGATTCATCTCAGCCCTGGCTCTGGCCTGCCCCGGGCAGTGGGAACATGCTGCCAGCCCACCCTGGGGATGTTCGGGGAGCTGGGGCAGTGTGTGCCCACCACCAGCACCTGCCAGCTGGGCTTACAGAGGGTGCAGAGAAGGAGAGTCTTCTCCACCTCCTCCTCTACTAGCCACCAAGGGGGTCACTGGCCAGGAGCTGCTGTTCCCCCAGCCCTCAGAGTGCCCCTTAGGACAGGGACAGCAGGGACAGAAGCTGCCACAGTCAGGGAGACAAAGGGCAGAGGCTGGAGTCAGACCCGATGCAGAGCCAGGGACACAGTTACCTGAGGGGGATCAGGCTTTTTTGTCCCACACCTCAGTGACACCAGACTGGACACAGAAAGGGGACAGGGGTTGCCCTGGGCTGCTCCAGGGATGGACAGGGACCCTTCCTGGCAGCGACATCCAAATCCTCACTGCACACTCAGCCCATGCAGCTGAGCATGGAGCTCATGTGGCTGTGCCAGCACTGGCCAGGGGCAGGGGGAAGCAGCGGCTCCAGGGCAGAGCTGGGCTCTGCAGAACAGCACAGCAGGAGCCCATTGCAGAACCAGTGCTGCGGGAATGAGCCACCTCAGGGGGTCTGCTGTGAGCCAGCGCCTTCCCACTGCAGGATGAAGGTGAGGGATGAAGCTGCTTTGTGCTGGTGGACAAGCTGGGACAGCCACGCTGCCTGTGGGGATGGGCAGGGGACTTTTGAAGGGCCATCAGGCCCCCGAGCCAGCCTTGTACCTGCACCAGGTACACACTGTGCGTGGCTGTCAGCTGAGCAGGTGACAGACATGTGTGGTCGGGCTGAACCAGCCTGCCCAGGCTCTGCTTCATGTGAGACATCTAAGTAGGAGTTTCTGAGCAACAGCATCTTCTCTGTGCTGCTGTCTCTGAAGTCGGGAAGCCCAATGCAGTGCAGTGCCAGGGCTGCAGGAGATGCTCAGGCATCCTGGGAGGGCTGCCCAGGGCACAGCCAGTCATGCCAGTCATGCACCAGTGCCACCTGCCCCACTGTGAATCTCAGGGGGCTCAGCCCCAGCTGGGTCTGTGTTGGGATGGGAGTGCGACAGCGCTGTTAAACCCCTTTCCCAGTGGCTGCGGGGAGGTGGGATGTGCTGGAAATGCTGGAGGCTTCTCACCCTGTGGCAGCAGGACATGTGGGTACTGGCTGGTGGTGTCTTTGCCCTGTGATCCCTGGGAGGAAGAGCATCTCCCCACTCTGCAGGGACACCCCTGGCATGGTGGGCAGCACAGGGATGGACAGCATTGCCTCTCCCTCTGCTGGGAGGTGTATGAGCAGCTTCACTGGGACAAGGGATGGCAGCAGACGGGGCTGCGAGATCTGATGTGCCACATGTGGGGCGGATGCCCCGTGGTGGCCAACAGGTCACCCTAGTGCTCGCTGTGGGACCGGCTTACTGGTACAAAGGGCAACGTCTCTCTCTCCCAACCTGGCCTTCTTACCTGGGATCCCTCACTGCAGATTTGTCCTTCCTTCTTTTCCTCTCTCTTTTAAACCTTATTTTTTAAATTTCTCTTTTATTATTGCCCCTCCAACCTCCATGAGCTTTGCCAGAGGCTCTGCTGGCATGGGGCAGCCCAGCTGCATGGGCACTGCAGGGCTATGGTGCCTCTTACATCAATCCCGATGTAACTTTTGTGCTTTATTTTTTCCCACATCTCATCTCTTGTGTGCTGTGAACTCAGCCCATTTATGGCATTTTATTTTAGTGTCTTTAACTGCTCGGCTGGGAGGGCAGAAAGCAAGGCTGGGAAAGATGGGGCCTGTGAAGGGCATGAATTACAAACTGGGCTCCTCTTATGTCCAGGCAATGCTGTGTGCACATCCCCACTCCCCCTTCTCCCTTGCTGGAGCAGAGATAAAATGATAGAACCGAGATAAGCAGCCAAAGTTCTGGCAGCTTAATGAGCTCCAGCCACACCATGGCTGTGCCTCTGCCAGGGGAGAGGGGATCTGGTTGCTCCATGCCCACTCTGGCTCCAGGGTCTTTGCCAGCCTCATGGGAGCTCCTGCATGCCCACCATGCCCAGTATCCCCTCAGCCAGCTCCATCTGGGAGCCATCCAAGAGTGGGGTGAGGAGCAAGCCCAGGAGTAAGGAGGATGCTGGAGCAGCCACCCTACACTGCTTGAGAACAGTGTCCATGGGGAGCTCTCCCTGTCTCGCTCCAGGTTCCCACCAGCCCTTTCCAGAGAGGGCTGGAGGTTTGTGACGTGCTGGCCTGGCCCCGCTGGGACTTCACCCCTGCACCACTTCCTCCAGACCGGGAATGTGACGTGTAAACAAAGCGGGAGGGCTGGTGCCGGCACCGGCTCCCACGCTCCGCGTGCCCTGGAGCCAGCACCAGGCTCCAGCCCTCGCCAGCAGGCTGCCCACACCCCAAAACACCTTCCAGCAGTGGGATGGGTGTGGGGCTCAGGGCTGTGCTGCCCCACTATGGGAGAGGCAGCGCTGGGAGGAGGAAACCAGCCAAGGATGGGGAGATGGTGGTCTGAGGGCCAGCAGCAGCAGGGAAGAGCTGAGGCTGTGGGAAAGGCGATGACCTGTGAGCCTTGGCTCTTCCTTAGCTTCCATGCATTTTTCCAGCCACAAATCCCCATTCTGCTTCTCCTGCCCCTCTAGAGGCTCCTCACCCCAAAGCCAGGCTCTGTTGCTGGAGGGTTTCAGCATCTCAGCACAGCACTGGCGCCAGTGGCTTTGCAGGGACCAGTGGGTTCTGCATGGTGGCACAGGACTGGGCACGGCGGTGGTGAGGCAGAGACAGCAGGGCCAGTCCCCTGCCCTGGGGTGACAAACAAGGAGATGTCAGCAGGGAGGTGACAGAGGCCTTGTTTGTCCCTGGGTGCTCTCCAGTCATCCATTCCATGCCACCACCCTGTGCCTCAAGTTGGGTGTGGAGGATCCCAGCTCTTCAGAGACACCAAATTAGGTGATTTCTCCCTCGCCCTGGCCCCGGGAGGAAGGAGCACAAACCAGATGCGCTTTCTTCTCTGCACCCATCCCTGCTCTCAGCCCCCCAAACCTGCTTCTTTGTTCTTGGCATTATAATTTATCCCAGCAAAGCCCGGCAAGAAAGCACAGCATCCCCCTGGGCCCCCTTGGCTCGCCCCCAGCATGGGAGATGGGGGCCGCTCGGTCTCCAAATCTGCCTTTTTGACCATAAAAGGGCAGGCACGCAGCCCCAGCAGGAGGATGGGAAAGGGAAGGCAGACCTATTTATAGCTGAGCATCAGGACCTCAGCCTGAACTCGGGGTTAATCAGCCTGTGACCAGATTAGGATCTCCCCTGGCCCCTCCATTTTCTCATAAACCTTTGATTTAATACCAGCGCTGGCGAGGGAGGGAGAGAGGAAGGGAGGAAGGGAGAGAGGAGGCACCTCTCCTCCTAAGAGGCCACCATGGTCTGTGGGGGACAGGATGGAGATGCTAGGGGACAGGACGGAGATGCTGGGAGAGCTGGAAGGCCCCACTGGGAAGAGCATTGGAGCTGTCCTGCCACCAGCTTGTGCTGCAAAGTGCCAGGGAGCAGCATCCTTGTGAGATTGCTGCCTGTGAGGGACACAACGGGCAGCAAGATCTGCCCTGGGGTCAGTTCCTTAAATTTTTGGAATTGATCGAGTCCTTCCAGCAAGAGCATATTCCTCTACATCATCCCAGGCCTCCTGACCCTGGAGCGAGCACCTGAGCAGGTCCTTGGGCAGGATTTACCTTCCCTGGTGCTACTTCAGCCAGCAGGAGGTGGCATTAGGGCTGGTTGGAAAGCTGATGACCAGAGAAGGACCAAAGCTCATCTGGGGCAGGGATGAAGTTCTGATAGCTGGTGGAGATCAGGATTTTGAGGGCCGAGAGGAGGGGAAAGGATGTTTGCACAGGGCTGAGCATCACTCAGTTCCTTCCCCCAGGCAGAGAGGCAGGAGCAGAGCCGTCCTGGCTGGGAGCTCATGAGTCCCTCAAAAGACCCAGCCTGGCCTTGCAGATCTGGGGAATTTCAAGGAGCAAACAAATCCCAACTGCTATTAAAAAAGGACATTTCCTGCAGCAGTGGCCTGCCTGGAGAGGGGAAAGGGCGCTGTGTTGTAACCGCGGGGAGGGCCGAGCTCTGACTCAGCCCAGTGCTGCTGGGGAGGCAGCTCGTGGCCACGGAGCACTCTCCTTGCTCCCATCCTTGCGGCACGCACCGGCAGCAGCAGGGCAGGCACACGGGGACACGGCTCGGCAGAGGAAAAGGCTGGAGGTGAGCAGCGGGCTGGGGCATGGGCAGTGCCAGCACAGCTGGTGGGACCAAGGAAGGAGCCGGGGGATGTCCTGGGCATGCACACCATGCCCTGGGCACCCTCCAGACAGCCTCAGTCCAGGGATGTGTGCTGGACCCACAGCATCAGCAGGGTCATGATCCAGCTGTTTGTTATTCTGGATTCTTCCAAATCCATGTGGTGTGTTCACACCCACACGAGCAAGGGGACAAGCAACCTGGGGCTCTCCCGGCAGGCTCTGGTTGGGGGACACTGGTGTCCCCCAAAGTGGCAGTGCCCCAGCTGCAACATGAGTGTGGTGACCACATGGCACATTTTTGGCAGTCATCTTTCATTGGGAAATTGGGAGAAAACCAGGAGTAGAGACAAGGGGGAAAGTGCAGGCCCAGCAGTGCTGGCTTTTTTGCCCCATCGTGGGGACATTGTAGGGGAGGTGGGGGTGCCTCTCTGCCCCAAGACCTCCTCTCAGGCAGGGGTGGGTGAGCCATGGCAGATGTTTTGCCTCCAACCCAGCGTGATGTGCAGCCCAGCGCATTCCTCCAGCCTTTCTCGGCGTTCCTTCCCCCACGGCCACCTCCCCGGGGACAGCAGCTGAGCTCTCCCAGCCCTGCACCACAGGGGCTTTGTCCTCTCTTTTCCCACCAGGGCTGGGACAGTGGCAGGAAAAGCACAGGGCCCATCCCCAGGACCACAGCAGGGCTCCCCCCACACCCGAGGACCTGCCACTCACCCCAGGAGAGGAGGACATGTCCCACGCCTGTGGGCTTTGGGCACACAAGGCTTCGAGCAGCAGAGGGAGGCCTTTGAGTGACTATTGTAGGGTTTGTTGTGTGGATAGAGCTGTTGGCATTGCTGTCCTCAGTGGCATGGGATGCTGGGCACCCAAAGGGGGCCCCACAGCAGCTGCCGAGGGTGGGACCCCAAGAGCTTGTGTCTCCACACTCAGCTCTGTACCACTGTGCTGATTGACATCCTCTGTCTTGCAGGGTCAGCTGGGGGAATCCCTGAGAACACCAAAGCTGCCAAACACACAAGAGGACTGTACAGCCCCAGAAACATGGCCAGCAGTGAGAGATGGGCAGAGCCAGCATGCCAGCACAGGCACCACCACAGGCCCTTTCCCTGGGCACAGGCAGGGATATGCTAAAGGAAAACCTGCCCATTCCTCCTGCTCAGCCATGCAAAGGGGGCTGCATCCCAGGGGAGGGTTCCCCGGGGCTGGCTCTCAGGGGCTGGATTCCAGGGGTTGGATCCCAGGGATGGATCCCAGGGCACACTGCAGTGCTGCACATCGCTCCTGCAGAAAGCACAGTCACCCCTTCATGGGGCTGGGAAGAGGCTCTGCAAAGGCACAGGGTGGAAGGAGGGTCCCTGCAGCACTTCCCCTGGTTCTGGGTTCCTGTGGCTGTTCTCACACTTGGCCGGGACCCAGGGCTGGCCTGGCTGTGGCTGGTATAGAGACAACCCCACACTGGCCAAGGCTGCTTCCAACCCTTGTTCCTGAGCAACAAGATGCCACAAGCTTCCCAGGGCTCCTTCCCCCAAAAGAACAAGAGGCAGCAGACAGGAAAGGCTGGCCCATCGCACAGGGTGGTTTCTGCCCTGGCTCCCAGCTGGGTGCAGCGGGCTGGGGGGGCCAGGGCCGGATGCAGGGGCTCAGGGTGGAGATGCACCATCTGCTTCTCATCAGGCCTCTGGGAGCGTCGGGGCTGCCTGGGCCCGGCAGCGGCTGCGGCGGTGATAGATGGTCTGTTTATCACGTTCCGGCTCTGCTCAGGATGTTAGTGTTCGCCTGCAAGAGACAGTTCTGGGCTCAGCCACTCCCTCCATCCTCCCTCGTCTCCTGCTTCCCCCCCAGATCCTTGCCCTTGAGGCCAGATGGGCTGAAGCCTGTCCAGACCCGGGGAGGGGGAAGATTCAGAGTGTCCCCGTTCCATAGCACCTGGTCCTTGCTCATGGGAAGGGCTGGGCTCAGCTCTGCCACCCTGGGAATGGCCAAAGTCTGAGCTTGGGAAGCCGAGGTGCTGGCCAGCTGCAGGCTCTCCTGGGGACAGGGACAAGGACAAGGGTGGCGAGGGACAGCAGGAGTTTTCACATGCTCCTCACCCCCCAGGGTGGAGAAGGGGCAGAGGGCAGGGAGGGACGTGCTGTGTGGTACCCAAAGCCCCACACCATCCCGTTCACCTCCCCATGAGGGTGACTCTTGTCACATTCACCCTCTTGCCCTCTGCACTGGCTCTCAGGGGAGACACATGGATTTGGAGGGAGACATACCACTCCTCCATCCCCATGTCCCTATCCTTGTCTGTCCCTGCAGAGCTGGGGCCAGGCTGAACTACCAAGCCCAGAGGTCTATCCTGCCAACATATTGGGATTGAGCACAAGAGACAAGGGCACTCAGCTCTGGAGGCAGGGGCAGCTTCTTGCCTGCACCCAGCCTGTCAGGCAGACACACAGCCCTGCTGTGTCCCAACCCATGGACACACGTCAGCCACGGCAAGGATGACCACAGACACTTCCATGTCTCCCAGCCCAAGGTGCAGTGCTGCATCTCTGGTCAATTGGGAGTCTGAGATGAAGCACTGTAGCTCGGGAAGGGAGGAACTGCGCACCCTGGGGACCACCGGGACCCCCCACCCACTGGGACAAGTGACACAAGGAGAGCTGAGCCCTGGCTGCAGGAAAGGCCTCATTCCAAAGCTCCAAATCCCTGCGAAGAGCAAGGAGGGACAGGAGGGTGAGGAGGTTTCTCCTTGCAGCAGAGGGATCCCAGTGTCTGCTTGGGACCCCCAGTCCGGCGCTGGGCACCAGTTGGAGGGGTCACACAGAAACATGGGACCCTTGTACAGGGGAGGCACAGCAGGGATGCAGCAGTGCTCCCCCCGTCAGCCTCATGCGGAGCCTGGACAGCGACAAGGATGCATGGAACCGGCAGAGAGTCTGCGTTGCCATGTCCTCAGGGTCCAGTTTTCCCAGGAATCCCTTAGGCGCTACGTTGGGGATTCCTGGAAATACTGTTCTTGGGGCCACGGCTCAGCAGCCCATCCCAAGGGGAGCCACAGCCTGCAGAAGAGCCAGCAATGCAGGTACAGGGTCATGGGGTGGGCTGGGAGGGGGGGGCCCAAGTATCCCAAATGTGGGGAGGGGGATAACCCTGCCCCGCACACCAAGGGGTGATGGATGTCCCCACTGATCACCCCTCACTACAGAAGGATGTGGCTGGTAGACAGGCAGCCTCACACACCCCTCCTGCCCTGCCCTGGCCACCCAGGGTCAATAAAGGTCTCAAATCCCAAGTGACTCTGTCCTGGCTGATCCTTTGGGGCTGGGAGGAGCATAGGAGGCAAAGGACTGGTGCTGGCAGGGTTTGGGGTAGAAAAGAGGGACAAGGGCTGCCTGTGGAGCACAGCCTGAGGGATCGATCTCCCTTCTGTGCCATCCCCCACCACGGCCCTGCCATTCTTGGTCCTGCTGAGCTCCTGTAAAAGGAGCTGATGCGTCGTCCTGTTGGGCAGTGACAGCAACCCAGGCAGCAGCTGCCTCAGCCAGGGCTAGGTTCTCTCCCTGCAGCCCCCAGGCACCCTGTATTGATCACACCCTGCCTGCACCGGGCCCTGACTGCACCAGACACTGCCTGCACAGGGATCAGTGTGGGCAGGCAGGACAGAGACAGAAGGAGGAGACAGGTGCAGCACACAGATACAGGCAGCAGGCAGGCGTAAGTACAGAGAGGTGCAGGCAAAGGCAAGCACACAGACACACTCACAGGCAGGTGCAGGCACAGGCAGGTAAAGGCACGCCGAGGTACAGGCAGGTGCAGGCACAGGCAGGTAAAGGCACGCCGAGGTACAGGCAGGTGCAGGCAGCAGGCACGCACAGGTACGGGCAGGTGCAGGCAGCGGCCGACACAGGCAGCAGGTCGGGCAGGCGGCCGGCAGGTGGCGCTGCTGACCAGACGGGACCATGCCGGGCCAGTCCTGCCCATCCCAGCCCTGCCCGTCCCTGGGCCGGCCTTGCTCCTCCAGCCGCCCCCACCCACCGCCAGGTGGGCAGACACCCACCGCAGGGACGGGACCCCGGGGCCAGCCCTGGGATGCCGACACAAGCCCCACCGTGCCTGGCACAGCCCGCAGCCTTGTTCCCACCCAGCCCGTTCCCAGCTCCCCAACGCCTCCGCCGCCGTCCCGCTGACTCATCGGGAGCAGCCGGCAGCTCCCAGGCGGCCCCGGGGGATGCTGACGCGGGTGGGACACGATGCCCGAGCTGCCCGTGCCCAGCACCTCCCCACGGGCACCATTCCATCCATTCCCGCATCCCGCAGTACTCGCTGCCTGCTCTGCCGGGACCCAGAGAACCGGCAGTTCCTTTAGGGAGATGGAATGGGCACCCCGGTGAGGTTTAGGAGAACCCGCCCGAGACGCCATCCCAAACCCAGCCAAGAGAGGGGCAGGGAGGGGGAAAGTCCTTTCCACCCCACATGAGAAGGAGAAGAGGAATTCACAAAAGCTCTCTGGAAACAGCAAGGCAAAATCCAAACCCTGGTCCTCCCCTTGACAGCACTGTTGGTTTGCCACGGCTCCAACAGCTCCGTTTCAACCCTTTCCAAGCAGTTTGTTTTGATTTGGGTTGTTGGGGGGTTACACGACATGCCGGTGCAGGAGGGAAAGCCATGTCTCTCACACACACCCAAATTAAAAAAATACAGCACTTAGATCAGGAAATGCCAGCTCAGAGAGCTTTGATTGTTTCCTTCTTTCTTTTACTCCCTTTTTTTCTCAGCCAGAAAACCTGTCAACGTTGACCCTGTCCCTGAGAGAGATTGAGGTTTGGACAATATTAGCAAATTCTTGCCAAAAAAAGCCCTTTAATCGAAGAATTCCTGACCTTCCCCCAGCTTGCCTGTGAACCAGCTGCCCCAGGCACCGCAGGGACACACCAGTCTCCTCCCAGTCACCAAAAGAAGGGCTGGGGCTCCACTCCCCTCCTCTATCAGCTTCCAGGTGCGTGGTTCCAGTGTCCCCCCTTAGGACCAGGGGCATCCCCAGCTCCAAGCACAGGGTTTATGCACAGCTCCAGCAGCTCTGGGCATAAAGGCTGGAATGCTGATCAAGTTACCTGATAGGGGAACTGTGGCACACATCCCCTGCCTGTCCCTTGTCCCCAGAACAACACAGCCAGGACCCTTTCACCTGCCCCAGGACGGTGGGAGTGAGGATGGCAGGGCCATGTGGGATGGGACAGCAAAGCCACAACCCTCCTCGAGGGGTTGGCAGAGCCCAGAGCTGGGGTGGGACAGGCAGCTGTGGCCCTGGGTGCCACGGACAGCAAGGGGAGCCCTGCCACCCTGGGCAAGATGCCACCCCAGCACTGTCACAGGCGCCACGCGCTCCCTGCCTCAGTTTCCCCACCAGTGTTGGCACAGAGTCCTGGGGAGGGCTCAGACACTCGGCACAGCTCAGCCTGCCCAGCTGGCCGGGCACCAGCCAGCCTGTGCCGCGGGCCTGCCCTGATGGGAAGGGTGTTGTCCTGACTCAGCCGGCAAAACCGGCAGCACCTGGAGCTGCAGCACCTCCTGGCAGCGGCAGCACCTCCTGGCACAGCCCCTACCCAGCACCAAAGAGGGGGCAGGGAAAGGCAGCGATGGCAGAGCAGGGCTGCTATCCCTGCTCTCACTCTTCCCCTGTTCCTGGCAGGATGAGCCCCCCCGTGTTCCCTGCTCTCTGCAAAGCACCCAGGAGACGAGGCCAAGCTGCCACACTCCCTTTTTTGGGCAGATTTTCCCCTTCCACCCCTCCAAGAGTCCTGCATTGTCTTTGCAGAAACTCAGCAGCCATAAATCCTGCTCTGCCCACAAGGACTGCCTGCCAGTGCTTCCCTGTCTATTCCCCATCTCTTCCCAGATCTGCCTGGTGTGCTACATCCCTCCAAAAATCTACTGGGGGTCTCTTACTGCCTCATTAGAGAGAGCACTGTGCTGGCAGCCAAACCCCAGCGCCCGCAGCCATCCCTGTGCCAGGCAGGGAGCTTTGTTCCCGTGAGTGCCCGGGGTGGAGGGGGACAGGAGGGCCCTGAGTGTCCCCCCTGAGTTGAGGCAGGACAGAGGATAGTTACTCTCACTCCTAGAGGCTTCAGGGCAATGTTTGGCAAACTCAAACGGATCGAGGAAGGGGCAAAACCTCCCCCAGGCCCGTGGTGGCTGTGCTCCCCCTGTGACCCAACAGCCCACAGCCAAGTGCCTCAGTGCTTCGTCAACGGGCAGCAGCAATCAGCTTAAAACTAATCTCTGTGTCCTGCACTGGCCTCACTCAGCACAGGGCCCCCGGGGGGGCCAGCAATGCCCCCTGCCAGGGCCTGCAGGGAAATGTGGGGGGTTTAACCACAGGGCTAGTGGGTGCTGGTGTGGCAGCCCTTTGATGACCACCGGCATCCACGTGCCTGAAACCCAATAGCTCTCACTGGTACCCACGGCAGGGCACCTTGTTCCCCTCCTCCAAGCTCCGAGGCAGGGGCGAATGCACCCAGGTGCCAGCTGGAGTGCCCACTTAGCATCGCAGCCCTCCCAGCACTAATGATCAGTGCTGGGCTTCAAGGTGGTTTGGAGTGGCACAGCTTGTCCCCTGCCAAGAGAAAAGCACCCCTGGGCTGGGGAAAGGCTCCCGGATTAGGTTTTTCGCATACGCAGGTTTTTAAAGGGCTCAGCAGGGCTGGGAGCAGAGGGAGGGTGCGTGCACACACGCACGCACCCAGCGAGAAGCAGAGGAGCAGCCGAGCCCACCTGCACCCCCAGGGCCTTTCCGTGCATCCCTGCTCCTGACTGCCTGCTCCACACAGCCCCTCCAGGGGCCCTCTGCAGTGCATCCCCCTGCCCTATACCCAGCACTGCCCCCAGAGCCATGCTGGAAACACAGGGATCTGGGCTTGGGCTGCTCCATCCTAGCAGGGTTGTGTTTTTCAGATCCTGGGGGGCTTCCAGCATCCCAGGGCCCCCCAGCACACGAGCTGCCCCTCAAACTGAGCTCTGCAGGGCTGAGCCGCCCTCGCTGCTGCAGTGGTAAGGGATTAGTGTGTGCGTGGGAAGCTAGAGGGGGAGAGGGAGGGGACAGCCATGGCCCCCCCATCCCGAGGAACCCTGCAGTCACAGAGGAGCATGGAAGGGTGGCGGTGGCTGCCAGCCCCTGCACAGGACCGGGGCTGTGGGTGGCTGTGCCTTCCCAGCACCCAGGGCTGCCTGGGCTCCCAGTCACCCACCCTGCTGAGTCAGCTGGGCAGAAGGTCATGTCCCAGCCGGCGCTTGCCAGGCCTGCCCGGCACACCCCATCCCTGCGGTGCCAAACCCAGCGGGGCAGGAACTCAGGAGCCCTGTCCTGGCTGAGCAACCCATGGGCAGGGCACTGCCAGCACCTGCCCTGCCAGCCCCATGAGCCAGGGCAGCACAAGGGGTCTCTCTGGGGGCCCCCCACAGCATGGCCCCATGGCACCCAGCCCATCCCTGGGGCAGCAGGCACAGCCCTGCACGTTCATCCCACACCAAAAGCCCCTCCGTCAGCAGCTCCCGGCTCTCCCTGCCCGGTGAGCAGCTCCAAACCTGCTGGGCCTGGCCCAGCAGCCTGGCGGGCCGGCTCGCCCGGCCCCACTCCCTCCTGGCAGCCGAGGAAAGCAGGACGCACCCAGGGAAGGATGAGGCAGCGCTAGTCCATCACCAACAGGGCAGTTTCCCACCGTGTTTCCCTCCTCCCCACAGCCCCCTGGGGCCTGGGATGAGGACGGGCTTTGATCCTCCTCTGGCTGGCCCAGCCCTGAGAGCAGAGACCCAACAGAGCTCTGTGCACAGGCCCAGCCCCAGAGGGCAGCTGTGGGTCCCCTTCCCCTCTCGCTGTCACCCACGGGCTGTCATGAACCAATATTGATTCAAGGCACACCTCCACCTCGGCACCATGGGCCTGGCTCCAGCTTTATCTCTCCACCTCCCCTGGAGAAGCAGCCCAAGCTGCAGGTCCCCAGGCTGTGTTAAACCCTACCCCAGCTCTGCTTTGCAGGGTAAACCAGCTCAGGGCTGTGTCTGCCACCCCAGAGCATCCAGAGCAGGGTAATGCCATGACCAAGGTGGTGGACCTCTATGCCATGCTTTGTCCTGCTCCACTAGACCCCGCCCTGGGCAGCAAAAGGTCCCATAGATACAGGCTGACTATCACTGTGCTCCCAGTTGGCCTTCGGTCCGCGGAGCCGGGAAGGAGAGGCTGCAGCTGGCTCCCTCCATCCACACTCGTTCGCATGGAAACAGGCAGGGAAAGCTAAACACACACAGGGAGAGCTGGGAGTCAGAGCCTGCCAAGGGCAGGAGCTGCTGGGATGGGCCCTGTGGGATCCCCTTACACAGCAGGGGCACCCCTGGGGTCCGCACAGCCCAACAACTGCATGTCCTGAGGGAGGGAATGCCAAAGCTCACACTGTCCCTCGCACTGAGTCCTTGTGGGGTCTGCAGCCCCTCTGTCACCTCCCCCAGCACCTGGCCTGGCACCAGCAGCCCCGAGCTGAGCAGTTCTCAAGGTCAGGAACACACACACAGCACTTGCTTCCCCTCCACCATGGAGGACACAAACCCATCCTGCCAGACCGGGACTGCTCCCTCCCTCCCTCCCAACAGCCACAGCCCAGACTTTTACTGTCCTCTTCCTGCAAACAAGCCAGGGTTGGGCTTTCACATGGCCTTTGAGAGAGAGTCAGCCCCAACCTGCCCTGCCCAGCTTCAAACACCAGAGACCAAAGTCCTGGAGCTGCTGAATCCAACCAGAGCTGCAGCAGCCAACGGGGATTTCACCACTCAGCCTTGCCCCAGGTCTGGCAGCTCATGAGGTGGGTCTGTCCAGTCTCAGAGAACTAGGAGAAACAGAGCAACTTTGTACTTGCCCTCAATTAATGAGTGACCTATTTAGAAGAAAATCTGGGCTAAGTGGGATGAAGGAGCTGGAACCTGCCTGCTGCTTGGGGGTGGCACAGCACAAATCAGGCTGAGCCCAGCAGCTCCAGAGTCATTTGGGACAGAGAAGCCAGTTCAGAGCATTTTAAGAACTACCCTAAAACTTTTTATTGCTGGGGAGGAGAAGCCCAGTCTGGAAAGAACCTCACACTGAACATTCTTTCCTGACCCCACACCAGCCAAGACTCAACCAGCCGCAGGGTCCCAAAGGCAGGAGGAGAGACCAGGAGAGAAGTGCAGGGTGGGCACAAGGGAAGGGGTGGGAAGGGGCAGCACTGGTCAGGGGGCTCCCAGCCCTCTCCTGTCAGGACCATGGTGATGCTCTGAGCTGGGAGGTGGGAGCAATGCAGGCGTGGACCTTTCCCAAGGTGGCAAAGAGCCAAAGATGTGTTTGCTTGATGAAATCCTGCTGACATCAGGAGCGGTGGTTCAGCTCCATGGCAGCTTTGAAAAGAAGGCGTTGGTCCTACCCAGCAAGCATGTTAAAAGGAGAAGTGCTTATCTGACAGGACGTGCAAGTCAGAGGCGTATCCCTCCTCCCAGAGAGTGCTGCCTCCTGGAGCTGGCAGCCTCTCCTCCTGCTCCAGAGCCTGGGAAAGCCAGCTGTCCCGGACCAACCCCAGCAGGAGCTGACACCGCACCTGGAGGCCTCTCTGCAGGAAGGAGACAGGGTGGCAGCTCACACGTTTTAAGCTAAAGCACTTCCCACACTGCACTCAGCTTTCCATCAGCAACACCTCCGTACTCCAGCTATCAGGCAAAGCCAGACTAGACGCTACTGATTCATCAAGCTCCTCCTCATGGGAGCTGAAGGAAGGAGCAGCTTATTCTCTCCTCCTCTGAAAGAAAAGCAGTTTTATTTCTGGAGCTGAAAAGTGGGGAGCCAGGAACAGGGTAGGTGGGTTTGAGAGGGCAGCTAGGCCAAGCTGTGTTACATCTGCTTCCACTACTTCATTTAAAGCTAATGTGCAGAGCACCACAGGCTCTTGCCTACACCCCAAACAGCAGCCACAGGTTAGTTAGACAGGAACACAGCTGACCCTGAGAGAATGCAAGCCCTGATCTGGTCCTGCCATGTTCTACCCATGCTGCCAGGCCATCCATCTCTGTCAGGGGCTCCTGCAGTGGAGCTGTTAAACCACTTCAGCAGCTCCAGCACCACTCTAGCCTGGCACAGCTGTCCCTCCAGACCCGCCTCCACACTCAAAGTGCTGCAGAAAACCACCTTCTTGGAACCAAAAAAAGATACGGCAGGTTCCTCAGCAACTCTCCCTCTTGGGGTGCAGCTCCATGGGCTATCACAGGCCTGGCAGCCAGGCACAAGGATCGCCTCAAGGCTACAGCTGCTTTGTGCTCACCCAAGATCATCCATGGGGGTTTGAGCAGAATCAGGGCTTTTCCCAGAGGCTGCCAGCACAGCTGCAGGTCCAAGGACAGCAGGATAAGCCCCACCAGGGATATCCCCCAGCTTACCCACTCCACTGGGCATGCTGGCAGGCAGGCTGGGAGCAGAGCTGCCACGCCAGTTCCAGAGCCAGCTCTACAGCAGCTGCCCCCACACAGCTGGGGTGCTCCCTGCTGGTCCCCTGCACCAGGGTGAGGACCCAGCCAGGGCAGAGGAGAGTAGGGCACAGATGGGACTGAGCTCTGGACTGGACCAACACTTTTGAACCCATTCCAGAGCAGACATGCAGGTATCTAGAGCAGGGCAACACCCTCAAGCTGCCAGCAGTCAGCTCTAGAGCCTGCAGACAGGGAGCTGGGTCAGCCTTTAGCTCCCAGAGTGTTGGCAGAAAGGCTGAGATCAGGACTCCAGCTCCTGCTCTCAATTACCACAGTGAAAATAAAAGCAGTCATAGATCCACAGATGAGGCTGCCCTGCCCTTCCAGAAATGGGATTTGGGCATAAACACTTCTTTCCTGGAAAGTGTATCCTGGCATTTGGGATTCCTTCCTATCCCACAAAGCTCCCCTAGCAACACTGATCCGGGAGTACCTCACGTTCCCACAGGAACTCAGCTCAGCCACGTTAACAAACATCAGCAGCTGGCAAGCTATTTAGAGTAGCAGGATTGCTCACAGCACCGCTTCCCTCTCCCATTACCTGCCAGAGGCACAGCCTGCCAGCACAGGGGGTGATGGTTCCACTGCAGCTCCACACACACCAGATCCTTACAGGCTCACCACCACGCCCCATGCAAGCCTAGGAAGAGCCAAACACACAACAAGCTCGTTTGTGCCCTGCTTGCTCCAGTATACTGTATTTAGACTTCTTCCTAGAGGTTACAGGGAAGCTGCTGCAACTGGGTGCTTGACAGCTACCAATGCCCACAGGGATGCTGCAGCTCTGGGCCCCTCTGGGCCACCCCCAGGGAGCCCTAGCACAGAGCTGCTCCAGCAGCAGAGCTCCTTTGGGCAGCCAGAACAAAGGCTGGCATCAGAAACCAGCTGCCTTTCACAGCCACAGCTCCCTGGGCTCAGCAAGGACACCTGCAGAGGGTCACCAGACTCTGGGCCGAGGCAAGGCAGGCTGAAGCTGTTCCCACCCCTGACTGGGGCTCACTGTGCCATTTACCCTTCCAGGAAGGTCTCTCACTGTCCCCCCAGATGCCAGGCTCCCCTGGCACAGCTGTGCCTGGCTCCAGGCAGGGGGTGAAGGACACCCAGCCCCGCTGGCACTGCCTTTGCTGTGTTTACCAGTTACTCAGCAACCGAGGAGAGGAAAGTGGCACCAGCTCTACTTTCATGGACTGCCCGGCTGCTGAACCCTGGGGAACAGCAAGGCAGGGGAGGAGGCAGGAGGACAGCAGGAAGGGGGTTCCAGGCTTTCCCTCACCAGTGGACAGGGACTTCCCAAAGAGTGACACCAAGCAGAATGCTCCAGGAAAAACAGGCAGATGCCAGCACCATCTTGGCACTGGGATGGGGCTTGTGTTGAAGCAACTGCTTCCTCCCCCCGCCCAAGAAGGGCCATAAATACATTTAAACACACCCTACGCTGCGCATCCCAGGTGTTCCCAGTCACACATGATGAACTCTCTCCTTGGAAAAACCAGCCCAGGAAGAGCTGCCTGGCCACAGCTGAGCCAGCCCATCCACACCTCTCTACGGCCACCAAAGGAATCCTGACCACACAGCTAGCCCTGCCAGGAGCTGCGATTTTGGGAGACGTGGAACAGGAGTGAGAACAGCAGGCTGACAAACCCTGAGAGCCTTTTGCTAGGAAAGGCTGAGCACAGTTAGATCAGACTCGAGCTGTTTGCATGTTGGGAAGCAAAAACAAGCCACTTCCAATCAGCATCAAGTTCCCAAGCCTGTGTTTCATCTCCTGGGAACTTGCTGGCAGAGCCTGCTGGTTGCTGGCACGCAAGCCAGCCCCATGCCCAGCTCACACACCCACCTTGCTGCCCGCAGCCGAGACCCCCTGCCAGCAGTACGGGGAGGGTCAGGAGGCACAACGTTAAAAGCTGTCAGTGAGAGGGAGAAAGGTCACCGAGCAAGGACTTACGGCCATAATCAGTTTATGGGATTTGTTAACAGCTCCAGGCAAAGCAGCTGAGAACGTGCTCTGACCACGTCAGCCCAGCAGCACCTTCCCACACTGGGGGGGCAGCACAGGCAGGGGTCATCGATACTTCTCTGCTCCCCAGGCACAAACAGCACAGCACAGGCCCATCTAGTAGAAGCCATCAGCAAACATTGCCCGGGCAGCCCAAGGGAAGAATGGCCACAGTCAAGTCCTTACCTTTCCTCCCCAAAGAGGGGGGTCTTGGGAAGGCAGGCAGGCACTTCCAGAAGGTGAACCAGCAGGGATTTCTGGCCATACTTTCTGGCCCAACAGTGACTTGCAGCACGAGCTACCTGAGGTCTGACTGGCACAATGAGAGTGCCAGCCCCGAAGGGACATTAACTCACACACTCCACCATGCCCACGCTGCTGGTGCTGTTCACAGGCTTTTCCCACCATGGGTGACCCCATCCCAGTGGCACCTGCTGCAAACAACCCTGGCCCAACACCAGCCAGTGAGGTGGAGGAGGAGCCCAGCGCTCAGCACAATTCAGGGCTGTGCCGGGGGGAAGCCATCAGTGCACAAGAACAAATCTATTTGCTGCCCAAGTGATTCTTCCCAGCTCAAAAGAATTGCAGCACTTTCCAGCTTTAACCTCTCTGCTCTCCTCCCCCACTGCCCAACTACAGCAGGCAAGGCAGGAAAACCCTTCCTGCTCCTCTCTGCCTGACCTGAGCAAAGCCCTGCCCACAGCTCCACCAGATGAGGATCTGGAAGATGCCATCAGCAGAGGCCACACAGCCTGGTCCAGCTGCTGAACACCAGAGCCCGCTCCAACCCTCTGGCTGGTCCCAGGGTCAGCCCACTGTACCCACTTGGAGACAGCAGGATTTGTGAAGCACCTTTGCAGTCAAACAGAAATGGGCTCAAGGATCTTTAATTCCCCTGTGGTGCTGAGTAGAAGTTACCAGTTGGTATATAAAACCATGAGAAGGAAGACCAACAGCCCAGGGAAGCCAGACACATCAAGTAAGCTCACCAGGAGCCCAGTCTTAAGCCCTGGGGATTCCCAGTTAAACACACTCACTTTGAAAAATCCCACCACACTGCTTTGGCATTGGTGTGTGCCACAGCTACATGGAAAGGACTCATCTGAGGTATGAGGAAGGGAAAGGATTGTGCCCCTGGTCTGGTGGATCATGACAACCCACAAAGCACATCTGAGTCATGCAAGTACAAGTACCACTGCCCTACCTCTGCCAGGGACTGGATTGTGCAGAGTCAGGCACTTGCCCTAGGCATTTACAGGGCTGTAAAGGGGAAGGCCTAAATCTATCATGCATACAGAGGTTTTGACTGCAACAAGGAAAGCTCAAAAGCCAGTCTACCCTGTATGGCAGCATGTACGCTTCAAGGTCTCCCAACCTTCTCAAATTGCTTTCATTCAAAAAAAGTTCAAAGTCTGCCAACTGCAAAATAGCTCAAGGCTCACTGTTTATTTCAAGGGTGAACAGGGACCAGCATGAGGAGTTAAGAGCCCTGGGGCTCTTGGGAGACAAGCACTGCATGTTACAGCAAGAATTGCACCTCAGAAACAGCTTCTCTGCCAGCCACACACACCAACAGATTCCTACAAACTCAGGGAATTAACTCAAATTAACATCATCTGTGTTTACAAAAACAACCCACATTATCAACAAAAATGAAAGGCTCCTGGGTAGGGACAACACAACAGTGAGGACTGACTGCGCTCAGGTACTTACTACAGTCCCTGGTATCAAAATGTCAAGCTGTTCTCTTCAGAAAGAAGCTACATCACACCTTCACAGTTATTTATGGACACAAATGCTTGGAAACCCCATCCCTGAAGTTTGGTGGGAATACTCCCTGGCGTCTCCCCATTTCCAACTACCAAAATTCAGCACTAGCAATAGTCACATCACACAACGCAAACAGTCAAGTTAGCATCTTAATTTAGTCGATTTTATACCTTTGCTACTGAGCTTTGTGAAGCAGCTGAGCCTCCTGTAGTTCCTTTAAAAACAGGGACACAGCCCTGGGTCTGTTTGGAAAGGCTTCATTAAAACAGCTGGGAAAGATGAAGGACCTGTGCCCCAGCACAACAGTGAACCACAATTCTTCACCGACAGGCCTGGTACCGCCCTCCCCCCTTCCTGTTCAGCCCTGGCTAACAAGGATTACATTAAGAGCCATTTCCACATTAGAACACACCACGGACGCAGTCCTTCCACTCAGGCCCTATTAGGAGGGTGGGCGCTTCCCCTGTCATATCCCTTGCCGCATCTTTCCAGAGGCATTAGTGCTCGGAGCAGACAGCTCTTCCTCCCAGCCCACTTTTCCTTTATGTCTGGAGCCTGCCGTGCTCATAAACTTGTATTATGACATCAAGTAGATATGAAATCATGATGATTTCACTGCAATTAAGTCAGGAGCAGATGGGGGCTGATGGAGCTGGCTAAGCAACAAATCTTCTAAATTGGAGAACTCTGTCAAGAGAAATTAAAGCCTTATGCAAAAAGTCAACTCAGGATCACAGAAAAATTCCAGATGGGACTGCAGGGAGGCATCCAGCCCAAGGTCCTGATCCTATGACTGAAGCACCTCCACCTCTTCCACAGTCCATTTCAGGAAAATCATAGCACAAAATTCCCAACAAGTAACACACATGAAAAAGCCAACCAGACAGAACCAGCACAACCCTGCAACAGCAAAGCAACACTCAAACTTGAAAAAAAAAAAAAATTTAGGGTGGCACACTGGACATGCTTGAGATCTACCAGAAACATATGTAGCATTTCCAACATTCAGAGCTTGAGTTTGTCACACCACACAGGAAGAGCAGGCAGGCCGGAATGCCATTACTAGTAACTGAGACCCAGAGCAGCCTGTCCTTTCAGAGCCTTTATGGGAGAAGACAAAAAGGCTCTCAATTGCTTCTAACAAGGAACAACTTAAATAGGTTAAAAATAATGAACCCGGACGCTGCACATTGAGCACTCCGTGCTGCCAATTAAGCAATCCTTTAAAAGGTGGCCTTAGAAGCCTCTGAGTTGGTTTTGAAACCCTGTACACAGCTTAGTGAGATGACTAAAAACCTGTTGTCACAGCCTAATGCCATTACCCGAATTCTGGCACTTTCCAGGGAGCACAAGGACGTAGTTCTTTTCTTTACAGTCACTGTTCAAATGATGATTCCTTGTACAGGGCCTGGGACTGCTTGTAGAAGTTTTTGACTGCAGGTAAACCTCCCAAAACAAACCTTTGCAGAGCTGCAACCAGAAGTCAAGATCCACAGTTTGTAATGCTTTCTGGTTGAAGTCTTTGTTACAAACCAAAGAGAATACACAGCAAAGGGGTGTTTGGTACCACGGCGTCGCATTAAGGAAGGAGGGCATCTCATTCACCACTCAGTATCTGCCGCAAGCTGCTGCTGCACAACAACAGCTGACACTAAGCCCCCTCTTCTGTGCAGAAAGTAAACTCTTATTAACACACATCTGAAAGGCTGACTGGACTCCACACTCCTCCACAGGACTTGCAGCTCCAAGAACTACAAACCAATGCATTTTAACACCCCAAACAGACTGAATAGTCTTGCTTCAGAGTTCATCAAGGGCAGTTTTGTTTCTAAAAGGCCCTTCACAGTCATGAGCAAATTTAATGGATAGAGAAAATTTTTTATTCTCCTGAAACCAGATGATTTTCTCCGACTTTTAAGTATCTCATGTCAATGCAAGAAAAATGATGCCAAAACAATTCCAAGCAGCCACTCTGCTGCCAAGAAGACATTTCATTGAAGCTTCTTTCCCTCCTGCCAAGGCATCTTGTCAGACACGTTGCCTCGACAGCAGAAATCATGGATAAGGACATCAGAGAGTACTCCAGATACCTACCAGTTCTTAGAAACATACCAGTTGTTATACCAGGCATTGCTTGAAAACCATCCTTACTTGGATGGGGATGTACTCAAGAGTCTAGAAAACTCTCCTAACCAGGGGAACAAGCTACATTTCTTCTTCCACCTTCCAGGTAACACAGAGCCTTGCTGTGCCTCAGAAGTTTTCAAGTGTGCAGAGGTATCTCTGAAGCTGGGAAGACTTTCTGCCTCCCTGTACTCCCAGATTATCTATACACATGTTTATTAGCACATAATGTTCTCCACTTAAAGTTTAACATCTCAGGGCAGCTCCTTCTCCTATGGGAAGTACACAGTGACCACAGGGAACCTTGATCCAGATCACCACTTCGGGATGGCTGAGAGTGCACAGTGTGTAAAGATCCTGAAGAAATAGTTTTCAAAATGAATGACCGACCTTTTCAAACAGCAAAAATATGAACTGCGAGCAGGAACTCTGCTACATGCATGAAACTCTAAAAAGCAAACATACAAACAACATTTATACAACAGGCATCTGGCAGCATTTTCAGACATTTTTTTAATTTATTCTGACATGCTATAAAGGAATAAATTACACTGTTAAAGAATTACCAGCAATAAAAGTTTTTCTTTCTTTCAGCTGGGCTAGAATAGGAGTGAGAAGGAAGACAGCCTGGGGCAGTAACCAATGTGAACTCTGCATGGTGCGAGGCTGCCCCCAAGAACAAGAGTAAAATCTGGTCATATCCACTTCACAAGAACTTGAAAGAAAATGCCTTGGTTTAAAACCATCCAAATTTTCAAACCATTCAAATTTTTCTTAAAACCAGCAATCACAAGTCAGTCCAACCGATGCATGACATGGCAATGCTCGGAGGCTGCCAATACCGGATCTGCAAAAGATGCCACTTCTTTTTAAAAAAATCCAATCTTAGAATAGAGGGCTGGTCTCAAACAAGTTATAAAAATGCAAGACTGCCCCTTCCCCCTCAAGGAAAAAATACAAAATTTATTTAAAAACAAAATGAGGAAGAGTTACAACACTAAATCTAAAATGATTTAGAAAGAAATATGACTTCTTTTGCTTAACAAATGGCCTCAAAACTTGGTTTAAAAACAGGGTAATGTAAATTTCTTAAACTGAATTAACAAGGCAAATTAAAAAATTTAATTTCCTTACAGAAACAGTTTTTTAGTTTTTAATGAACTTGTAAACAAAAAAGCTCCCGCTTTAAAATAAAAACAAAATCCCAGATCATATAGATGTTTACAGTGATTACATTTATCTAAGCAACTTACATACAGGTTCAGTTGTAAGATGTTAACTAAATTTCGTGACAAATATGCTGTTTTTCCTTTTACCAAGAACATTATAGAGTTAACGCAGAGTCCTAAAGATTATCTAGTAGTCGCTAAGTTTCTCTTAAGTCTTCACTTTAGATGCTGTTATTTCTAGCACAGGTAAGCAGGCAGAGTCTTTCATATGCTTAAAAACTGGAATCTTTGGTTACTACCATGTCAGCTGGCTTGGTATGTTGCACATAGAAGCCAACAACTTTAAGAATGTTTTAAGTGTACAACTTTCAAACCCCAGGGAGGAATAACCAGAAAAGAGTGCACAATTGTGAGCATTTACAATTATCACAACTGTTGCCGAAGACTGTTCATGCCATTCTTCCAAAACAATGAGATCTCATAAGCAGTGTTGTTCAAAGTAAAAAGGTAACAAAAATTGGCATATGCACAATTTTCTCCACTTGTGTGTCAACCATTAGTTAACTTTTCCACTTGAAAAAAATGCAATAGAAAACTGGACACCATGTTTCACTATCTCAGTAATATTCACAATTACAGCTGCTACAACTCAAAGTGCAGCATCACTGACACTGCCCAGAGCCAGTTTATACTGATATTAAGTTCTTTACACCAAGTAAATGGTTGCCCACAGCCACTGGCAAGTGTACGTATGAACTAAAATTTCTAGGATTTGGGAAGTGACAAGTCCTGCTCCAATCTGCTCTGCTTTGTCCCATCCTCGCCATGCTCAGAAACCTGCAAGATAAACACAAGGGCAACTTACTGATACGGGATGAAAATGAGAAACAGCCTTCACAGAAGGAGAATTAAACATCAGTTATGGTCACTCAAAGGGGAAAATGCTGCTCCGTCTTGGAATTGCAGAGTTCCTGGCATCCATTTCCAAAGGTAAAGACGTTTGCCACCACTCTTCAGCTTAAACAAGCACCTCTTGCTCACAACCTACAGCTGGCACTGGATAACAGGCTGGTGCACCAACTGGATGCCACATTCCACAAGCAGGAATTCAGACCAGTTTGAAAACAAGACGTGTTATTGCCACTAGGAAACAGGATGTAATTTCATAGGATTGTTTTCTACTCGTCTGCAGTGTCTCATGTTTATATCCTTGAATGTCAAACTGTCATCTGACTGCAGTGTGCGCTTCAGAGACACAGCACAGCACTGTCACACGGACAGAAGGGACAGACAGGAATACTTACCTTACAGTAACTGGTGTCACCACATGCCCAGACAGAGCACACTCTGGGCAGCCAAAACAGAAGCCAGAACCTGTGACAGTGACCAGGGACCCAATACACCTCTGTCCTTCAAAGGACAAGTGAAAAGTCACATCACAGGGTAGGTGGGGCACCACAAACAATCCTCTTAATGTTCAGTATTACAAATGACAAGTTCAGGACATTGTAGGACAGGAAGAGTGAAGGAATACATACAAATCTCCAAGAACCAGTTACTGTAAGCTAAGCCAGTCTTCCTTTCATGCTTATTTCTGGAGACTCAGGTGACACAGCGCTGTGCTTCACAGAGGTAACAAGAGTCTCAACTGAAGATCACTTTGCCAAGTGAGTTTCCGTTCTGGATGCCCTCCAAAGAGGATGGTCTGTCCATGGACGAATTCAGCTGAGCAACAGCACTGAGTTTTTGCAACAGAAATCTCTTCACAGTGAAATACAGACAAAGCTGACCTCAGCTATAGCTTGTGCTGTCATCCAGAGAGAAGCAAGTGCAAACAAGTCTTACTAGCCTGACATTCTATCCAAAATGTATCTGGAGAGCACCCAGAAAACAGTTTTAACTCTTCCAAAACAGGCTACAGGTCACTTAGAAAGGGTTCAATAGCTTAGTTTGAATCTTAATGCACTGAAGGACATTTCTCTTGATCCAGCACTAGTTGTATTTAAAAAAAATCCTGCACCAGAATTAAGACAGCCATTCCTACTTGATTGTAAACTCCCAGAGAAACCCCAGTGATTCCTCAGTTCCCTAACCCTTACTTGATGCGTACAACCAAGAGTTATGCTGTTTTTCCATCTGGTGTGTATTCAGCAGCGAACACTGATTCATCATTTAAACCATTTTCTCCATCAAAACAGCCAAAACTAAGTAAACAAAAGAGGACTGTGGAAAGAAACAGATTAACTCATTGCTTTAGAAACCTGAACATTTCAAGCGAAGAATGGGACCCTGAACCTGAGGACAAAGGATGTGCTACCAACAATATGCTGCTATTTGTTAGAATACCTCAAACCCAAGGTATTATAGGCAAGAGAACATCCACCTACTGCTACAGAAAGTAACAGGGAACTGGGTTTGACCCACAACATCCCTTCCAAGTCCTGTTAATGCACAGCCCAACCACAGCTGTCATATGAAATAGAGACACTCACAGAGCACATGAAACACTGCTGGTATGAAGAACGTGCTGAAGGGTTTGCTGGCGTCTCTAACAGATCTTCACTGCATACAGGGCCAGCTCAAACCTGCACATTCATCACTCCTTGCTGCTCTCTGGGGTGTTACCCTAAACTCTGATAATCTCTGTGCTACGTGAGAGATACTCAAACTGCTTTATTACCACCATAGCTGCAGATGTGATCGATGGGGAACAGTAACTGTCTTGTCACACCCTAAGAAGCTCAACTTGAAGTGGTCAAACTTCACCTATTCTCTATTTCTCTAGACAAGCAGTGAAAGATATTTAGTGGCTAATTCTCAAGTAAAGAACTAACAGTCTGTGCTGAGAAATGCTGTCATGACCACAGGTGTCCAGCAAATGCTAATGGGCACTGCTGACAGGCTCAAAGAACTCTCCACTGACATGAAATTAAAAACATCTCACAAATGGAACCGGTAGACTTTATCCTGGAGATTGACTGCCTAAGTCAGTTTTATGATTGAGGAAAGCTGACTGTAAGCATGTTACAAATGACACCTGAACAACACTGTCATGAGAGCAAGGGCCAAATTTCCCCAAGTCAGCAGAGAAGCTCTGTCTGTTCGAACAGCGCACCTCTCCCAAGAACAAAACCAGCTGATCTTGCTGTTACAAAAGACACTGCACAGAGTTCCAGAGAGGAACAGGGGTAAAAAAAATAGAAAAGAAAAAAGGGCATGGACAGAACAGGTTACTCTGGAACCAGACAGAATACTCATCCTGAATAACCTACAGGAGTCAGAGAAGATTAAACATGAATCTGAGTTAAGCCAGGAATACCTGCAAGTTAGCGAACATCTGGACACTGTCTGACATCCACCCTCAAAAGAACATCTTCAATAGTACTTGCAATTTATAAATAAATGGACCTGTAAATTGCTATTGCCAGTATTCTTGTTAAACTGGATATGGTTACTGGGGGCAGAATTTGATACTAAGAAGCATTTTAAGTCACTTCCACATGGGCTTTGCTACTGCAACTACAAAAGAATTTAACTGAACTCTGTTAAAAATAACCAGGTATTTCATTAATCTCCAATACAACAGGAACATGTAAGCCATGCAGACACTCCTGCTTGAGCTTATCTTTTTTGGGTTAAAAAAAAAAAAAAATCTTCATTAATAGGCAATATTCCCCACTAAAAGGAATGCAGGATTTTAGAAATCTGCAATCTTTACTTTGATGAAGAGATTAAGCATCTGAAGAGAAGTCTTCAGATGTTTGCCAAGCACTACTTTAATATTTTGCTGACATTACAGCCTGATCGATCCAAAGGTCTTTCTTTAGGATGAGAAGGGGAGATTCCCTTAAAAGGCTGCTACTCCATGCAAGAGCCAATGAAATTCTGCTAAAAATGCAGGACCTTCACCATAGCTACAGCAATGGGTCTCATTCCCAAAGGACAGTGTGATAAGGAACATCCATGAGGGAACAGAAATGGTCTCTAAGGCTCCATGGCAAGGCAGCTTCCCCGCCCCTCGTGCCTGTCAGTCAGCTCAGCTTTGCACTCTGGCACTAAAGCATCACTACAAGATGGAGGCAGATAATAATTTTAATTACTTTTTCTTCCTTACAGCACTTGGTCAGAGACAGCCTGAGCCAGGAGAGCAGCACATCAAACCTCAGAATACGTGAGCATAACAGTATTTCATGAGCTCACAACTTTATTTTCAGGGCAGATTCCACTTACAGATCATCACAGCCTGAATGCCCTTCACTTCAAGCATGAGCTATTGTGAGGAATGTGCATTTTTGCTCAAATTATCTTCTGCTCGAACAGCCAACCGTTCCACACCCCAAACTGGGCTGGGTTCTGAACTTCAGTCAGAGCTTTTGTATTGCAGAAAGCAATCTAAGCCCAGATGCTTAATCACCCAGCCTGCTACATACTGGTGTTTCAGCTGAAGGAACTGGTTTACAGCCTTCCATGCTGTAACATCTGTCAGCTCCAGCCAAAGCACCTGGACTTTTTATGCCAAAAATCTGACATTCAATGGCATCTGTGACTCCCCCCCCCCAATCATGGGAAGAGCAGCAGGTATTTTACTACTTCATTCTTTCTGGATCAAGTGTTACATTTTTGGATAGTTATTTTGACTAATGACACCTGGTAAGGTTTGAATGCTGCCAGAATACATGAAGAACAATGTTTTGATAAATATATTGTAAACACTTGTCTTTTATTTGACTTCTAAGTCTGTCATGTTAGCTGAATATCTATCATTTTTATATATATAAAATTAGACAAGATGTACTGAAGAGCAGCAAGTACTAGTAATGCCTCAGTATAGAACTTGCACCTTGCTTTTCTAGTCTCACTCAAACGATCTTGTTAGCTTTAATTTTGTTCACAGCTCAGCTTGAGGAATTGGCTTCATGACAAGACTGTAACAGTCACTAGCTGTGGCAGTTTCATCTCAGCGACTTACCAGCACTAGCTGATTTACATCACACACATACACAAAAAAGTGTTTTAGAAGCTTCTAGACCATGTGGAAAAAACTAATTGTATGTGCCTCTTCAGAACTCGACTTTTCAGTTATTACACAATTACATCCTGAACATGTCACAGCATTTCCCTTTGAAACCATAACCTAGAAACCTTTAAGATCATCAAGAAACCTGAAGCCCCACCCCAGAGCATCCAGATACGTCAGAAAATTGTGACTTGGCAATCCACAGCAGTTTGGGGTTACTGCTTGATTTAGGCAAGGCATTTTGAGTTCTTTGGTCCCTCCCTTTAACTCTGGACCAAATGTCTCAACGCAAACCCACTGGAGGAAGCCAGATCACTCACAATTTTCTGTTTCCCATGTTTGAGGCATACAGAACAGAAGCAAACCCACAGCACTATACCAGCTGCCACAGAGCAGAACCCAAAGTCTCTAGATCCTTGCCTAGTTAATGAAAATTATCCCTTAAGAAGTGTTAGGTCTAGGATTTTGGATTGCATTATATATTTATATATATATAAATATATATATGTGTATATATAAATAAAAATAAATAAAAATGTCACATTCCCAACACCAAGTCAGTTTCTTGAGTTTTTGGAAAGTGGTTAATGCAGGAGCAAAAGATGCAGTGGTTAAAATGACCCAACATCCCCAGAAGAAATGATATGAATAACAAGGACATTTTGGTATAAAGTTAGTAGTCAAATTCTCCAAGGACGTCTTTTGGTTTTGCTTTTTAATTTAACAGCCAAATATATTTTTTAAACCACCTCCTTGATCTAACACTTAAATTGCTGACATTGTCCAAATTAGTGTAATTTTTTTTTCCTGTAACGTCACTTGGTTCTTGGCTACTAACCTTTCATGTTACTCTTGGATTTGTCAGTTTGCTTGCCTGTGGGGGTTTGGGCCTGCTGCCCCTGCCCACTGGAAGAGGCTGCCTGCTGTGCTGCTTTCTGCTTTAACATTGTCCAGTCGAATGTGTAGTCATATTGGTGGTTCAAGGTCCTAGAAAAAAAAGGGAAATATTTTACTGTAACACATTATGGCTTCTTTATTGCTAATACCAAGCCTTCCCTGAAATCCCAGAACTAGAGGATAACTCTTTTTGTAAGCTGCTTTAGAGATTATGAATGGTATAGAAATGCTAAGTAATACTAACTTAAAGGGATTTTTGCAGGAAGCTCGAAAACCATCCAGCAGTGTTTCCTCACTGGTTACACAAAGCTCTGCACTTGTGGGAGAAGCACATCCTCCCAACCCACCTTACCCACTGTCTGCACTAAGGTTCTGAGCTTTTTTTAATATATATAATTTTAAGGAGAGACTGCAGTATTGTACATCACTGAATAGAAATTGCTTTGGATTCGAGACACCTGGAGGGAGACTCAGGAGATCAGTACCAGCTCTTCTTTTGACAGATGCTCTTCACTCCACAAGGCTGAATTTATGTTCTGGTTGGCTTTAACAAGCTCAGTGAAACAGCACTATTCCCCTCCACTGAAATCCATCTCCTGTGCACCACTGATAGTCCCATCACCAATTTCCAAACATAAAAACCTTCAAAGACTTTCACCAAGGGGTCAATTTTTTAAAGCTACTTGCAACAGAAGTTCAAGCATGGACTCAACCCTCCACCATTAGCGGTCACATCACACAATGCAAAAACAAGACAATCCTTTTCCTTTATGATTAACATTGAATATTTTACAGTGAACATATTTTTCAGGTCATTTAAACAGCTTTTTAAACTCTAAAAGGAAAGAAAGGGCTAGAACTCCTCCCTACACCACACACATATGGATCTGCTCTCTGCAGTACAAGTCCCACAGATCAGTTCCCAACTGGTAAAGCCCTGACAAATTTCTGTACTTTTCCACTTTGAGACTGACCTGAAAAGAATACGGAATAATTGCCTCAGATACATGTAATCTGGTGCCTCTTCAAAGCGCAGGCCACGACAGTAGTTCAGATACATGGCAAATTCTGCAGGGAATCCCTGTAAATCAACAGTGTTAATCAAGCCATGGCTTGCAGCAAAAGGCTTCTAACAACCCTATAAGAAGGCAAAAAGATGTTTCTTTCTAAAATAGCAGAGAAAGACTGGCTGAAGATCTGTAAATTAATTCCACTTTGCCCCTAGTATTTCAGAAAGTGGATTTGATCAGCAAGACCCCGGTATACATTCCTTTCACAGAATTGCTACCTGATGCATGTTTTACAATCACAAGTTCTCTGCTACCAAAACCTTCAAAATACTTACTTATGAAGTACTTAGTTCATCCTAATTAAACCTCATTCTTATGAACTAAGTCTCATTATTAAGTGGTAATTGACTCAAGAGATTCCACTCTCATTTCCTTGATAATCTACTGGAGCAAGGTCACCTAATGGTATTAAATGTGAAAACCTAAATCATGAAAACATCTTTCAAAGATCTCCTGTTTTACATTTTTCTACATTTAATGCTATATTAAAGCCTACCTGAAAACAGGTAATAGCATGTAAAGAAAATATGGGGTATATAACATCCCCGGAAGTGTTTAAGGCCAGACTGGATGGGGCTTGGAGAAGCCTGGTCTAGTGGAAGGCATCTCTGCCCATAGCAGGGAGGTAGAAGGAGGTGATCTTTAAGGTCCCTTCCAACCCAAACCATTTTATGACTCTATGAACAATTCAACACTTTGAAAGATACTGTCAGATTAAGGGTACAGTGATGTGTGGAACTAAAAAGTGCAACCCTTGGTGCTGCTGTTTGATGTGCAGGAACTACCCCATGTTCTCAAGGACCTTTGTTAACAAGCATATGGCTGCCACAGAGCAAGAGAAATCTTAAGACCCAAAGGACAACACTGGAAAATCATCATTCTGCAACATGGCTGTAAAGCTCACTTGCATCCAATTCCACGATAGCCTCTACCTGAGTTAGAGGAGACTATCTGAACAAACTTGAAGAGGCAGAAGAAGGTGTATGCGGGCAAGCCAGACAACTCCACCTTGGTTGTTTTACTTCTACATGTAAAGCTCCCACTGTAGAAGCTGAAGAACTAACAGGCCTGATCTAAGAGAGCTGGAGAGCTTGCACAGCCAACAGTCAGAAGACCTGAATGATGGTGGCATGAACTATGCCAAGAAGCAGCAGCAAATGCCTGCCCTGTTACACACATTCACAGTCTAGCTGGGTGGCCAAACACAAGGCACTCAGTGCCTGCCAGAAAATAATATTCAGCAACAAATGCCATGTGAGACTATCCAATACATTTGCACTAGTTAGGAAAAAACCCCACAAGCAATCAAACAAACAGGAAAAGAACTTCCATTTCACAGTATGACATCATTTGGAAACTCTTACCTTACACAAAACCTCAACAGGAGTGGACATTTTCTTTTCACTAATCTTTTCATACTTTTGCTTCTTTGTTGCAGCCTGTGGAACATGTAGGTCACAATATAAGAGATATTGCGCAACACTGGATTAACAAGGACAGCAGTAAAAAAAAAAAAAAAAAGGACAAAAATCCTTTGGTCAACCGCAAGTATTTTATGTGAAATCTCCAAGTCCCACACACTTATTGTAAAGAGAATGAAGGTCAATCTGGTATTAAGATTTGGACACAGTTTAATACCATTTGTCGCAGTCTAATGCTTCCATCACATGGCACAGCTCGTGTAGTTCTAGCTGCTGCTTTTGTCCATTAAACACACCAGACTTGCATTTGCCAAATTTGTATTAATTCCCACTCAGTGCCCCATTCAGGGCTGCCTGGTGTTTCAGTAAGCACCCATTCCATTCATTTGCAGCTGAAGAGTTCCACTGTCCCACAAGCTGCTGCCTTTTTAGAAAACTTGCAGCTGCAACACCATTGGAGTTACACAACTCTCGCTTGGAGGAAGAAAATAATAAAACATGGAAACAAATCACTGAAGTCTATATAACAGAAATAAGAAGTATTTGTCATGCTTGTAGTTGGGTTCCCATACATGGAAATACTGGAACAAGCCTGTTGCAGCTAATAATTACTCAATGCTGCCATAACCTGGACTGAAGATACTACAGAGGCTGAACTTGCCAGGCAAGAGATTATTTCCATGCTCTCTACAGCAACTCAAAAAGCCACTAACAATGTTATTTTCTATTTCCCAGAAGAGGCTCAGCCTGCAACAGGACAATAATAATTGGCAACGATGACATAAGCTATTGTTTAGCATAAATTTTAAGGCAGTCAAACAATACACATACTTGCCTGCTGAGCAAGAGGCAGAATCCACATTCTATAAATATCATGCTTTGGGAAAAGCTGCTTTGTCTAACTGAAGCTAAACATTATATAAACCCACCTATCCTGACCAGCAGGCAGAAGCTTGATAACCAAATATTAAACAAAACATAAAAAAAGAAAAAAAGGCAGGGTGGGGGAATAAAGAAAAAAAGAAGGCAACATAATGTACCTTTAATCCTTGCCAAGGCAGACTGGTTCTGTTAAAGTACATCAATACATAGCCTAGAGACTCCATGTCATCCCGACGACTGCAGAAAAGAGGAGAAACAATTACAAATTCTGGCACTTCATACTTTATTCCAAATAGTGTAAGCCTTCGACAATTTAAATTAAAAAAAAAAAAAAAAATATCAAAGAATAAAACCTAAGCTTTGATGCAAAGAAAGGTCTCTTTCTAATACAGCTAAACACTGAGGTGCTCATGATTTCACTGTAATAAGTCTTCCCCAGCAGAAGGGGATCCTATTCCTTTTTCAATCAAGGAACACTCAGTAGGTATTGTGTGTTCTAAGCTTCCATCTGCAGTTACACTCATTAGGGAAGAAAAATTTTGGAAAATTACAGAAAAAGAAAAATTAAACATCTTTCCTGCTTTATTAAGTAGCTTGGATAGAAACTGGAGTTTTTCTTGTAGACACCATGGAATGCATTGTCAGAGATACACGGTATTAGTTTTAACTTCATTAAGGAAGATTTTCCCCCTGAACCTTGTCTCAGTCTGGGACCAGTCCTGACCATCAGCCCCAAAAGGGCACAGCACCTTCTTTTCTTCACTTCTGTGAAAAAACTCTGAATTGCCTCTGGTTTTTGAAAAACCAGCAATAGCGAAAGGTGCATGCAACAATTTGAGAGGTGCCTCTGCTTTCTTCCCATGTGTTTTGAGGCAGCTGGAGCTCTCCAAAGAGACACCCACAGACTCCAAGAACTTGCACACAAACTCTCACATAAAAGGCTTTAAAAATGTTTTCTGCACATGCTTCAGATCCACTCTTCAGCCATATGAACACCATCATACTTTGCTACACAGCTTTCACAAGTGCTAAGGCTAGAACAGTTCACTGAAGTGGAAAACACACTCCATGATTTTTTTCCTCTTGGCAAATTTGCCTCTTCATAGCTGTGGTAAAATCAGATTCTTCCTGACTGTCCCCCTCTGCAGTGAACATTATTTAACATGTGAGAGAAAAATAAAGTATTTTTCTCCTCCCAGCTCCCTTATGAACAGAACCTGGAGGGTATTGCTGCTGCTCTGCCACCCAAATCTGCAATAAAAGGATTTAAGTGGTGGGTCAAACTCTCTAACCCTTCGGGGAACCACTTCAGAAAGCTATCCCAGAAGATCACCTTGGCTCCCTAAAGCTTTTACCACAAGGCAAAACCAGCACTAACAGGTCAGGGAAGAGAGGATTTGTTCCTTCCTCTCAACAGCAGCTTGCTTTGATATCATCTCAACTGCAACATGAAACCACAAAGACAGGGATAAAAAATTCTACTGAGTCCACAACTCTAGCCTGCAAAACTTGCTCATTCTATTAGAATTGCAGATTTTAATAATGAACAGGATTCAGGAAACCTGTATGGGGTCATGACAAAAAATCACAGTTTCTGAGAAGGCAGTGGTAAATTCAGAAACAATAAAGGGATGAATAGATCGCATCCCCCATCCAGCTCATTGTTTTAATGTTTAAAACTGATGCCTAAGGATTTTAATGTGTAGTAGATTTTGTAGTAGGAAACCTTCAGTCCTTTACATCAGCAATGGGTACATTACATTGGGGCATACACTGATAAAAGTGATTTTCAGGATCGGGAAAATGGGACAATATCCATTACTAAAATGGATAACATTGCAAACAGCTCCTTGTGCACAGCCATTGCTAGCTACAGGAAAACATGTTCTGCAACAGACAAAAGTACAGGACTAACAGCTGTAATATTCTGCCATAAGCTTCAGAACTGGTTTCTCTTGATTACAGGAATTTATTACTTGTTTGCCTCACCACTGGCTTGATCTAGACAGTTTAGCAGCTTTTAGCATGCACCAAGCTACATTTCTAATTACAACAGACTGCCCATTACCAGCAGATATATATAAGACCTCCAATTAAATTCAAAAGCAGCGATCCTTTGCATACCCCTCCTTCACACTGAGGTGCTTGTACAGCTATTCCCTTACCAGAGCAGTTTGGGATCTGTGAAATGCACTTACTTCAGAAATTACACCTGTCATTTACCCTTCTTGACCCACATGTCAAGTAGGCTTAAATAATGACACTGACAGGCAATAAAATACCCTTAAGGAAATTAAGGCAAAGAAGAACATGGAGCATTTTAAAGCACCAATTATTTGTGGGTTGCACATTCTGTTGAAGCTGACCACTAGAAATTCTGTCATTCCCATCTTGACTAAAACAAAGGTCAGAGCCACAGACATTCATGGCAGTTTTAACTACGCAAGCGACCTCAGCATCATGTGGTAAAGCCTCACTATTACACTTTTATATAGAATATTTAGGCACGCAGTTAAGGAAGAGAGCCATCCCTTCAATATCTCATGAGTACCTAACACTTCCAACCAACCCAAAGTGCTCTCTCCACTGGACCACTGCTGGGATACAACATGGTTTTGATCCAGATTATAAACACGTTTGTTGATTAAGCAAAGCTCAAATGTATAAATATATACACACACATATGTACATACACACAGATACATGACTATGGCTATACAAGAAATTAAAACACAATGCGAGTGGAGATAAATATTTAAGTCTTACTTGCAGGCAAAAGAAGAAATAATAGTTTACTATCTTGAAGAGAATGGGGAAACAGGACATCAGCTTTAGAGCACTTTCTGGTTACAGAAAGCCATCTCAAGCCACTCAACAGCAGTGTCAACAGGTACCAACACGTCAGCAATGTGCACCATTTTGTGAAGGTCCTCTAACTGATTCACATCAAAGCATGTCTTAGCCTTTAAAAAGCCGAAACAGTATGCAGAACATTCATCTCATGTCTGCAAGACACAGAGTCTCTTCAAGAAGCAAATTAGGGGCTTAGATTTTTCCCCTACCCTTGCACAGGCAGGAAAACATGAAGAGCACTTGGAAAAGGGTGGATACAATTATTCATATAAAATTAACTCAGACATTTCAAAAGCTTACAAAGATCACCCTGCAGTCTCCAAAGCACAGCAGGAATCTTGCACTCACCTCTGCTCAATGCCAAGATGTGCATTGATGCTGGCATATCGAGCTGTGCCAGTGAGATTTTTGTCTTCTCTGTATGGTATGTGTTGCCTTGTCCTGTTGTCCCGGTACTTTTTGGCCAAACCAAAGTCAATAAGGAATAACTTAAAGAAAAATGAAAATAGGTTATATTCCTATACAATTCAAGAAATTCCCAAATTCTTTCACTCAGCATTAGCTACATTTTAAGACACCCAGACAATGTAACAGCCTACAGTTAAAAGAAGCAAAGTAACAGTGCAGAGGCACAACCAGCTTTAACTAGTCAGTTAAAAACTTAATAGTGAATTAGTTCAAGCCTTTTCTCAATCCAATGGAATAATCAGAATGTGCTACTCAGCATCTGTAGCTTAGTTCTACAACTAGTTTATATTACTACTGTAGTTCCTATCACATGAGCTCAATGACTACAGTGAACAGTTGAGGAAGGAACTGGCACGGTGAAAGCACACCAGCAACCCCACTGACACTGCAGCAGGTCAGACACACAGACTTAATGGCAGCTCAGCAGCTTAATGCACATGATGCACATCCTGCAACCTTCTGTCTCAAGGAACAATGACCATTTTGCAGAGCACAAGGTCAAAACCTTCAACAGCAAACAAGACATCCTGCTCTCAGTTCTTTACTCAGTAAGACTCCCAAGACACTATCATAGCAGCATGACAGTCACTAATGATTTTAAACCAGGAAGCTGGAGCATAGTAATGGAAGCCAATCTGCATTGCTAATCATCATGCTTGCCCAATGACTTGGTATTTAGCAACACCTGAGTGTGTGCTAGCAGGCAGCTGACAGCCAGCCCACCTATAAGGGTTAATCCAGACTGTACCTCCTCACAAGAAGATTTCAGGACTAGGCAAAAAAAGCTGAGGCAGAAGTACCTAAGGAATGTTTCAAACTCTAGCAATCAGTCTTCAAGCTACAAATCATGAGCTCCTGATTCCAGCACTGGACTAAATGCTACAGGATCAAGGACTACAATTCCTCCAGACCAATGAATGCTGCAAAAGTGACTTGGGTGGGGGAAGGATGTGATGGAAAGACGACAAAGCAACTCAGTATCACCTTAATTTTCTGTTCTGATTGCAGAACAGAAGATGCAGCTTTATAAGCAAACTGGAGACTTTGGATGTACCTGCATCCAAGGCTGAAACAAAGGGTCACTCTGGCACACAGGAAGTGCTGTGAATTATAAGGTGACACTCAATATGGAAGTACCCAAGATATTGGAAGTTTCTGAACCGCACGGTAGCTGTGTTTTGGAATTCTGGTTGAAGAAGATTTTCTAACTATGGTAGTCCAGACAGGAAAAAGAAAAGCTAAAAATCTCTCAAACTACTGATGCGTGAGCAGAAAACCTGGTGTTGAAGTCTTGCCACGATTTATACGAAAACACAAGGTACAGCAGTTCTATATGTGCAGCTCTGGTGAAAGTCACCTTGGAAGCCCAGAATGCTTTGAGCAAGAGGCCATAAACCCAAGTTTTTAAATCAACTACACTGCTCAGACAGCTCAGCAAAGTGGGGGTCTTGGCTTTGTTGCACTCACAACAGCTGCTGCTGTAGTTGCTCAGTGAGCACGGATATGTTCTCGAGCTACCAGAAAATCATCTGATATGTCAAGAAATATTTGATACTGAACTCCCAAGGCAGACAGCATAAAGCTTTATGTGATTACTATAGGACAAATGCAACTTCTGTGGAAGCAAAGCCTGAGCTCAAGCTTTCTTATTTTTTCCTTATTTTCTGATTTGGTCCACAACACAGATCTGTTTTATACTAGTGAAGTATTTGGATATTATTTTACAGCACCAATTAATGATGTGAGGTTTAACTTGTTCCCTGACTTAGGATGATTCTGTATTTCTCCACAGATGGGTAGAAGGCAATGGAGTAAGAATTAAGTCGGAAGACACAGCCCAATGTGGATGAGCACAGAACGTATCGATGCCAGTCAGCAGAACAGGTGTATTCCCACAGATAACCTCATACCACCTTAATTCTGTTTGTTGCACTGTCAGCAGGAAACTGGAGAACTAGGGCACAATTTTTGCCAAGAGCAACTAGAAAAGTAGATCAAAGCCTCTGCCTCTGATAAGAAAGTTACAGAAGCAGACAACAGAAGGCTGTCAGCTTGGGTACAGCAGCTATCTGCCTGGGATTTAATCCATGGAGACTATTGTGGAACGCTACGGACCAATTCTATGGCCAAACTCCTGAGCTATGATTCATACTCGGCAATTTCCAGCTGTCCTGCTACCAACTGGCGTATGTCTTCCTTTCTCTCCAATTCATCTTCTCTTAAAAAGAAATACCACATTTAACACTACAAGATAAGCTCATGCCTCTCTAAGATACAGCTTGTTGGAGTAATTTCATTTTATGAGCACAATGGATGAGAGTATTAGTCTTCCTTATACATTTGGCGAGATTTTGAACAAAAACTATACAGGAAGGAGTCTGACTGAAGCAGTAACAGAACTTCTCCATGTCCATCCACAGACATTGCACGAATGCTACTATTTCACCAGGGTGGAATGTCTATCCTTCAACACATTCAGCAGACTGCCTTTGGGTTTTAAAGGCCAAATATAAAACCTGCACCTGAAATCAAGAACATACATTTAACCCTATCAAAGTGCAGAAATAACTCCACAATTTAAACAAGCGCCACAGGGAAACAACTTAGTAATGTTACATGTTTGCCAAGTATGTCTGAATAATGCCAACATAAGAGGTGCTTTTGCAAGGTCTACAATCCCCAGAAAACAACAAAAAAAAAAAGCCAAAACAAGAAAAAAAAAATAAGAAAAAGAAAAAACCAAAACAAAAATAAAGCACATGAATTTGGGGTTGAGGTTGGAATAGGAGACAGTTCAGACCTGGTTTAATCCTGAGAAAGATGGGTCCTGAGAAGTACTAACAGTCATGCTTCTTTTCCTCTTCCCCACTGGAGATTCTAAACACTGAACAAACAATAGAGGGTGGCAGTGCATCAAACAGTATTGCTTACATTGCAACATTGGCCGGCGCAGACAGGCAACACCGAGGCGTTCGAGAAAGAACAGGGTAGCCAAATGCCATCCTTCTTCCACCAAGCACTGTAGTTTTCAAAAAAAACTATGCATATTTGCATCATTTTATTATTATTATTACTTTTTTCCAAGGAGAAAATTTGAAAGATATGACAAGGTAAATTTCAACTGTGAGCCGCTCCAAAATGGCACTGCCTTGACCAGGGATAGCAATGGTGACATTTGGCTCTATTAAAAAAGGAAATTGAAGTTTTGCTTACAAAAGCAGCCTTTGGTTCCACAAACTGCCCGTCCCCCAAAAGACATTTAGAAAAAGTAAATCTTCAGTAAGGAAGAGGTAGAAGGCATTTAGTCACCTTAAAGTTTACTTTCATAAGCATGCAGGGCTTATTTCTAACAACTGGAAATTCATCTTTTAAGGTGGGAGCAAAATTTCTCCCTATTACCAAATTAGAATTTGGAAAAAAAAAATCAATGTAATTTCTTTTTTTAAAATATAACTGACAGGAAGCTACTGGAACAAGATTACCATGCTATTCTAGACTTCCTGGCTGATTTTCTTTAAACTGCGCATAGGTATCTCTAAAAATCCCCAAACTGGACTTCATTACAAAAAGAAACATTAAATACTGTATGGTGGCAAGTGTTTCCTAGATAAAGCACTTGATTCCAAACTGAAGTCACCCATTCCTCATTTTGCTCATGTAGAACTATCAATTTGCACCTAGGCCAGGAAATACCTCCCTAGTTTCTAACCCCCTGAAACATAAATGAAGCCCATGCCCACAGACAGTGTTTAACCACCATATCATTGCATGGCTCCCTAACTAAGCTACTAATGGGGAAAAGCTATAACAGTTTACAGGCAATTTTGTCTTTCACTTCAGTTGATGCAAATCTAATGTGTTCCTCCTCTAAAGTATGCACAGCAGCAATTTCTAGGCCATTAATCCACACCAAGATGAGCTACAGTGCAGCAATGCCAACCTAGCATGACTGTGCAAAAGTACAGCAAAATGGCCCAAAAAAGAACTGGAAATCAGAAAACTAGGAGAAAACAAAAATAAAAGTTTAAGTTATACGCTAAGTCATGCCAGAAAATTGAGGAGTCTAACTGCTCAAAACAGCAGAGAAAAATAGAGCTGTACAGAGTGAAAGTATGAAACTTGGGAACAAACAAAGTTTAACAGCAACAGGAGTACATAAAGACTGTCTTTCATCTGGAATTACAAGCTTTTCCAACAATGGTTGTATCTAAACACTCAGTGCACTGCACCTCTTCAGACAAGAGCTGTTGTCTTGTCATTCAAGCTTTCCCCTTCTAATGTTCATGGCCCTGAAGTTGGCATTCATACAGGCAAACAAAGGTAAACATTTTTAATACTAGTAGTGCCTAAGGAGATGAGACATTCTTAGATGGTATATAGAGAAGATAAGTGGGAATCTTGCTTCCAATAAACAGCTTGAACACATACATTTGTCCTGAAGTTAATTTCTATTCAGTAGCATGCTTAATGCATTGCCAATGCTGCCTGTCTGCCCGAGCTCGACATATCAATTGCAGGATTAAGCATATTTCACTCAAGAGAACTAAAAATAAAATTAAAAAGTTGTCTTCTATGCAAGGTTTTTAACAGGAAACATGCATTTCTGACTATGTTTACCCAACCCAAGAAGTGCAACAATCTCAGCCCACCTCCACCCAGCCCCCCTGTATTGTTTCCGCACAAAGTAAATTGAGAAATAATTTGTTGTACAACACATTCGAGTATTCTACTGCTTAACAGTTTTCCATCATATTTACATCATTTATTTATAAAGGCATCTACATGTTGAGTCAATCTTATCCACAATTCTGATAGACGAAGTGTTCTCTTTACCAGTCTGTCACTGCAAGATTTAATGCCTTGATGACTGGTAGGTCAGGAGCTCCCACGTTGGCACAAATTATTTTCATCCCAGGAAGTCAGGCCCAAAGCCAAAGATAAGATTTGACTTTATCATTGAGGAAAAAAATTCTATTACAACAGCCATGTCAATAACAGAACTCCAGCAGTGACAAGAGTAGCTAAGTATTCTGTAGAGTTAGTTTACAATCTCGCAACAAGTCTAGAAATCATCTAGATGAGTCAGAGACCCATGTGTGTATGCCACTGCCATTAGAAGGGGACACAAAAAAAAAACCAAACAAGTTCTCACCTCAAAGAACTGTGGTTTCAAAACAGCAGTTTTAGCAATGAATTTTACAAAAGTTGTGCAGTTTGAATCAAATCACACAGGCATTCCCTTTGGATTTTTAAACAAAGAGCTTTGGACTAACCTTATTACAGTGACGCCCAATACCCATTAGGAAGTTATCTGGTTTAATGTCTCTGTGTATAAAATTCTTTGTGTGCACATATTCAATTCTACTGATCATCTGTAAAAAAAACAACCAGCAACAGAAAACATAAGACTTCAATGAGAGAACACAGTTCACTTAAACCTTCAATGAAAGTATGAATTTTTAGTGCTTCCTTCCTCTGCAACTTCAGTTTATGTATTTGCTTAATGAAAACCAATTTTTCTAAACTACTGTTCAAATAAAGTTATCTTTCTTATATGTTAAAATTCTGTAATCTTGGTCAGGAACTGGCAGAAGAAATACTTGAAGTATTTCCCAGATACTGAACTTTATGTTTCTAACTATAGCATCCCATAAACAACTAAATTGTTTCTCTTACTTCAAACACAAGACAATTTTAAAGCTTCCCTCCCCCCGCCCCAATTACTCATTCATCTGGTTATTCATTCATCAATCGTCACTTTTCCAGGTAACAGTTTTCATGGAGCAAGTAAAAACTTGATTGCAGCCCATTCTGTCATATCTAGGCTACCGTGATCCCGGAATATCTGTCAGCAGTGGAGACGCAGAGAAACTCTGGCACATCTGCATCATCATACAGGGTTACAGCATCTCCTGTGCGTGAGATCACAGCACATGTGTTATGTGGCAGGCTTTCCAGCTCCCAAAACACTCCTCAGGCAGCCTTTAAAGATTTGAATTGTTATACCATATCCCTGACAGCTGCTCTACTGGACTATGCCCTAAAAGCCAGTTCAGAGCACTTTTAACACACATTCCCTCTACGTTTCCCAGGTGACAACAAATTGGCATCTGTCATCCAAAGCAATATTGCCCATAATCCTTACAAATTCCCTGGAGATGCCGTAACACCCAGATTCTAGCTAAGTAAGCATGCAAACACTCTTCAAAGCAAGCACACCACTCTCTTAGGGCAGCTGAGAGCAGGGACAGCTGACCCCTTGTCTCCATACAAATGCCATGAGCTTCCTTGGCCAAGAGCCTGGGATTCTACGAGCATCTGGCTAAGTGACAGCTTGGTACTAACATCAATTACGTAATATTAGATGAAATTTAAACTACCATGGAAAATTCAACTCCAGAAGCACTCACTGCTTTTCGAGGAGCTGAAGCAGCACAATCATGCTATTCATTAAGTAGCAAGAAATAAATATGGCTGCCCATTTCAAATGCTGTATTCTCATGACCAAGTTGGAAAAATATCAACTGCTACAAAAAGGACATAAGATCTCAGTATGAGAAGCCTTGATTAATAGTCTGAGGAGTGGCATCTCCACTAGCAGCTTTGAGAACTGTCTTCAAGGACCAAACAAGCAAGGCAGTATCTATTCGCTCATGGTCTGGCCCCAGAAGTTACAGGACGGTATGAGTGCACAGGGACAATAAGAAGAGATGCAGACTTTCATGTTGTCCACATGTCACCACAGCTCACCAACACATAACAGGTCCCACAACTGGAGACAGCTTCAGACCTTCTACTCCCATGGCTGATACTGGGAGTTAATCCACCCTTTTAGACTTGATACTTTAATGCTGCCCTTGTTAGATCTGCAGATGAAGGAGCTGGCAGCTGCACTGTCCTCCCGCTATGTACATTTTGTAGGCCACTGCCCACAGAAACCACCATTGTTTTGTCCCTATATAGGTCAAGTGTTCACTTAGATGTGTAGAACACTGCATAAAACATTATTTAACCCAGCTAAAAAGAATGACGTTGCACAAAATCCCTTAGGGTTTTTATCTTCCTCCCACTACGGCTGTACATACCTGGTCTGCTAGCATAAGTACTGTTTTCATCGTAAACCTGCGAGAACAGAAGTTGAAGAGGTCTTCCAGGCTCGGCCCAAGAAGATCCATGACTAGAACATTGTAGTCCTTTTCTTGACCATACCACCTGCAACAAAGAAAATTATCCATCATTAGCAAGAATCCTTATGCAGCCCAGGATACCACCAGTCCTCCTGGCTGCAAGGGCACATTGCTGACTAATGTTCAAACTTGAAAAGCTAACAAGAAACTGAGACTAGCAGTATCTTATTTTTCCTGGAAACAGAAGTCTGAGCACAAACCAGAACACACAAGGTGACAAGTGTATGAGCACACATTTAGTCTTCCCTTTAAGGAAAACCCACTATTACACTTCAACTGAAATACCAAACACCAGACTCAAAATGCAACCAAAGCAGCAGCCATTACATGTCAGTGTACTGAGGTGTGTGTACAACATTTGGACTGAAATTCATCTGCAGGACACCTTACACTCATTGTTTCCTGCATCATTTCATCTCATTAAACCATCTTTATATGCTTTAGGCTTTGTTTTCAGGTTTCAGTTGTCTGCAGCAGACCAAAAGAGCTCATGCAGTTAACTCATATACTATGTCTTAATTTATTTTCAAATTTAAAAAAAACAGCAATCAAGTCCTACTGTCTAATTAAGTAAATATAAAGGCTTTTCAGCATATTTTCAACACAACAAAGGAAAAAGCACTGAAGTGCCACAAAATCAAAATACATATGTAACAAAATACTAACTGCAGCCAGATTGATATTCACCCTTAAATGCCCAATATATCAATTTGGGGAAAAAAAAGAAGGTTACCAACGCTGTGAGGACAAGCAGAAACCCTTCCATGCATATTTTTCTCTCCAATCCATGTCTAGCACCTCCATTATAGCATTGCTTTATATCTGCAGCTGGGGGATAGCATCTCCCCACCTAAGCTGCCTGTGAAAACCTGGAGTTACAGCCTTCACATCTCGGCTGTGAATTCCCATACTTTAAATGGGTACTGAAAGACAGAACTTGAATATTTTCCCCTCAAGTCCTTCTGCATGTTCCAGATGTGTGAAAAGCTGTTTACAAAGCTGACATTACGTCTTATCGATCAGAAGGCTGCAATTTTGCCTTTGCTAAGCAGCTAGTCCTTATAATAAAGGGTCTAGTGCCAGGGATAAAGCACCGATCAGCTACCTCCAGGAAGAGAACTGAAGTTCCCAACAACAGTGGCACGGACAGAATACATTAAGAATGTATCTCATAATAAGAGCATTCTGATTTAAAAAAAATTAGAAAATCAGAATTCAGCTCAAAGAAGCAACTATGACTTAAATATCTGTATAGACACTGTATTTCCACTTTAGGCAATGACTCCAGCAGACTACTGCATAGTTGTCCGGCAAATAGTTACCACTGATAAAGTCAACAAATTCCTTAGTACTCACAGGATTCCAAGCTTAGCTGGGGTAGTAAAGTAAAATGTTTACAAAGCACAGAGAAAAGATTCTATATTTGGATTTGTTTCAGAAACTACTGCCTGTACCTTTCCACTGTCAGGATTCTAGCAGAAACCATGAGTTTCATCCTATATTGCTATAAACTGGATGAAAGTTACATATGTGGCTCACACTCCCTGTTTTACAAGTCGATCTAGGACCTTTATTCATTCCCTACATCAAAATGGGAGTCAGAAAATATGTATTTTGCAAGCAGCCATTCAAATTGAATGTCAACAGAACAGTTTTATTCCAACATGTTAATGCCCATACCAAGACTAAGTGCTATTTATCAGTTTTTGCCTTTTAAAAAATCACTGAACATACAATGATGCACAAAAAGACCCCAAACCTCCAAGTGGCTCGACTAGGAATGAACATTGATGCTATTATTTGATAAAGTTCGTAAAATAAAAAAGGTTAATATCCACACTGCCACCTGACACCAAGCCATGAAATGTATGCATTTTAAGAGCACCTGCCTGGCTAGGCCTTTCTAAGGAGTGACCAGCAGCTACTTTCAACTGCAATAGTAACCAAGCAGACTATTTAAAAAATGGAAGGCAGGGATGGAGTGTCAAAATGAGATACAGTCAAGAAAAGTTCTTAATCACCAGCCTCAGTTCAAGAATTACTGGTGAGGCCTGCAAATCTACTTCTTGGTTCCTATCAAAGTCACCAATGTAAACAGCTGAGTAGTTTTGATAATGGTCTATAAACAACTCCACTAGTCACGGGTGAAAATGAAACATTATGGTAATCCAGAGTAATGCAAACAGGACCAAATGACTTGCGTAGGTATTCTGTCCTGTGAAATTTAGGTTTGTTCAGAAAAAGTCAAGAGCTGAATTGAAGCATTCCAAGTAGTAAATCAAGATTTAAATATTTTCTCCAAGAAATGGAAATCCAAGTCAGATGCCAAGTGTAATTGTCCACCACAGTAATGGTTCAGTCCCCAAGAGATGCAGTGTAAAAGAAAAGGATCAAAGATCAGCTTTCAACTGAGCTAAGAAAATTTAGTTACAGCATCACAGAAAAAGAGAAGCTGATGCAAAGTAAGTCAGCCCTGGGAGGTACAGTTTAAAAAGCCTTGATTCCTCTACAGGGATCTGTCTGCTGAGTAAGTGCAGTAATTCAGGTTGATTGCACAACCTCCATTTGTCCTACATAGGCACAAGGAAGTTTTAATCCCTGACCATTCTGCTCTGGTGGAAAGCACATTTAGCTCTGCACGACAAAGAAGTAAGACGAATCTTAACATTTCATTTTCATGTTTACCTGCCTGTAATTCCTTACAGAAGACTGTGGCATCTATTCATTTCATTACTGGCAACTGGGACTTCTTCCAGGGTATTGGAGTAACTTGTGTTTTATTTACTTTGCTAACATTCAAAGTAAGTTTTCATTTCCCTTGGAACCTTTCCAGGGAAAATGGGATTAAGAAGTAAGGCTACAACATGCCCATCTGAAGTCTAGGAGCTGCTACTCCTGGAAGCTCTGAATGAAAAAATAGTAGAAGTCTTGGTTCTTCGTAGGAAAACTCAGATATTACAATATATAAAAGCTGTGTCCCAAAGAGGAACCTTCAAAGTTCTAATACTGCATCAGCAAGGAAAATTGGAGTGAACTACTAATATGAGGGAATGATCCGCACAAAGCCCTGGGCAACTACGAGATGACACATCTCAGAACACTTTTGTCCCTAAAAAGGATTCCATGGACTTTTTTTTTTTCAGCACACTTGGAAGTCCTCTCTCTCATACAAAGTTGAGGAAGCAACAGCATTGGTACCTTTTAACATGGAGAGTTTGGGAGGGGAGTGAAAAACAGGAGCAAGAGATTTAACTACTTGAGAGCTCCCTTTGGGTTGGTAATGACTCCCATAGTTACACACAATGTCTTTTTTCAAAAAGAGAAGCTAATTTACTAGACCAAGAAAATTCATCATTTATCTAATTGATTCTTACAGTGCTTTACATCCCATTAGTAGTATGCCTTTTATACAAAACATTCACAGGACAGAATTACAGGCCCAGTTCAGTTTACCCTTGAACTGGCAGCGTCACACTGGAACATCTGACACAGCTGTTACAAACCCTGGTCCATACTCATCTACCAAGGTGTGCCCAAGCTCACAAGCAAGGAAGTGTTTTGTCACTCTCCCTTCCCTCATCTGATTAAAGCTACTTATCAAATTACTCCAGATCACTCAGAATACAATAAATATCCTTTATGAAGCTTTCTGTCAGAGCATGGTTAAAGGCTGAGCACAGTGACCTTAATTTGACTTGCCTGATGTGAAAGACCAAGACTCGCCACGTCAACAAGTTTCCAAATCATGTGGTTTCGGAGGCTGATCTATTGCCCCAGCATATGCACACAGCTGAAATTCTCTAACATCTTAGATTTCAGCATTCCTGCTCTATGTGAACAACTAAGTCACACGACACAGTGGTTTGAAAGCAGGTATGATGGCAAATCATATAAGCGGTTGTTTACTTCAACTAACGGGGATGGGTTTTTTCCATTCTCTTGACTAACCTTGAGAAAACCAAATGAAGTCTTGATACACATCTAGCATTTGGCGGCAAATACTGTAGTCAGGTCTACCCAACCCTCATCTTTCAAAAATCCTATGATGTCTATTTCAGCAACTGCATATTTTATAAATAATGCCAACAACAAATGAAATGTTTGAGAAAGTATTTGTTAGTAGTGTGGTTTCTTTGGTTTTATTTAACCAAAATGAAGTATTTTCTTAGTTGTTAGAGTATTTTCTTCACATCTAGAGTCTCTTCCCTTGACAGGGTCAAAGAGAGACACAACGTGCGCTCAGTGTCAAGAAACTGTTCCCACCACCAGAGCAACAAGACTATTTTGTTCAAACTCAATAAAAGCTTTCCTCAATCAACACCTGCTTTGCCAGGCAGCCCATCCTTCACTAAAGGCTTCAGTCAACTCTGCCTATTTCTGTGGAGGCATGTGGCAACCTGGAATTACAAACAGAACTGCAGGAGGCCATGCTTTTGTGAGACAAAAAATACCCCCTGGTGCCTCACTGCAGGGAAGTACAATGCTTGCAACACTTGAATATTTTAACTCAAACCTTTACAATTCCAGAAACCTTGATACTCACATTACAAAAAGAGTGACTTTGACTCCCTTGCCACCACATAAGTCTTTGCCACTTTCATAAATTATGGTATGTGACCCTGTGATTACTCTGGTAGTCCTATGTAATTAGTTTCCCAGCACTTGGCTTTTCAAGCAACAAGCACAAGAGTTCATTTAATAAAAATGGAGATTGTCAGAAGAACTAAGGTGGATAAAAAAGCTGTTAAAACAAAAATGCACAGTGAACAAGCAAGCTGGAAAGAACATACTGCTAGAATTACCTGAGATCACCTAATTAGTAGGTTTGACAAGGCACCAGGCACATGAGGGTGAACATGCAAGTCTGGAAGGTCTCATGAATACAAAGGATTCAGACATCTTAGAGAAAACCGAATGACACTGAACTGATGAACACTCTGGAACCATAACCCATTCCTGCAAGCCATAAGTCATTTATACAAAAAAGTCTCTGAACTAGGCATTAGTCAGATGTGACTAAAGAGACAACACTGACCTCCCTACAACCACACAGCTCTGAAATCACTGAAAAATACCAAGTAATCCTAAGCAGTAAGAGTGCAGCTATTCTACGCAGAAACTGAAGTAATTTGGATCAGTACAGCATGCTCTGTCACCAGCATTCAGGGAAGGAAATCCAAATCTCAACAAGGACAAAAAAGAGACCTCAAGAAAGATGGGAAGGCAGTGACCTCTGGAATCGTGTATTCAAACAGCTCAGCAAGGGAGCTATGGAGTTATGCAACTATTCTTTATAGATACAGGAGGACAGGAAGAGGCAGGAGGTTATTAACAAATAAAAACCCATGAGTACAAGCATTATGTTTAGGCACAGCAGCTCTCTCTGCCCAACAACACGATCATGAGCACTGCCCTGCTGGCCTAGAAAGTTTTGATGCTGCACCTGATTGATTCACAGAAAGAACAGCCCACTGTCCAAAACAGGTGCTGCATTCGTACCAAAGTGGTCCCTTCTGCTCTCATGTTCTAGACTGTTCAGCACAGACATCTCCTGACAAATACTGATGTTGCAGACAAATTGCAAAGTACATTATGCCTGTAAAAATACACTAACTTGAGTCTTAACAGGCACTGAAGCAACAGATAGAAGAAAGGTAATCCATCAAAGACTCATGTCTAAATTGACACATATTTTATATTTCTAATTTATCTCCCCTGAAACTGGAAAAGCACTTAACTGTTACCCAACTAGGAGTAAGATAAATGAACATAATATGGCATGACTGAAATACTGAAGTGGAATACTTAGCAGATGTCACCTAACATTAGTTGCCATGGAGAGCATGAATTAGGCCACCCAAGTACTAAATAAAGACACAGCCATGAACACCCTACGCTATAGAGTTGGATACACTCTATAAATAAAATTCTGTATCACTTTTTGTACAGTTCTGAGAGCAGTATGAACACGTCAAGTATGTCAGCATAACTCATCTCCTCAGAAATAAGGTTTCATCTACCCAGTGTTATGTTGCAAACATGCAGCTGACTTGCTCTTTTGCTGAGCTGCTTATTAATAAGGTACATTAGCACCTGGTAGGAAGTGAGGAGTCAAGTTTCTTCTGCAAAAGTCAGAAGTTTCAATTCAGTTCGGAAGGTGAGCCATTAATCCAGTGGGGACAAGAAACATTGCTGAGGAAAAGAGTGCTTTAGTATTATCTCTGCTGTTTCGAACAGGAGTAACAGTGACCTGAAACTGCAGAGGGCTGAGTTAAGGCAAGGAGGAAAAAAAAAAACAACACAAAAAAACACAAAAAAACCACCAAAATAAAAAAGGACAGTTCTATTTCCTTTCAAAGTGTGGCCTCTCTTGGATGCTTCTACTGAGGTCACAAAAACCAGGACAGAAGTTAAGATTTTTTAAAAAATACATTTCCTGTTTTCAAACAGAATACATTTAGTCTCTTAGTAGAAGAACTTCAGGTATTAAAAGACTAGCTTCCATTTTATTTAGAGTTCCAAGAACAAGAGGCCTCTCCTTATCTATCAGAGTGCCTCTGCCCTTCAATATGCAGCCTCAATAACAGAAGGTTAATAGGAGGCTCTACTAACAGAACCTTCCTTCTGATTTTTGTCTGAGGGTTGGGGCTGTTTGTGGGCTTCATGGGTATTTTTCTGGTTTTCTGTGATGGTTTGGGGGGTTTTTTTGGTGGCTTGCTCAGGGTTTTTTAAGCAGCAGGAAGTTACTGTGAAAACACTAAAATGAAGGTGTTTGAGATATGTATTTACAGGCTTTTAAGCAGTGCTAAAAGATCAAAATTGCAAATGCTTAAGGCAAAATCGGTTGTGAGAACAACTCTAAGATTACCAAACTTGACCACAATTTTCCACTACACGTACTATTTAGTGAATATGAATAAGGGCTAAATCTATGATTAATAATTATTCAACAACATGGCAGTAGCAATCAGAAGCACAGAAACTATAGAGTCTCTCATAATTTTTTTTTTGCCAGAAACTTTATTATTTCTCAATATCAAAACATTTACAAGTACTACACTGAAAAAAATGAGACACTGTAAAAATTAGTTTGTTCAGTTTGTAAGGGAATGTTGGGGAAAAAACCACCACTAAGGCAGTAGATTTTTGGTTTTTAACTTACAAATAACTAGACCGAAGTATCACCTCGATTACCTTTCAAACAAAACCACATGCAATCTCTTTTTCATACTCCCTAGTCTCCTTCCTGTTAACTGCAACACTTCTAGTGCATTGCTAGCCACAACTGGTTCCAGCAGAGCTGTTTTCCATTTGAAACTGATAACAAAAACAAGCTATCCCAGGATACTGTAAGAGGAGTCTGCAGCCCACTTTTTAAATGCACATCTGAAAGAGCACCTAAAGCTAATCTTCCTCAAGGATGTGAAAAATAGCTGATAAATACCATAAATGGCAAAAATCAAGAGTGATTGTCAAAGGTAATTTGAATAATTACTTTCATCAAGAGTGTTTTACAGTTACATTGTGAACAAACATCCAAAATCAAAACACACTCTGCTGCTTTTCTCCAAGCCAGAACCAAGAATTCGAGAATAAAGGTAGATAGTCCAAACTAATAGGATCAGTGCCCAGTTAACGAGATTACAGCTCAAAATGCTTCGTCACTGAAAAAGAGAGGAAAAAAGCAAAGGACAGCTGATGAGTGAGAACAATGAGGGTAAGCCCAGCAGAATGCTGGGGCTGTGCATTGTGTCCTAAAGGCAGATCAGCCTGTCACAATGTTAAGCTTGGCTCAAGAGCCTTTTGTGAAAAATTAAGGTAGTAATTAACCAAAATTTTAACATCAAGAACAAACCACAGCTTAAAAATCTGTGGAGTAGGTTGTGTGAAACTTCAGGGACAAGTTCAGAAACTTTGCTACTCTTCCAGGAAACAACAAAAAGCAGCAAATTCAAACTTTAGCACGTCTAAAAGGATTTGGAATATCTACAGAATAAAGACACTCCAATCTAATTTTTGCCTATTTTCTGTGCAAACAACGTGTTCTATTACAGTGGCATTAAGTACCAAGGTCCCTTATTCATCCTCCACACATGAAGACACACTCCTGACGCCACAGAAGCAATATCAAACTTTTAACTCCAAAACACATTTTTGCTCATTAGCTTTCTTGCAATCAGACACAAAGTCTATCAAATCAACCTTAAAGCCTATAAAAAAATTGCTTGCTTCTAGATAACTTGCGACACTTGAGCTATGTGATCTTATTTCTAAGAATCCAAAGGGCAGAACTCACTTTTAAGAACTGAAGCCCAAAATGAAGGAGCAATCCATAACACCTATTATTTCAGCTTTGTGAGTCACAAAACCACAGCAGAGACTACTTGAGTGAAGCAAAATCATATAATGCAACTTCCAGGAAACTGATCTTGGCCACTGCATCACTTAAGTAGGTGGAAAAGTCCCTTATTCTTAACTGAGGAATACAAAACTCCCTGCCTCTGTGTTCAAGAGGTGCAGCACTGAGATAAAAGTGCTGCCGAGTTAATTTGTAAATTAAATGGTAATGGGAAAAACTTAGAATGGTTCCTTCATTGTCTATCAATTTATCTCTTTGTGCTGCTGTTGTTTAAAGGAGTCACATTACAGAAATTTTAACAAATGTATTTGTTTTCCTTCAACTTGATTCACCCTTCTCGATACACTGAGCCAGGAACAGCTTATTCCAATGTGACAGCGTATTATTATAAAACAATGGTGGAACATGGATTATCAATGACATATGCAAAGTGACCTAAGTACCAAGTAATACAGTGACTTAGATTCAGAGCACCACAGATTCCACTTCTACTAAACACAGAATATTTTAACATTTGACACAAGAACTGTACTGAGTCCGCTGCTCAGTTTCCTCTTACAGAAAATAAACCTAAGAATACAGGTTTAGATTTCCACAGACATCACCAGATGTCATTCAGAAAGAAGACAACTAGGAACAGCAGTTCAAAGAACCTGTCAAGCAGAATCTGGCACATACAAACAGATTTAAAATCAATGCTGCTTCTAAAAACAAAAACGGTATTTTCAAAAATTCACTAAAAGACTCTTTTCTAGAAAAATATTACAAAGATTAACACTGTGAGAAAGGACTGACTGCCATAAGACAACACATCACACACCTTTAGCACAATGAGTCTGTCAATCAATTCAACTTGAGTGTTGCCTCAGTTGTTCATTCTTACTGATTTTTTGTAATTATTTTTGAGAGTTACACGAATATCAAACACAAATGAAAGAAAACTTAAGATGACTGCCATACTTCAAGTCAGAAGCAAGTTTTTCAGCATGCAAGATTACCTTCAATATTTCAAAGGGCATTTTAACCAAGTACAAGAAATCAAACAGCGTTTCACTTCTGTTACATGGAAAGGTCAAAAAATTTGCAACTTGGGGCTAATTATAGCACCAAACACTTTTTAAAAAAGTAGCTCAAGAATGCCTGATTTTCCAGTTTTGCAATGAAACACCTGATATCTGCCTGCTCTGGCTGTTTTCCCAGTTATCCCTGTTTTAGCATGGAACTATACTGTGAGAACTTTCCAAAATGTGATTATTTCACAACTGGAAGAATAGTAAAGGAATCCACATTCGAGAAAACAAGGAAACTGTAGTCGGAAAGAAAAACTACACCTGTTTTTGCATCAGCAACTCACTTCAAGCTTCATGTATTCTGTTTAATTCAGGTATGTTTATTGCATCTCTGAGAAAGGCTGTAGTGAATGAGGACAGATGGTCAGGACAACATAAGTCTCCTCCAGCTCATATTCAGCGTCAGAGCCAGTTGTGTTTGGGGGGAAGGAGGAGGGAACTATCAACCTCAGAAATGCAGACTTGTCCTAGTCTTTGTTAAAATTAATACAGAATCTTGACTATGTCATCATTAAAACAGACACAAACGCCACTATTGATCCAGGTACACATCCAAAGCCAGAGTTAAATTAAATGGAATCCAGTTTGACACAAAACCGAAATAGTTTCTGCAGCTCAACAACCAAAAGTCCTTTATGCCACTGTGCAAAGAAATACTAACTTTAAAAACAATTATTCACAAAGTTGCAAAAAAATAACAATGCGTACAATATTCTTTCTGGAGAGAACCGAAGTTTCACGTAACTACTCTGATGTCCAGATTCAGGAGTTGGGCACTAACCCAAGGTAACACATCAATAATCCCAGAAGGAGTAACTCCTCCTGGAGTCCGGCGCCAGCCATTTTCTCCCAGATCAGGGAATTATTAAACCCTACTGAAAGTTTCTGATGGAATAGGAAATGAGGAGCCGCATAATGAGTGATTGGGAGGGACTAATCCTGGCACTTTAACCGTGCGGAAACCCTGGTGACGCATCTGTTGCGGGCACCAGCAAGGAGCTGCCATTTCATTCCTGCTCCAGGTTCTCCGCAGTCTCAAGGCTCGCAGCTCATAACTATGAAAGGAAAAGACACAAGCCCGAGCACGTCCCTTGTCCCAACAGGAGAAGGGGGAGGGTTAATCACGTCCATCCGCCATTTTCTGAGCAGANAAAAAAAAAAGGCAACAAAAGAAAGCAGCCATTTCCAGGGCCGGCTCCCAACTCCCGGCCTCGGCTGGAACACAGGCTCTCCCAGAAACAGCCTCCTCACACTTTGTTCTAATCGCCATAAGAATTTCTCACAGCTCAGGGACTGCTGGGTATCTCACTTTCAAAGCACAGGTCGTACAATAAACACAGGAGCCGGGGGAGGGGGGGGACCTGCGAGTTGGAGAGGCTGGAATGGAGCATTTTCCTCCCCATCAGCCCAATTCCTCACAGATAAGTTTCCTTTCCATGGTGGTGCCCTACCTCACACCAAAAAGTATGTAACTACTAGCTATATACCCTACAAATCTTGACAAAAAAGTCATAGTAACACAGAGAAAAGTCGCTGGCATCTACGGACGATTCCTACCGTATATGTGGGATGCCAACTCCTCCCTGCAGGATCTTGTACAGTTTGCTTTCATACAGCAGCTGGGGATGCCGAGCCTTTTGAGACTCCAACTTCACAGCAACTTCCTGCAGTGAGAGGGAACAAGGAGTCAGAGCAGCGTCCGCCAAGCACCGAGATTTAAGGGGCACAGCACTTCCAATACCCCCTACACAATGCTTTGAGGTATATATTTTATTGTTTTTCGGAGGTCGACGTGCTGCACTTAGTCACATCTTCAAATAAAATCCACATCGCGATGATTTGTACATAAATATCCATCGCAGGTCATGCAATTGAGCTGGAGATGTGAAGTCTTCAAAACCATTTAAGTGAAGAACATACGTGGGTGTTTCTTCTTTACAGCTCAGAGTCGTGAGAGGGAGGAAGGAAAGAAAAAAAAACACCCAAGGAAAAAGCTAGAGAAACAAGGGGATCTTCTTTGTTTCTATTAATGCTGATGAAACGAGATACAAAGTGTTCCCCAGCTGAGGCAGATAGGGAGTAGATCAACGGCGGGCGAGGGACGATCTTGGCCGTTCATAAAGCACAAAATACGTCTACATACGTTTTCCCACAATGGATGAGTGTTTTTCTCCTCTCCCTACGCTCCCAAGTGGGTGAAGACCCTCGGGGGGATTGGGGGTGGGTGAAGAGACGG
>VWZG01006018.1:30112-47674 GCA_013396735.1 Grallaria varia | reverse complement strand
GCCCCTCACTCAGCCGCCGCCGCCATCTTGTGCCTGAGCCGCCGCCGCCGACACAAAATGCCCCCGGCGCGCGGCCGCCGCTTCTTCACCGCGCGGGGCGCGCTGGGAGCGGGGCGGAGCGGTGCCGCTCAAATCACGCCCCCCTCCCGCCGCTTCGCCAATCACGACCCTCGCCCCGTGCCCCACGCTCCGACCCGGCGCGGCGATTGGGCGCTCGGCGGGTCCGCGCGTGCGCACAGCCCGCCATCCAAGTGCGGGCGGAAGAGGGAGGGGAGAAGCAGCCGTGCTCTCACTCGGCCTTAAAGGGGCAGCGGGCACGGGGGATGAGGGGTCGGCACTGCCCACCCGGGCGGGGGTTCCGCAGCACCGGGAGGGGCTGGGCAGGGGCTGCAAATGGTCCTGGAGCTGGGGCTGGGTCAGCCATCACCAGGACACGCTGCCCATGGCTCCTACGGGGCTGCTCCCAGGCTGTTCTCCAACCCCACGCCCCAAGCCTTGTGCGCATTAATGGGCTGATTTGTGCATAAATAAATCATAAATAAATTAATAATATCTGTGTATGAGTAAATGGAGAGTAATTTGTTTCCGCGGGGGTGTTTAAGGAAAGGCAGCACACGGTGCCACGGCCTGGTTGACGAGGTGGGGATGGGTCACAGGTTGGGCTCTATGGTCTTCGAGATCTTTTCCCACTTCCATCGTCCTGTGAGTCTCTCCATAGAGGGTGGCAGAGCCCTGGAACAGCTGCCCAGGGAGGCCATGGAGTCTCCCTCTGTGGAGACGTCCCAAACCCCCCCGCACAGTCGTGTCACCTGCTCTGGTTGGCCCTGCCAGGACCAGGTGATCTCCAGAGGTCCCTTCTGACCCCAACCATTCCGTGTCCCTGTGCAAGCCACAAGACTTGACCCATCCATGTCCTCATCCCTGTGGCTGTGGGGCTGAGTTGTCTGTTCACACACCAGACGTGCCTCACGGCCCTTCCCCGCCATGGCCGAGCCACCCCCTGCACCCTCAGCCTGGCCTGCTCGGGCCCTGCACGCCCTGGCCTTTATCCACCCAGGTGTGGATCCAGGAGGAGCCCGAGCAGGCTGGGACCGCCTGGCAAGGACGATGCCGTGACCAGAGCCACCCACCACAGCCACATCTCCTGGCCCTGCCGCCCCTCCTGCACGTGGCCACAACACCCCTGCTCGCCCAGCTCCCCCCGACCCCCCAGCTGCTGCTCCGGGGGGGTTTTGTGCCGTCTGCCCAAAGCGAAGCCTCCTCCATTGCCCCCTCACTCGACGCTGAGTTTTCCCTTTTGCAGGAACACCGAACTGTGAATTCCCAGTGACTCATCATCGCTCCCTGTCACAGCGGCGTCTTCTGCTCTGCAAGTCTACGTCGGGGAAATGATTCAGTCTGCAGGAGGGAGAAAGCTCCTCCAGCAATGTGGCTCAGGGATGTAGAAGGAAAGCCTGCTCAGGGTGTCTGCTTTTAAGGGAGGCAGTCAAAAACTGCTTTCTGGCTTGCCTGGTGCACACAAAGCCATGAAAATAGTGAAAATACTGATTTAAAGGCCCGTCTATGGTCTATACACAGATATTTTTCTTTTAATTGCTCACTGCTTTGGAGAAAAGTGAGATTGAGGGATCTGAGTTAGGATATATCAGTGGGAAGTCATTCATGTAAAGGTGGAGGAGTCCTCTCAAAGAACAGCATCCACACAGTGGTGGAGGCTTTTCTTGCACTCCCCACATTGCTTTCTAGCTCAGTAAAGGCACTGTGGTAAAAAACTCTTTCTGTCTGCACAAGTGCAAAAAAAGTCCTGGCTTGTGTCCCTCTGGCTGTGAGGCAGCGAGGGAAATCTGTGATCAGCCTGTGTTTCTTCCCGAGGTGGACTCAGTCAGCTCCAGATGACTCTGGTGAGAGACTGGGAGGACTGGAGAGGAAAGGCTGGCAGCCAGCAGTGCCCTGTGTGGCAGATATCGTCCCCAAGTTCCCCCGGGTTTCAGGGAGCTTAGATCCAAGGCTTTACTACAGCTCTCTCCGTATCTCTAATAAAAAAAATTGAAATGTAAATTACTCAAAATCAGCCTGGGCTGTGCCAGATGCACCAGAATGAAAACGATGCTCTGAGAACAATCTGGGCTCCGACTCATTCCCACCTCGGTTCTGTCAAGGAGCATTTGTGCAGGCAAGAATATCCGCGCTCCTGTCACTCACAGGGACTGTGGATCTTGTGCGGAGGATCTCGGATGCATCACACACTAGTTAAGGGGGCTGGAGTTTCAAGGGCAAATGAGGTACCTTTAAACATCACACCCGTTTCTAAAAGCAGAGCCCCGTGTCCTCAGTTGCCCTCTGTGATTTGCAGGCAGCTTAGGGCTGATGTGCCTCTGTGGGCCTTTGGGGTTTAGTTGTTTCTAATGGCTGCTCTGGCTGAGACTGGAGCAGTTTGCAGGCGTTGGGCTTGAGTCACGTACCCTTGGAGGAGCTGGAAAAACAGGTCTGGAGCTCCTGGCCGGGAAATAGCCCCATGCCTGGGTATGCAGGAGAGCAGGATCTCCTGAGCTAGGCAATGCTGCCACCTCCTGCCTGCCGGGGGCCAGCTCTGTGTCCAGGGCACAGCTCTGTGTCCTGGGGCCAGTTCTGTGTCCAGAGGACAGCTCTGTGTCCAGGGGACAGCTCTGTGTCCAGAGGACAGTTCTGTGTCCAGGGGACAGCTCTGTGTCCAGGGGACAGCTCTGTGTCCAGGGCACAGCTCTGTGTCCAGGGGACAGTTCTGTGTCAGGGGACAGTTCTGTGTCCAGAGGACAGATCTGTGTCCAGGGGATAGCTCTGTAGGGAACAGTTCTGTGTCAGGGCACAGTTCTGTGTCCAGGGGACAACTCTGTGTCCAGAGGACAGATCTGTGTCCAGGGGAGAGATCTGTGTCAGGGACAGTTCTGTGTCCAGGGGACAGTTCTGTGTCCAGGGGACAGCTCTGTGTCCAGAGGACAGCTCTGTGTCCAGAGGACAGTTCTGTGTCCAGGGAAAAGCTCTTTTGTCCAGGGGACGTATCCCGTGTGCAGAGGACAGATTTGGGTGTGGGGGACAGCTCTGTGTCCAGAGGATACCTCTGTGTCCAGGGGACACTGCTAGAGGTGAGGGTCAGAGAACATCCCACAGGACAGGGGCTGGCCAAGCAGAGCCCAGTGCAAACACACCCAGGCTCTCACCTTCCTCCAGACATTTGCAGGCCTGTTGGGTGTTTTGCAAAATGATGATCAGCATCAGCATTCAGTGGGGTTTGTGTTGATTATTTTGAACATGCATTCACTGATGGTCCCTCAGGCAGGTGGGAATGGGGGGATTATAAGGAGGATAAATCTAGGCAATGTGGGAAGGCTGCAGGACTGCACAGAGGTGGCAGAAGTCAGCCAACATAAACCAGGTAAAACCAGGACACAGAACAGAAGAAAGATCTACCAGCACAGCTACAGCTGCTCCACCCTGGCCAGGAGCAGTGAGGATAGCTGTGAACACCCTCCTGCTCTGGTACCAGGGATGTGGGGAACATCTCCACCCCACCTCCAGCTCTGGAGCTCTGGGAGGGAGGAGCTGGAAGGGTCACCCTGAGTGCCACATCGAGGTGACCTCAACCTGCTTCCTGTTTCCTCACTCCTGTGATTGCCAGACCATGTCTGTTTGTGGGCTGGGGACACCACATGGGATCCTAAATTCTGGATTTACATCTCAGCCACTCTGGGCTCTGTTCATGTCTCCACAGCAGCACAGAGAGCTTTGTTCCATTCAGAGGACAGGCAAGGTGCATTTGTATTTCTGGGTGAGCAGAATTTAATCCAGCAAACCAACAGCACTATTCAGAGCATGAGGGTGGAGGAGATTCATAGCCTAATAGATCCAAATATCCAGAAGCTGATCAGATCTAGAGGTGGATCTCACCTGGTATGTTGTCCCCTTCTGTGTCAGAACAAAGTCCACCTGCACAAGAGCTTTTGCTGTTTTGTACTTTGGCCAACTGATCTGTTCTATCTTTGTGTCACAGTGCAGGAAAATTCCCCTCTTAGCCGCTTCTGAGAAACCACATCCTATGACACCGAGTGCTGGCCTTGGGAAAATCCTATCGTGGCCTCTGCCTTGGGGTTCATGTCTTTAGGAAAGTACAGATGATGACAAACATGAACAATACTGAGATTTACACAAACACAAAACTCAGAGATTTAAAATTATACCAATTAAATTATTGTTACATTAATTGTATAAATTAAAATCACTGAAAACATAAGTTAGGAGGGGAATTTTAGGCTGTGATTGCACAGCAGCTGACCTGGTCTAGAGTCTCACTGCTGCTCATACAGGATGGTCTCACTTCTGCATCCTTTTTCCCTCCTACTCACCCGCCTCAATTCCCAGCTCTGGTGGCTCATCAGACCTTCGGTGGTTGGCTCAGCTCTCCAAGCCTACAGAAAATTTCCTGAGTGTTTTCTCTTGATGTTTTCTCTGGGTTAATATTCTGCCAGACCGGTGACTCCAATGGCTCAAGTTGCTCCATGGGACGGTGCAAGGGTTGTCCCACATTGGCAAAACACCAGGCAGGAGGAGTCAGATGGGAAAACTGAAGGAACATTCCCTACTGCCTGGAAAGGGGCTCTGCAGATACCCAGGAGAGAGCAAAAGAATCCATGAATTCCATGTTAACAGGAAGAACACCAATCTCAGTACCACCACCAAAGAGGATGGGGTGAGCTAGACAGCTAAAGCACCCACAGGCTATTCTTCAGCTCCTGTAGAATCATAAAATATGCTGAGTTGGAAGGAACCCATCAGAATCATCGAGTCCAACTGCTGTTCACTATTATTTTTCACATCTTTCAGGAACACTGAGACAATGAAAACATCTTTATGTCTGCATCACTTGATAGACTGAAAGGAATAAACCCTCTCTCTTCTCTTTCCAAAAGGAAAGGCAGGCCAGAAATCCTGTTGCATGACCAAGCCTCCAGTGTGAGCAGTCCCTCTTGATCCCAGCATTTCTGACCCTTTGTTTGTACCTGCTTTGCAACTGAGCATCCCCAAACCTCTTCATTTGATCCCAGCAAAGAATAAGAGTGTTGTCAGCGTAAGATACCAGCTGTTGGATGCAGCACCGATGGAGCAACATCCTTTGCATGTTTGTCACTGTGTCAGCAATTATGTGCTGCTGTGAAGTTGGAGAGGGAGGGAACTGCTCATCCTCCTGGGCAACAGGAATGTCCCAGGCTCCTGTCTAAAGGCTCCTGGGGAGGGAGGAACAGTGAAATGACAAGCTGAGCAAAGTCATGATTGAAACAATCAAAGGGCAGGCAGTGCCTGCTTACGTTCACATCAGGTCATTATCACGGAGCAGAGATCCCATCTCCCAGGGCTTCCCTCCTGCTGCTCTGGGGAGGACCCAGGAGCACCAGGGATGCACATGCTCAGTGATTCTGAAAAACAAAGCATGAAGGGCAAAGTGACACATCCCAGTTCAGCTGGGCTGACAGATCCCATCCCCTGCCTGTTCCTGGCTCCAGCAGTCCAGCCCCGAGCCAAGCTCACGTACCTCCTGACCAGGCAGGAGGAGACAATTCCCTTATTTTGCCAAGATACTTTTCTGATAGTTTAGAGAATCAAACTGTCTCATGGCAAAGTGCAACAAAGCTGGAGTTGATGCAAAGGAAAAATAAGAGTGGGATCAGCAGAAGCCCAAGATACTGCTATCAAGCAACCTGGTCTAGCGGGAGGTGTCCCTGCCCGTGGCAGAGGGGTTTGGGACTAGACGATCTCTAAGGTCTCTTCCAACCCTTAACTATCTATGATTCTGTGATCTTGAGAAATCAAACTCTTGTCTTCTCTGTTTTGGCTCACCCCTCCAGCCATTCAGCACCATTCAGCCCTCTGGAGAGGGGCACAATCACCTTGTTTTTTAGCCAAGAAAAAGCAAAGTCCATGTCTTTAGCCCGAGGCTCAGTCTGCTCTCTGAAGTGTTTATTGTCTCAGAGAGGCAGTTTTGTCCCCAGTTTCCTCTATAAGCTGGCAAAACATGGGTGCAGACAAACAAACCAAGTCACCACCAATGGGTGTCACTGAGTCCTGGGCAGCCAAAATCATCTCAGAATTCCTTTGCTCTTTGGCAGGAGGGGAAAGTGAGCTGGCATGACCAAGGGATTTGTGCTTTCATTCTGATATGGGACACTGGTCTGCAGACACAGCAGGTCCTTGTCCGGGACACCCGCTCTGCTCTGGCATCCCCTCACACTCCCCATGCCCACACCTTTCACCAGCAGCATGCCCTTCACACCAGGGCTTCTGTCCTGAGCCCCTGGTTCAGCTTTGAGCTGATCTCAGCTGATTCTCCATCCAGCTATTTTTGGCAGAGATTCTGGTGTTTGGGAAAACAGTGGGAGAGGAGCAGATCGTGCCAGTCGGAACCAAATCAACTTTGTCCTGGGACCCCACATGAGTAGCTCACCTTGGGATTCTCCCGCTCAAGGACATCTGGCCAAACCCTCCTGCCCTCACAGAGGCCTCTGGCAGAGCAGGGTGATGTGGCGTTCACCGTGCAGTGTGGCAGGAGGGATCCAGTCCCTCCACATTCCTTGGGTAGTGTCCTGCCTGACACCCACCCACACCAGGGGCATCCAAAGGCACCAAAGAGGTGCTGTTGGCCACCCCTGCCAGGGCCACTTGTCCCTGCCCTTCTGTCACTCCCTTGCCTGCACTGGCACAGGGCTGTGGGGAGCCAGCCCAAGGAACTGCTCCAAGTTGAAAATAACTCTGTTTTTCCGGAACAGTCTGACACTGGCTGCATTTGCCAGGCTGACTCTCAGCTCAAAGCTTCAATGCCAGTGCTGGCACCAGGCAAGAGGCACCATTATTTTTGGCAAGGGTGACTGCTTTAAGTGTTTGCATGCAACCCTCAGAAAGTCGTCATCCCTTGGAGTTACAGCCAGCACAGGCGATGCCTTTTTGCATCAGTAAAGATACGAGCAGCCATCCCATGTCTGCCCCAGAGCCTGGGATTTCATCTCCAGCTCTGCTGTAGAAGGACAGCAGAGACAGGCAAAGCTGGGCTGATCCTCCCTACCTGTGCCAAACCCTTGCTCTTGACCACATCGTGTCTCCAGACAGATTCCACCATCCACGTTCCATCATTCCATATTCCAGCCACAGAGCATTGTGACTCGCTCATCCTCAGGCAGGGAAGGGACATGATGGGCCCTGGAGCTGGGATATGGCTTTGGGACAGAGCCTGGAGCAGGGCAGGAATAGTGGGACAAATCTCATTCTTACAGTACTTGAATGGAACCAAAAGTGTCTGTGTGCAGAGAAAGGGTGTCCATGAGCTAACAGTGCCATTTCCAAGCCTTGAAAGAAGTTGGAGGGGAATTCTGCAGTCTGGGACATTCTTGGCTGTTTGGAGAAAGCATTTTCTTAAGTACTGCAGGAAGAGGGGGATTTTCAAGTAGTTTGGCTGATTCATAGGAAATGTTGTTAGTGCAGAGCTGAAGCTCTCCCAGTGAACTTTTTCCCTGGAAGACTCTTTCCTGCAGAGTGTGTGAAGTTGAGATCCAAACTTTCCAGTGATGTCAGACTTGAAATTTCTTCGGGTGCTTAAGTGGATGCACTGGAAGGTGAGGCAAGAGAGCCTGAAAAAGTCATGGACTAAAAAAGATGTAAATGGCAGCACAGCTGATTCACTGCATGTCAAGTGCGGTGGGTAAGCCTTCAGCAGCAGTTTCTCTGGTGCTTTTGAATTAATTACCCTGCTGGTGCAGAGTTCTGGTATTTGGCATCCAAGGCACATTTCCTCTGTGACTGCTTAAATCAGTCAGGTTCAAATCACTGAGGTGAGTCTGCTCTAACACAAAGTAATTCAGCTTGTGGATGACAGCTGATACACCTGGGAGTAAATCTTCCTCCCAAGTATAACTTCTTGAACCATTTTAGGGAACATGAGTTTTATACATGTCATGCTGTGGTTTAGGATGCCAGGAAGGATAAAAGGGGAAAAAAAGCAGCTGATGCAGAGTGTCTGCTGCAGCAGCAAAACAAGAGCCTGGAGTGCAGGATGTGGCCAGCTGGGTCCTGTCTGTCCAGTGCAGGCTTTGGCGGTGCTGAGTGGACTTTGCTGCTCTCCAGTGGCAGGAACCAACTGAGCAGAGTCTGGCCCAGAAAGCCCATCACCCTCTTCTTGGAGTGCTCTGAATTTCCTTAGACGTTGGGGCAGAAATGACATGGAACTGGAGCAGAGGCCGTGTTCCCCTGTCCCCCAAGTCCTTCCATAGCAGGGACACCTCTCTGCTTCCCACCTCCTGAATCTTAAAGCGCTCAGAGGCTGCCTCTGGATGAGGATCAGCACTCCAGCAGATTGTAGATGAGGGACCCAACCAAGCACTGCTGAGGCCAGTGATGTTATCACTAACAGAACATCGTGCTGTGGCTTTTATCAGCACCTCCTCGGGGGTCATGGAGTGAGTCCCGTGGAGTCAGGACATTACGGTACCTTCCATTTTTTTAAAAACAAGCTGCTTCCTTCCAAAACTGGAGAGAAAAACATCTTTGAGAGCACCCCAGAGAGCCTGGAGAGCACAGCGCAGCAGAAAGGAGCCCCTTTCCTCCTGGGGCTGGTTTGTAAATGTCCCTGTGATTTTTAAACATGGTATTTCCTAATCCACCCTCCTGATTTCTAAATCCTGGGGGAGAGTCACAGGAGACAAGCTCTGCTGGATGCTGTGTGCTGGCCCACCTCCCAGAAGCCTTGCACCGGGGGATGGCACTGGGAAGGTACTGGGCAAAGTATTCCAGGACTTGGACTCAGGCTGGAAAACCTGATTCCAGACAAATTGTGGCAGGAAACCTGGGGCTCCAGCCCCTTTGTGAACGTGTCTTCCCAGGAGTAAGATCCACTTGTATCTTGTCCCGTCCAAGAGTCACCTGAAGGCCTAAATATCTACTCTGCTTAATGGATCAGCTTTTCATGTCATTCAAAAGCTGGTAGTTGTTGAGATTTAAAAAAAAAGAAAAAAAGGCAAAAAATAACAGTGGGCTGAGAGATGCTGATGGATTATGCCTGAATTTTTTTCTCTCCCCTCCTCCAAAGATCATCATGAGCTCCGGTTCATTAGCGTTTGGGAAAAGCACAGAGAGGAAAATGCCAGATAAGGGGAAAGGCTCATCACATCACATCACATGTTATTGTTTCCACAGCACTGGAAATATCACTAACAAATCAATCAGCCCCTTGATGCACAAGGCCCTGCCCCACTTCTCCTCTGGAGCAGCACTCATGACACGTGGGTCCCACTTCATCACCCGAGGAGCAGAGTGAGCAAAAGAGAAGGGTACGGGCTGTCCTGCTTGGATGCACTTGTGAACAAGCTCTGTCAAGGACTCCTTCATTGATGGGCTTTCAGCTAATTTTAGCACCAGTGATCAGCAGCTCAGCACAGCACAGGGGAGCAGGGCCCGTGGTTTGCAGAAGCAGAAGTCCATGTTGGACACACCAGCCAGTATTTAGGCAGACACAGGAATGGCTCTGTGGGATTTCATGGACAACTCTGAGCCTGCTGTGCCCACATTCCAAACGGAGAGGACACTCCAACTTCGGCCCCAGAGCTGGGTGGCACTGAGACTCTGTGGGGACAGCTGAACTGGAGCTTGGTGACACGAGGCATCTTGTGTTTCTGGCAGCAGACTGAGTTGCTACTATTGCTCAGAGGCACAGGGACAGCCATTTGAGTGCCCTGGGAAGCAACTGGATGCCTTGAAGAGCAGGGTGCTTCACTAACACACATGATGCAAATTTGGGAGCAGCAACAGCTAAGGACAAGCCTCCCCTCTGCTCTGCACCAATTGCAGCTCCAGCACACACACCACAGGCTCCCTTTGCTTAGTCCTCTATTGAGGGGGAGAGGTTCTGGCAGGGTCTGGTCCCTGTTACAGAGCTGGAAGGCACCTCCAACAACCCAGGACCAGATTCCCCTGCAGGGCAGCTTCATGACAGGAGCACAGCTCTGCTGCTCCTTCCCCTGTGCATGGTCTTGCTGGCACTGAGACATAGTGAAAATACAGGTATTGTTATTTGCCACTCCAGGTGCAGAGCTCTCTTACCCACGCTCCTTTCTGAGCCAGCTCCTTTGGATCTGGATGGTGGTGATTGATGCCTAGCACAGGAATGTCACACAGCAAGGACACCTCACCCTGATTACAGGTGCTGCTGGCCTGGTCCAAATCCCATTAGTACCTGGGAAGTAGATCAAAATCTCATGTGACTCAGGCAGGAGGCTGATCACCTCTCTCCCAAGTGAGGAAGCTCCTGTGCTGTCCCAAGGTCTCTTCTGACCCTGCCTTCAAAGAACACAGTGTCCCTGGGTGCCCAGAGCAGGGGAGGGTGTGTGGTGGCTGAGCAGTGGCTCCCCACAGCAAGCTTGTATTACCTGGGCTGATGGAGCCAGGCAACAGAGCTGGGATCCGACCTGCCATCTGAGACAGGCGACCTTTCACTTTGAAGCTTCTCAAGAGAATTCAGGCGTGTGGGACCTGCCTCCCCTCCATAGGGAAACAACAAAAGGTCTGAGGCCAGAGGGGAAGAAGTGAGTGGTTTATGTTCTCACAAGGGTGGGCCTGTTGCAGCCATGGGGTGCAGAGGTTGACAGCATTCCTTAGGTGAGGAAGTGGTGTGCCGTGTTCCCAGGAAGCTCCTGGTCTGTGGTTCCTTCTTAGGACAGGATGTAAAAGCCATGTGGCATCTCATCTAGGCCAATACTTGGCTCCTGCTGTGGCCCACGGCAGGTATTTACAGAGGCACAGAGTAAGGGCACAGGAAGACTTCTCAAGAATAGTCCTTGAGCCCCCCCAGTCCTCCATCCTTAAGGAAGAGGTGGTAGTTCTTTGTGTTTGATAGCCCAAAGGATTTTTCTTCCATGAATTCATCCAGTTCCTGTTTAAATGCTTTGCATCTGTCACATCCTGTGGCAAGGAGCTCCATGGTTTAACTATGCGTTGCAATAAGAACCACTTCCTTTTCCTTGTTTTAAACTTCCCTCCAGGTAGTTTCATTTGGAGCTTGTACTCCTCTACTGGAAGAGATGGTGAATAATCACTCCTCCATGCCCTCACATGCCTCCCAAGACAGTGCAGATCAGTATCACACCCCTCTTTGTCATCCCTTCTCCTGGCTGTGATGCCATTCCTCACACAGAGGCTGTTCCAGAGCGTGGGGCATTCCTGCCTCCCTTCTCTGAGCCATTTCCATATCCCTCTTGAGACAAGGCATCCTCAGTGTGGGCACATTACCAGCTCATGCAATGGCAATGCTTCCTTTCTCATCCCCTCTTTCTTTCTTACTTCCTACATTCAATTTTCTGCTTTCTCTGCTCCAGGTGTTTTGGACACACCATTTAGCATGATCCCCGATATCCTTTCCTGGGAGGAGACCCACCAGTCAGAGCATACCCCTGGGCTACCAGCGTTAGGACTGTTTTTTCTGTTTGGCTTGCCTTTGCCTGAGTTTCCTTGGCTGCCTGTCCCACCACAGGGACATGAACCCAGCAGCTCCTTGCAGCCTGCTATTGTCTGCTCTGCTCTGCTCTGAAGAGCTCAGTGCTGGTGGCAAACAGTCCCTTTGGCCCTTTTCCAGGTAGCTTGTGGGCACACTCAATGGTTCCCCACGGGTAACATCCCTTTGCCATGAAAACAAACCCTTTACTTCAGTCCTTCCTTTCCTGCCTGTAACAACTGCTCTGTCTGGCTGTTCTTTCCTCTTTCCCTCCTGAGCAGCGCTGTGTCCCTGAGGGGTTGTGGTGGGAGGCCTGGCCGGACATCTCACAAAGCAGGTTTCCTTCCCCACATCCTTGCAGGATGGCCCCGTGATCCCCCTTGGCCAAGGGCAGGACTCAGGCTTGGCAGAGAGGTCTCTGACTGGAAGGTGGCAAAGCTGGTGGCTCTCAGTGTCAGGGCCTGGGGAGGATCCTGCAGCTGGGGTGTAGGCTGGTGAGTCAGGGCGGGTGGAAGAGCTGGGACTGGAATCTAATAATAGAGACACATCAATAATGGAAACATCCCTCTGACGCTGCAGTCACCCTGTGGCTGGAGGGAAGAAGGTGAAGCAATGGGTGCTGACACACAGGGAGCTCCACTTTCAGCAGAAGCAGTTGATGGGCAGAGCACACCTTGGCCGGATGCTGCCACTTTGGCAGGAAGCCCCACGTTGCCAGAGCTGGGATAACTCAACAGGTGCAGGGGATACTGAGCTCTGTGGTGCCTCTGGAACCCAGGCTGAGCTGCCAGACCCCACTGCCACCAGCATCTGGAATTCCTGGCCATCATTTTATATGCCATGGAATGAGCTGCTGGGTTTTTTCCACAACAAACTCCTCCCCAGTGAAACATCCTCCTTGCTAAGATGTGAGGTGGTGGGTAGTGGAGGACATGTGGGCAACACTATGAGCTGGTCCTGCAGCTTCTCTGCTGCTCCTGGGCCTCCAGAGACTTCTGCAATTCTCCTTCCACTTCAGGCTCTTTTCATCCCTTCTGGGTTTGTTTAGCTACATTACTCTGTCTTCTCTGCCTTGGCATCTGGCAGCACCACCAGGAACTTCCATTAATGCCAGGCAGCTGCCCACCCCCAGCTCTCCGAAGCCTCCAGCGATTGTTTATTTCTCCCAAAATGAAGGGGCTGCTCCCTCTGAAAAACCTCTTGGCCACGGACTTGCCCAGCCCATTGTGCAAAGCTCAGGGCTGCCCACTCCTGCCCTCCTTCCCAGCAGTGTGTGGAGCTGGTGACCTGTGAGGTCTTTGCTTCAGGTGTCCTGTGAAACTTCTGGGATGGGTTTCTGCCTTTAGCAGTGAAACAAGAACCCGATGATACCCTCAAGGGGCAGCTGTTACACTTGCTTGTGGCAGAGACACAAGTCCAGTCATGACTCCCTGGTGCGTCAGTGGAATCAGGGATGGAGAGATTGCACATGGAGAGATTGCTTGGCAGCTTCAAGGGGCTCTTACCTCCTTCCCACCCTGCATTTCTCAAGCAAGAGAAGTCAGCTCCTGCAACATCTCCTGTGCAGGCAGCATCCACTCTTGCAGGAATTTGCCTGGAGGAGCGGGTGTTAGTGGGACTCCAGAGGTGCCCGATCGCAAAGGAGAAGGTGAATCTCGAGGGGATGCACCTCTGCTCATCTTCTCACGTCCTCACCTCGCTCAGGAAAGCAACTGCCTCTGGGGATGGGGTGTGGGCAGGGGGCGCCCGGGCGCGTGGGGTGTCCCGGCGAGGAGGTGGTGCTCACATGGAGCTCCAGCTCCACGGGTGGGTGGTTGCGGTGACGCGGCAGAAGCAGAAATTGTACAAAGTCAGGCAGGGAGAAGATGTTGGTTTGATCAGTGTAAATGACTAATCAGCAGAAACCACCAGAATTTTCTGAACTCTTCTTACCTTTCTCATGTCTCCTTTCCTCCTCACTGCAGGCAGAAGGCTCTCGGTGGGGTGGTGTGCCTGTGCTGTGGGACGCTTTGGGCAAGGAGTGTTGTTGGTGGCACTGCCACATGATGGGAGTTGGTGGTCCCATGAAACAGCCACTTTGCTACCTGGGTAATGGTGCTCTCTAGCAAAGGTGCTCTCTGCCCTTCACCAGCAGAGTAGCAAGAAAAGTAGCCACCTGTATCCCTCATTAATGCAAGGAAGAAAATACTAAATACCAGTCCTTCTTGAGTCATGGAGCAAGGGATGGGAAAGGGCTCCCCTCAGAGCCCTTCTCCATGCTGGTCCCCACAGACCAGGCACTGCCGTCAGGGCAGAAAGATGGATACCTTGGAATTCAGTGCCCTCACATCAGCCTTTGGCTTTCTCCTTCAGCTGCCTTCACCATCAACTGGCTCAGCTGGTAACAGGGACTTGGGACAGATGGGTGAAAAGCCCACAGTCACCAGCCCTGGGAGACGAGTGGGGATCTTGGGGTAGGAAAAGCAAGGCAAGGCAGCAGAGCCGAGAGGGAAGGACCACAGAGGCTGGTGGACATGAACCTTTAACCACTAAAACAATAAATACAGAAGACTTGTGCTCATGTAGCCTCAGAGACACCAAGAGTGGCTGAAGCCTCCTCCATGAAGGAGGACCCATAAATAACCCTCTTGGAAATAAAGAGCTGACTCTTAATTTATTCTGCTTGGATCAAATCCTATCAGCTTATTTTTAGGCTGTGCTCTGCCTTGTGGTGCAGGCATGTGGCTGGAGCCTGTACCTCTGTCCAGACGCCGGAGCTGACACCATTTCTACCTGCCTGGGAGCCCTCCCTTAGCACAGCCGTGGCCGAGTACATGGATGGGATTATCCTGAGCGGGGATGCACAGCACTCCTTCCCTCCCACGGGTGACTTAATCACATTAGCTGGGAAGGGAAGAAGGAAGGGAAAGGAATGACATCTGTGTGTTTTTTCTGGGGTTGCTCTTGCTGATGACAAGCTCAGCAGAATCAAGACCTTTCATTTCACAGGTTCTTTCCTCCTTTGCCGCATGTCAAATTGCCCTGCCTTGCGCAGCACACACAAGCAGTGGGGTTGCAGGCAAAGTCCACTTCCGAGCCCTACAGTGTGGGAGGAAGTTTTGTGATTAGGACGCACCTGTGAGCACATTCTTGAGCTCCTGTTTTTCTTCCCTGTGTTTTCATTTCCACCACGAATGGCCGATAGCGGCGTGTGGTCACCAAGCCCTTTCAAGACGGGAAAGAAATCCAAAGAAGGGGTGTAATGGAAAAGATTAAATAGAGGAAATGTAACTTTCCTGTGCAAACCTGCTGCTGGGAGAGGAACCCCCGCCTGCTGTTGTTATTCAGCAGAGCCTGAACTGTCGTGCTTTCCATGGCTGGAAGCCGTGCTTGTTTTCTGAGCCAGCCCTGTCTAACTCAAAACTTGTCTGGTGTGTTCCCACAGGGCCCCCTGATGGCTTTAGCTTTCATCCCAACAGTCTGAGTGTTCATGTTTGGAGTAGCAGGGAAAGTCTCTGTCAACAGCAAAAGGCTTTTCACGAGGCACCAGACGCTCCATGTAGAAGGGCAGTAACCCGTTTCTAGGCTGAGAAGGTGCCTTTTGCCTGGGTGGCTGCTGGGCAGCCACAAGTTCCTACTTCCCATCTGCATCCTTCTTCCTGAGGCTTTCGCCACCATGCCTATTTTGAGCCGGAGCCCAGAACCACCAGGTGTTTCTCCAGCCTCTGGACTGAGCCTGTGGTCATCACACAAGGAGTGTTACAGGGGATCTGGTGTTGATGTTGATTTTTTTCTCAACTACTGCCAGGAGAGGGTTGGCAGAGCACTCCTGCTGTGGCAGTGGGTATGAAGAGCTTCAGGCAGTGCTGTAGAAGTGGCTCACCCTTGCTCTGTGAGAGGAGTCCTGTAAAAACAGTTTTGCAGTGAGGTTGCACAAAGATAGCTCTGTTGCAAGAGAAGCCAGTCCTGCCTCCTTTGGCGGCTGCGCGGTCCCACACGTGATCCCACACATGGTCCCACGTGAGATCCCACTCCCTGCCACTGCCTGCTGGGTTTCATGTTGGCAGGCTGGGAGCAGACTCACAGGGTGCCGATGCCAAGACTGCCAGGGGACAGCCCACCCCTCTGGAACACTTTGTCTTGGCTTCACCCGAGCACAACACCTCATGCTGGGACACAAACACTTGTGCTCAGCCAACCGGCACCTATTTGCCTTCCTTGTGTAAAAAGAGCCAGGCCAGGGCAGTCAGCCTGCTTCCACACCTCCCTGGGGAGCCCTGGAGTGGTGACAGCACTGTCACACTGATCCTGGCCCCTGAGTCACCCAGGCGAGGTGAGTAGAGCCGCAGCCCCAGTCCAGGGCTGGATGGGAGGTGTGAGGGGCCAGTGGCACAGCAGGAAGGAAACAGCTTGCACTGGGGAGAAGGAGGTGTCGGGAAGGAGGACAGCAAGTCCATCCTGCAAGGAACACGCTGTATCCAGGTTACACAGCCTCTGAAAAACCAGACTGGAATTGGAAATATGCCTGAGGCAACACCCATGGTGTGAGCTGGCCAGGGAGGAACTGGGGCTGGGCATGCTGTCCGGCTGTGCTGGCCCAGCCAGGTCAGGGTGCTGACCAAGGGCGGAGCACTGCCCTGCTGGGACTCCCTCGGCAGCCGACAGTGTGGTTTCTGCCTCGGCTGATAGGAGCAAAGCAGCAGTGATGTGTCTTGAGGGCTGATGGCTTTGTTGGACATGACACTAAGAGTACCTGCCCTAGGACAGAGCTGGAGAACTGAAGTCAGTGCGATGACAGGCCAAAGGCTGCCTGGCCAGGCCTTTTGCTGCTTCAGAAAGCACCTGGTGAAGAACTGAATCCCTGCTGACACCTGCAATGGGAGAAGGACATCTGTGTTCCCAAGGCCACTGCCAGGTAATACCTTCACTGTTCAGCCACATCCATCTCTCCTGTGACCACATGTCTTTCCCTAAGCCCATATAGCATAGACCAAACTGGGAACAATTCTCCTGGGGTGGCTTTATCCCAGCCACCCACTCAGCCAGGGGACATTGTCGTGTGTTTGTTGGTCTCTCCCTCAAAGACCAGCCTGGGCTTCTTCCCATCCTTGGCTCCTCCTGCCTCTTGGCTGAACAGTTTATCCACCCACAACCCCTCCTGTGTGCTCCAGCACCCCTCCCGTTCAGGGATGAAGAAGGGCAGTCACATGGTCTTTGCTTGGAGCCCTGTGAGCTGCACCCGGCCTCTCCATGGGCAGGATGGGATGCAGCCAGAAGGGCAGGATGGCCTTTGTGGCACCAGCATTGGGTGAGAGCCAGTGGAACAGGTGCATGTGGGTCTCTGTGCTGTCCCAGAAAGGGACCCAGAGGGAAGGGCTGGAGGTGCCGGAGGGCTTGTCCTGGCCCATGGGGAGTTTTGGATCTAGACACAGATGCTGCCTGTGACCTGCATGAATCACTGAAAGGCTCAAAGTCCTTTCTAACATAATGCTCTCTGCACACTGTGGGTCAGCCTGGAAAAACCCAGGTCCTGCCATCCTCTCCCTGTGGTCAGCATGAATCTGAGCTCCCAGCTGCAGGAGGTGGCTGAGGATCAGCCGCACTTCTCAATGGTTTGTTTATGAGGATGACAACACCTGCAAAAAAAAAGCCATGCCAAGTAGCCGCTGGCTCCCAGTGCCCTATTCCTGGCAGCCACTTGGTTATATTTTCATTTCTATTTTCTCTGCCCCCTTTCCGTGGCTGAGGACCCGGTGGAAGAGCGGAGAGTCAGCGGCCGGGGGACACCACGGCATCAGCAGGGCGGCACACCGGAGCCGCAGCGAGGCCATGGCAACACCGGGGCTCCGTCCCTGACGTCTATGGCGGGGCGAGGCGCTGCATCCCCTGCTCTCCAGCCGCGGCCGCTGCCGGGGCACCGCGGGGCGAGGATGGACCGGGCTGCGGGGGGGGTTCAGCCCCGAGCCGGGCCGGGCGCTGGGGGATTGGCTGCTATTGCGGATGAAGCGGCGGCTGCTGCTCCGGTGCCGGCGGGGGCGGTGCGCTCCGGGACAGCCGCTGCCACCCGGGCCGGCCGCCAAACC
>VWZG01006018.1:0-30044 GCA_013396735.1 Grallaria varia | reverse complement strand
ACCCCCGGCGGGAGCACCCCCGGGAGGGATCAGCCCCGGGAGAGGTCACCCCCTGCTCGGGATCTCCCCGTCCCGCGGCCCCCGCCCGGTGCCAGCCCTGCTGCGGTTGCGGTGTCACCGACAGCGGCCGGGCACTGCGCCCCGGGCACGGCGACCTGCGCCGCAGGTAAAAACCGGGGCCTGGGCTTTCGGGGAGCGGAGGGGAGGCCGGGGCTGCCCGGGGAGCGACGGTGGCACCCCCGGGGCGCGGTGGCACCTGTGTGCCCGGGGCGGCGATCCCTGCGCGCGGCTCTTGGGACGGGCCGAGGGGCGGCCGTGTCTGCGCTACGGCCGCGGATGCGCGGAGCCCCCTCGTTACGGACAGGGACACTCGGAGCCCCCTCGTTACGGACAGGGACACTCAGAGCACCCTCGTTACGGACAGGGATGCCCGCAGTCCTCTCGTTATGGACTGGGATGCTGGGAGCCCCCTCGTTGCAGACGGGGGTGCTCGGAGTCTCCTGGTTACCAATAGGGATGCTCAGAGCCCCCGCGTTACAGACAGGGATGCTGGGAGCCCCCTCCTTTGAGACAGAGATGCTGGGAGCCCTCTCGGTACGGACAGGGATTCTGGGAGCCCCCTCGGTACGGACAGGGATGCTGGAAGCCGCTGAGGCGGCAGTGACAGCTCCAGTGCGGGCAGCTGCCTGGGAGGGAGGGCTGGGGAAAGCCGCTCCTGCGCTCTCCTGCCGCTCCGACGCTGCCCAGAAATGATGCGTTTTAGTTTTGCGCAGTTCCCCCGTTCCTCCGATGCCTCAGGCCAGGGGGGTGAAGAAAGGAAAAGAGGTTTCCCCAGGCTGGGGAAAACCCCGCACAGCAGCTGCGTGCTCTGAGGATGCTGCTGCAGGGACCAGTGACAGCCCAATGCTGGCATGCTTCGGGGCTCAGAGGGTGTCTCTCGTCAGGGCTTTCCACCTGCCTCCTCTGCGGCCCTTCCTCTGAGCGAGGGGTTTTCCCAGACAGAGGAACCTGAGCTTGATTCCCTGACGGGAATCCTTCTGCCTGGACAGCTCGGAAGCACCCAAAGGGGTGCAGAACAGTGTCTCCTACTCCCCATGTCCCATAGCAGTCAATGCCATGGCACAGGCAGGGATGACAGCTGGCAGGGTGACGTACCCCTGTCAGGCAGGTGGAGAACCAATACATTCTCACTCATGTTTGCTTGCTGTGCCAAGCCCAGCTCTCCTCCAGCACAGCAGTGGGCATGTGCCAGAAGGGGACATTCGCCCTGCTTATTAGCTGGACCCTCCCCAGTAGAAGCTTGGGCAGTCCCGCCAGCCCCTCTCCCTGCTCCCACAGCAGGTGCTGGGGGCTGCAGCCTCCAAAGTGGGCACCTGGTGTGTTGTAGTCTGGCTGTGGAGGCTGATGCTGGCTGGACAGGCAGTGGAGGGCAGAGGCAGAGCCGCCCTTCCTGTGCTGCTGCTTGTGCCATCTTGCTTTTATCATGCCAAGCCACCTTTGCCTTTCCTTCGCTCTTCACCTCCTCCACAGGCAGGTGGGAAGCCTGGCAGAATTCCTTCTCCTGGCTGGGATCTGGATCCAGCCAAGATGTGCACTGTGCTGCTGTGGGCTGTGCCACAGCTCTCTCCCTCAAGGCCTTCTGGCAGGAACCAAGCACTATCTGTGATGCTTTGGGAGCTGCTCCATCCTGCACGGTATCAGATAGAGCAGAGCATGTTTCCTGAGAAGAAAACAGTCATGAATCAGCTCTGATTTTCCACACTCTCTGCAGGCAGAGAGAAGGGAGTGCACCATGCCGGGCAGGGCACTGGCAATGCGTACCAGGGGCTGCCAGTGCATCTGGCAGAGGCGTCAGCAGCTTTGCCCATTTCTCCCCCCGTCCCAGTGGCTTTTGAACCAGCTCTCGCTGTCACAGAAACATCTCTTGTTCAAGCACTGCAGAAACACTCTTTGTACTTTGAACAGGGCCCTGAGGGACAAGGCAAGGTGCCAGGCGCCGACAGCCAGGGCAGGGAGGGAACAACTGGCCCTGGCAGCAAGGAGCTGGAGTGGAGGTGGCAAACCCCACTCTGCCCATGGGGAACAATCCCAGCACACTCCCAGAGCTGACTGGGAGCTGCCAGGCCCCTGCCTGTATCTGGAGCCCCTGTTGCCTGTACCCTGGCCCCTGCACATTGTTGCTGGAGTTTGGGCACGTGTGTGTGTATGTGTGGCAAGTCCCTGCCCGCCACACGTGGGTGTCTGCTCACTGCAGCCAGACTGCTCCTCCCTTGCAGCACTTCATGGTTTTGGAGTGACATCTGTGCCTTGCTTGTAAATGCAGATGGATTGTGTCCCCGGGGATGTGCTGTGTGGTGCCCTGGGCACAGGGGAGGGAACAGTCACTGTTCTGGGTTGGGCGCCAGAGCCCCAATCCCAGAGCACCAGTTTGCCCTGGCCACAGCCTGTCCCTACCCTCTGCCACCCCTGCAGAGTGTCCTGCTGAGATGGCGAGTGCCTGTGGGGCAGAGCCAGATGCTGAAGATGCAGCAGAGACCGAAGAGGCCATCTACGAAGAGGTGATGCCCTGTGACAGGATGGAGCTGAGCCAACGGCTGGCCGTGGAGGAGCTCATCACCACTGAGGCCAGCTACGTCCACAACATCCAGCTCTGTGTGTCGGACATCCGGGCACACCTCCAGAAGAAGCAGGTGACATAGGGCACATTCCCCTCCCCAGGGGCTGGGCACTGTTGGGTGAATCTGTTGAGAGGTCCAAGATGCCCAAATCACTGCAAGGAGGTCCCCGTGTGCTCACCTTACACCTTCATGCCTGGGTTCCCCCTGATCAGCCAAGATCTGGGGTGGATGGACATTTGGTCTGACCCAGTACATCCATCCTACACCTTTAACCCGTGCTTGTAATGTGAAAAGACCTCATTACCCCATTTGGGAGCATAGACAGGTCTCAGCATTCCCCAAACCTCCTCAAACAGAGCATCGCTCCAGCAATCCAGATGTCACATGGGTCAGATGAGTGCTCAGGAGGGCCTGAGTGCCTCTGAAACACACAGCCCACCTCTGATGTATTTGGCTTAGCCTGGGGCATCTTTGTTCCCTTCAGCTGCCTGATCTGGACCTGGAAGGACTCTTCTCTAACACCGACGACATCCTCCTTGTCTCCAGACGGTTTCTGAAGGGTCTTGAGGCCACGGCCACCCAGGGGCAGGAGCAGCTGCTCTGCATCAGTAAGTGGTGCAGTGCCAGTAGCTGACCCGTGCCCACCCATTGCCTTTGCTGGTGCTGGTAGTGCCACTGCCCAGCTCTGGGCACATGTAGGTGCCATCCCCACCCCACTGCCCTGACACCCCCTGCACCTTCCTTGGCTCTGGGAGGTGCTACTGCCGGCACACCGGTGGCCACAGGGAGCCACCCGTGCCCACCCCACGGGGACAAGGCAGACCTGTCCAGCCTGCAGACACACTGGAGGGTGAACAGCATCAGGCACGGCTTAGCGGAGGTGCCTGGGTTGCAGAGCATTGCCCTGGCACCCTTGGCTGGCACTGCTCTGCTGGATTTACCCTTCCAGCAGGCTGGGGAGAAAGGCTTGCCTTTTTCTGAGGCCACAGGAAAGGAACAGACTTTCCAGCCTCACTCTCTCCTTCCCCAGGCACCCTGTTCCAGGAATTCAAGGAAGAGATGGAGACTGTCTACAAGATCTACTGTGCCAGCTATGACCATGCCCTCCAGCTGGTGGAGAGCTACCGCAAGGACCCCAGGGTGCAGGAGGAGATCTTGGAGACCCTGAATGCGACAGTGTAGGTAGCTGCTGCTGAGGCTGCCACCTTCCTCTGTCTGTTTTACCTACTGGCTTTACCCTTCTTCTCTCAGGACAAGCTTCCTGTATGGATACGTGTCACCAGGCTGGGTATAATATCATGGCCATGACCTTTGTGGCATTTTGTGGTGTAATCCCTGGCAGCCTGTCCTGGATCCTTGCGGCCACTTGCCAAAGGGCTGCTAGAGTTGATTTTTTATGGTGGACCCCAAAATAAAGGATAAGTGGCATGCACAGCTGCTGCCTCCCCTACATGTGCCCCAGCAAGGGCACGTGTGCCCTGGCTTGACCAGAGAGATGGGCTGCCCCTATGGCACCTTCCAAACCCCTCCTGAACTATCAGGTGGGTCACAAACACTGTAAGAGCCAGGAGAAGCAGGAGTGGCAGTGGAGGAGCTCCTAGGATTTGCTGCTTAGGGCAAAGGTGATGTGATTCCCAAAGGAAATATGCCTTGCTGTCGGGTCAAAGGGAAGTTCTGCCTGCACTTTGCTCACACTCTCCCTCCCTGCTGCCCACAGAGCAAGCACAGATCCCATGCCTTGTAGTTAGACAAGCACAGCACTGTTTGAGGAGACAGGGTGCCCACACAGGGCTGACATTGCCCTCGAGGCTGATGGGGACAGTGGTGGCCCAATAGCTGGAAGGGAACAGGGGTTCACAGGCAGAAATGCCCCACAAGCTTTGGGCTGCTGTCTCCCCAAAGCACTCACAGAGAAGCTGGGGGGAGCAGCAGGACAGGAAGGCAGCTCTCCACACCAGCCTTGAGCCGTTCCCCTCTCCATCAGGCCTCACACAGGCGCATCAGACCTCAGCTTCTTCCTGGTGATGCCGGTGCAGAGGGTCACCAAATACCCACTGCTGCTTGGGAAGATCCTGGAGAACACTCCAGCCAGTGCCAGTGCCTACCCGGCCCTGCAGGCAGCTGTTCGTGCCATGGCCCAGGTCAACGCCAACATCAACGAGTACAAACGGCGCAGGGAAGTAGGTGAGCGACTGGGGGGCTTGGTGCAGGCAGGGAGCATGGCGCCTGGGAACCCCCAGCCCAACCCCGGTTGCAACCTTGGTGTTGTACTAATTCCCACTTAAATCAGTTCAGAGTTCTGTTTTTCCACCCACCCTGCCTGGCAGAGACACAGACTCGTGCAGGCAGCTCCTGAACTGCTCTGGTCCTGTAAATGCCACTCTGGCCAAGACCTGCAGGAGAAGAGTGGCATGGAGGAGAGCTGAGGATAAAACCAGTCTGTCTGCATTCCTGGGTCTGGGGAACTTAAAAGAACATTCCTGCCCTTGGGACAGGAGAAATGGTCTCCCCAAGGATGGGAGCTTGGCTTCTTTTTGGTTTTCCTAGTACTCTCCTTCTTTGATGTGGGTTATGCTTATCCTGTTGATCAGCCCCAGCCCTTTCACTGTTCACCCTCCCTGCCTGCTCAGACCGCCAAGGATGCTGCCATCAAGTTTCCTCTTCTGATATTTTTCCCCCCACCTTGTGTTCCCCCAACCTGGAGCAGCAACCAAATACAACAAGGCTGAGCACCTGACGCTGCGGGATCGCTTTGCGCGCCTCAATACCCACTCCATCGCCAAGAAGACCACGCGGCTGAGCCGCCTCCTCATGCACGAGGCCGGCATTGTGGCCAAGGTGAGCAGCCCACACCCCTCTGCCTGCACCCAGGGACCTGATGCCTCTCCTCGTGTCATTTCTGGGGATCCTGAGGTGCCTCCATGGGGGAATGGGGAGCACGGGGCCGGGGTGGGGTGGCTGATGCTGACACCAGTGGCCTCAGCTGCCACAAGAGCTGCAGTCCCACTGTGGAGCAGGTTGAGGGTGCCTCCTGGTCCTCCATCCCAAGGACCAGCAGGGCAGGAGGGATGTATGGACACACCTCACTCCCTGCCTCAGAGCATTGCAGGGGAGTACTTTGGCCCCCAAAGAACCAATGAAAGGAGACACCTTAGTGTTCCCCAGCACCACAACCACACCAAAAGCCTTGTTGCTGCCTGCACCCCAAGCAACCTGTGTCTTGGCCCCTTTCTAGATTCCTGGAGCCCCTCAGAGTCTCCCCTGCCTGTCCCCAGCCCTGTGAGCCTCAGACTAGTGCCTGGCTGCTGTGTTAGCCCCCAGTGACAGGCAGCAGCCCTGCCCAAGGCATTGCCTGGATGTTGACAAGCTGCCTCTTGCCTTGCAGACAGAGGACAAGGAGTATGAGGACCTGGAAGAGAAATTCCAGCGTGTGGTGTCCAGTGTGGCCACCTTGAAGGAGAATGTGACATCCTACCTGGGCCATTTAGAGGTAAAGCCCTGACCCCTGACAAGGGACTGGCCCCATTGAGGCTTGAGGACCCGTTCCTTAGGGTTGTAGAACACTTAGGAAAGCAATAGCTGCTGGGGATGTTCAGGGATTTGCAGCTCAGCTAAAGTGTCCTGTTGTGTCAGGGAGTTGCACAACATCCAAGGATTACTCAGGTCCAGGGGAGCTTAAACCAAAGCTGAGGCTTTGACAACACAGTCTGAGCTGGTGTCATTTGAGAATAATCTGTCCTTAAACTTATCATTATTTCAAGGTCTTAAATGACTGAAAAGGCCAAGTGTTGCTCAGCCTGGGGATTCTTGCTTTAATAACTGGTGTAAGGCAGAAACGTCCCCAGATCAGTCCTGACAACAAATTTCCCTTCTGAAATCACCTGGGTCAGCAGCTACTATGATTTTCTCACAGAAATCCCTTGGGGCATCTGAGGAAAATGAAAGTATGAGTGATGGCAAAACACGCAATCCCCAGACACAGTATTATCAGGGAAGTCTCAGGAAATGGCAGAGGGTTCAGAAAGCAGCAGTTCATGAGCTGGAAAGACCTTGACTTGAAAATACTGAAAAAGGCTCCTCATACAGGACTGTGAAGGAGGTAAGAGAGTCTGGATGCTTTCTCCCTTTCAGGCGTTCCTGTTGCCCACTCCCCACCAGCGTGACCTGCAGATGGATGAGGGACCTGCCCAGCAGTATCGGCGCTTTGCAGAACGCCTCCAGTACACTGTTTTCCCAGAGTTTGTGAGTGCTCCCTCCATGCACATCTCCTTCAGCCAAGCATTGCTCTCCCACCTTCTGCCAGGGCACAGGGGGGTCTGGCTGCCCCCCACCCAGGGCAGGGCAGCCAGGAGCTGAAAGGGACCCCCAAACAGTGTCCTCACAGTCCCCTGAGGACTCAACTTTGCAGCAGGGTCAGGAGCAAGCAGCAGGATGCATCAGCAGTCCCCAACACACAGAGGGAGGGACCAGCTCCAGGGTCCATCAAGGAAAGAGGGGAATGCCTGGGCAGAAGCATAACTACAACACAGCTCCAGAGCCCATCCAGGGCTGGAGACTGACTGCAATGTCTGTCTGATGGGTGCATCCTGGAGCTGGGCTACCTACAGCAGAGATCCAAGGAGACAGGAACAGAAACCAGCACACCCACAGGAACATTTAGGCAGGGGCAGAGGGCCCCTAAATGGGCTGTGGGCAGAGGTGTGTGTGGAGTCCCAGATTAGACTGGTCTGTGCCATTAAATAGTCCTACCTCGTATTTGCATGGACCACAAGCTTGGACTCGTGGGGGACATGACTGCTCTTTACCAAGGGTTTGCTTTGCTTGGCATCCTGTGTGCCTTCAGGGAAAGATGTTTCAGATGCTTCCCACTCCACACAAGTACCTCAACAAGTGCCTGAGCCTTTTACTGCCCATAAGACAGTGCTGGTCTTGTTTGTGGGGCTCACATGGGGATTTGGGTTCTCTCCCCTCACAGAAGCAACGGCTGGACAGGCTGGTCTGCCAGCCCCTCTGCAGCCTCTCAGACATGCTGGTGGGGCCACAGCAGCTGGTCAAGAAGCGTCTGGATAAGCTGCTGGACTATGAGGAGATCCAGGAGAGGAAGAGTGAGATGGGCAGCGTGACATATGATGAGGAGGCAGCCATGAACACCTACTTTGCCATCAATGACCTGCTTGTGGCTGAGCTCCCACAGTTCAACCAAGTGGCTGTGCAGCTCCTGAGGCAGATCCTGTGCTCCTTCAGTGCCCTGCAGCGGGACTTGGCTGCCCAGGTCCTGCAACAGGCAGAAAAGGAGCTGGAGCAGGTAAGCGTGATCCATTGGCCTGTGTGCCCAAACAGGCATGTGATCTGAGCCAGACCTTCTTCAGGCTTGGGACATCTTGGGCATCAGAGCAATGAAGTTTTGCTGTGGTCCAAGCCCACCCTTGCAGGAACACCCTTGCAGACACACCCTTGCAAATCATAGGTGCAAGGTGCAACTCCCTGTCTAGGATTTGTAAGCAATCTCTCCTTCTCCCTGCCTGGGAAAAGCCGAATTTTCTCTTCTGCGCTGCCAGGATCTGTCCTGCTTTCTCTTTGTGGACACTACTGGTAGCTTATTCATGTGCTGCTGCTTGAGAGATCAGTGTTACCTCTGAGTCCTGAGAGCTCTGTGCCGGGAAGGCAAGGAGGAGAAAGGCAGCTCCTGGCCTGAGTAATGAGCATCCCTTGACACCCATCCCCCGGGTGATACCTCCCAGAATTCCTCACTGCATGGTACTCTTGAGTCTGATGTTTGCAAACATGGAGGGTCAGGGCAGTTGAAAGCCCTGGGGCAGAGCATGGCCCCGGTCTGATCCATGGTCAGGATGAGAACAAGGTGCAGCCAGGTTGAGGTGACCTCTCCTGCACTGCTCGTGTGTATCTGATCAGGAGGGTGGGTTACCCTTGCTCAGTGTGGGCTGCTTATGCTGCAGACATTTACCCTGGAGCTATACCTACCCATCTCCCTATGTAGTCAGGTGGGACAGGCTGTGGGCTCGGGGCAGGACAGCAGAGTGAGGGACTGCTCTGGTGGGCTGGGTGCAACCCAAGAACCCCACATGTGATAGCCCTGCCCAGAGAAAGTGGCTCACAGAGAGGAGCAGCTTTGACTATAGGTGCAAGGTGCATCTTTAGTGACCATGTCTGTTCTCTTGCTTTCTCACCTTTTTTCTTGCTCCTTCTCTTCTGACCCTACCCACAGCTCTGCCTCTGCCCAGGGCCCTCTCTGATCTGAGTTTGTCTCCACAGATGCCCCATGGCCACATGCCCCTGCCCAGTTTCTGGAAGGTGGTGGAAGACACCTTGCAGCAGTCAAGCGCTCAGCTCCGGACCTTCAGCCAGATCTTTGAGACTGTCACACCAAGCCCTGTGACACAGGTAAGGGCTGGGAAGGGGATGTCTCAGGCCAGGTGGATAAAGAAATAGGACTGTGGCTTCCCAGTGCAGAACATCCCCTTGTCAGGGAGGCTGGCTCAGAAAGTGGCCCTGGGGATTGCCACAGAATTTCCCCTTGACAGCAGCCAGATGGAAATAACCAGGGATGAAACAGCTCAGCAATTCTGGTTGTGAGTACTCATCTCCAAACCATGGGGTAGAGCAGACAGTGTGAAGGAATTTCTCCTCTAACCTCTCACTGGGATGTGATCCTGCAGAAGGGAGGACATGTGTACATGCAGGGCCTGAGTCTCCTGTGTGTCTCATCAAGTGCTCCTGTGTCTCTTGCTCCCCACCAGCCTCTGACCCCTGCTGAGGAGCGGAAGGTCCTTTCCCTTGTGAGCAAGCATGGCCCGGACAAACTTTACCAAGTGACAAGCAACATCAGTGGCAGCAAAGACTTGGACCTGACCTTACTGAGGGGACAGATTGTAGCTCTGCTGCAAAGTGCCGACACAAAGGGGAACACAAACAGATGGCTGGTAGATGCTGGAGGTATCGTGGGTACTAAGGGCAGCCTCTCCCCACCTCAGCACCAGGGTTGGGAACCAAACCCAAACCACTTCCTCGTCCTGGATGAAACAGCGGGCCATGGCCTCCTGGGTCCTCCCTTCCAGGCTTTGCTCAGCCCAAACCCACCTCAGCTTTGCCAGCTACACCCCTTGCCATTAGCTGTAAGGTTCAGGTTTCCTGATTCATTCCCCAAGGGAATGCTCATGAAGTGTCACGGCTGAGAAAGGAGAATCTGTGCACAGAGGAACATGTAGAATTCCTTTCTTTTGGGGGGTGTTTCTGCTGGATATCCCCTACTTTGAGCAGGGCTGCTATGCTAAGGCAAGCAACAGCCAAAGTGTCATTCCTCTCTGCTCCAACCACTCCTACATGTGCCAGGCAGTGGGGCCCTGTGACCTGAGTGTGTCCGTGTCCTCCAGGTCCCCGAGGGTTTGTGCCTGCTGCAAAACTCCAGCCGTATTGCCCGGTACAAAGCCAGCAGCCCGGGATGCAGATGCTGACTCTGGAGAGTGGCACAGAGAGAAGACGACATTCCTGTGTGTTACCTGAAGCCCCCAGGCCCCAGGTGGCCACCTTCACCCCAACATTCCAGGTGAGAGTGGGGGACACCCCCAGGGCCAATTCCTAGTAATGCCACCAGCTCCTTGGTAGTTCTTGTGTGGGTGGGAAGGTGGACCTGCTTGTCTAGCACACACGTGGTCATACATTGCAGCCACGTGCCCAGCAATGAGTGTCACACCCTGAGTGCCCCTTGAGGCTGATGTCCTCACTGGGAACAGGGTGACGAGAGCAAGAGAACTGGGTGTGGTGGTTCCCCAGTGTCCCTCCATCCATGTCACTGCTGTGCTGCCCTCTTGGAATGGGTTTGGAATGGGAATGCCTGCCCTGCCATGTATGTCCTTCTCCCTTTGACTCTCATGTCCAGCAAGGGCTTCCTCCCTCCTTCCCTGCCTTTCGCAGGTGGTTGCTGGCTTCTCCTTCGCAGCCAGGAGTCCGCAGGAGGTGAACCTCCAGGCAGGGCAGCCTGTGGTGGTGCTGGAGCCGCACGACAAGAAGGGCAGCAAGGAGTGGAGCCTGGTGGAGGTGAATGGCCAGAAGGGCTATGTGCCCTCCAGCTACCTGGTGACCGTCCCCGTGCAGGAGCCCGTGGGCTGGAGCTTGCCCGTGTGAGCGTGGGCAGCCCACACCCGAGGGCATGGGCTTCATCGGATGGGAGCACTTGGCTTGGCACCGGAGGACTCCTCACAGGAGATGCTGGAGGGAGGCAGGCCCGGGCTGGGAAGGTGGTGGGAGGCACCTGTCAGAATATGGCCCCGAGGGACAGGGGCACGAGGATGGCGCTTGGGAGGAGGCACCTTTGGATGGCAGGCGTGAGGGTGCCGTGTCCTGTGTGTGTTGGTACAACGCAAAGCAGCTCTGAGGGAGTGAGGGCAGGTGGCTGCAGTTATCCAGGGATTTGCTGAAATCTGTGTCAGTGACAAATGTGTCCTGGGGGATGATGAGGCAGCATTGCCCTTGGTTAGATCAGGACAGAGTGGCAAAGGTGCAGCGCTGCAGAGGGGTCCTCAGCCGGGCACAGGGCACCTGGGCACTGGGGCACTGAGCACCTGGGAAACGACACCTGGGCACTTGAGCACTGGGCACCTGCACATCTGGGCACCTGAGCAGCTGGGCACTGAGACACCTGGGCACTGAGGCACCGGGGCACTGAAACACCGGGGCACTGAGACACCGGGGCACTGAGACACCGGGGCACTGAGACACCGGGGCACTGAAACACCTGGGCACTGAAACACCGGGGCACTGAAACACTTGGGCGCTGAGACACCGGGGCACTGAGACACCGGGGCAGTGAAACACCGGGGCACTGAGACACCGGGGCACTGAGACACCTGGGGCAGCGCTGGCCGGGGCTGGCAGCGCCGCGCGGCTTGGCCACCAGAGGGAGCTCCACACCAGCTCCCGGCGCCGTACTGGGCGCACTGGTGCGGGGGTCGTGGGGTGCTGGAGCACAGCCCGACCCGCACGGTGGAGGACGGAGATCCCGGATCCCGAGGAATCCTGTCCCTCTGAGACCCGCACAGACCCTTGGCGGGTAGAGAGAGGTTTTTGGGAGAATCAAGCCGTGTCGGTCGGTCCCTGACCCGAGGCTCGGTCTGAGGATGGCGACAGCACTCCCTCCTTCCATTCCCGAAGCGCCCCGGTTCGGTGTCTCGGTTTCCCCGCGATGCTGTTCGGAGATGCTGAGCGGGCTGAGGGTTGGCAGCGCTGATGCCGTGTCACAGAGCAGTTCAGGTGCCCCCGGGGGGACTGGCACCGGGGGAGAGCTCAGTCCACAGGACCACGCTGCCCACCCTTCAGCCACACAGACAGCGCCTGGCGTCATCCCGGCTGCCCCGGGCACCTGCCTCTTCCCACAGCAGAGGCGCCATGTCCCGGCTGGCGAGCGCTGGCACGCCGAGCCCTGTGCCCTGCCTGGCGGGCAGACAGCACGCCCGGCCACCCACGGGCTCCCCGCGGGATGCGGTGGGTGCCTGCGGGATGCGGTGGGTGCCTGTGGGTTCCCGCAGTGCGGGCTGGGCAGCGGGGCAGAGGTGGCACGTCCTCACCCGAGGGATGGAGTGGGTGGGGAGAAGCCCCAGACGCTGCTCTGAGCATCCCACGTGTGCCTGGTTTGAGGCAGAACTCTGTGGGGCTCCCCCTCCTTCGCACCTGCGGGGCGCTGGGGGGTGATCTGTGGGGAGGCTGAGCACAGCTGCCCCTGCCCTGCTGCCATTGAAAGCCCTGAGCAAATACTCACCCACAGGAGATCGGGAAGGGGATGGCAGTGCTGGAGCTGGGGATGTTGTCTGGGGATGCTCCCAGCCGAGGGGTTCCTCGGGATGGGAAAGCAGGCAGGCTGAGGGGATGAGGGTCATTGTGGAGGAGCCATGTGTCTGAGGCTTACCTGCCCAGTCCCAGCCCTGCAGCCACAGGGCTCACGCTGCCAGCTTGCTGCTGAAGGCTCCTCTGGATTTTTCCATTCCTAATCAAATCATATCAGGTCGGATTTCCCTCCCGAGTCACCTTCCTGCCAGCTCAGTGGGGTGCAGTTGCAATCAGCCCTGCACCAGCACAGGCAATGGCAGGAGTCAGCAGCTCAGGCAGGTCCTGCTCCACAACCTGCAGGTGCCCAGGACCCTTTGGAGGGTTAAAGGTGACGGTGGGACAAAGACTGCTGAGAGACTGCTGCTGCCTGGGCATGGTCTGTCCACTGGAAGGAGATCTGGGACAGTCAGAACTTGATAGTCAGTTGAGTTTTGTCCATGACTCACCAGGACTCTGGATTTCATGTGCTCTGAAACAACAGGTCTCCTTTTCCTCCCTCCAGCCACGGGCAGTACTGCCCATGTGTGCCTGTCAGTGTGGGTCAGGAGGAGTTCTCTTCCCGGCCTGCAGCCAGCACAGGGGCTGCAGGATGTTCAGAGGTGTCCCAGATCCCTGCTGCCTCTCCTGGGTCCCCACTGTACCCATCTATCTAAACCCATCTACTAGCACTTTCCAGGCCAACAGGCTTGCGGGGCAAGGTGGAAACAGCCCATGCACATCCCACCAGCAGATGTACAGGAGCCACCCTCCAGTGCTCTGCAGGTGACAGCACAGTGGGGACATGCTGCTTGTGCCAGGCACCAGCTGCCTGTCCCCTGTCAGGTAAGGTGGTTGTGCTCCAAGCCAGGTGCAGCACAGGCACCAAGACAGTGCTTGGTGGGGTGCTGAGCCAGCCAGCACCAGCACCCTGCCCCAAAGCGGTGGCACTGTTGTCCTGCCCACCCCAAGGTCCTGGCAGCAGATGGTCCCTGCTGGGAAGAGGGAAATTAGCTCATGCGTCTGCTCTGGTCTTTGGATCCGAAGGGGTGAGCTGGGCTCTGCAGTTCCCACCAGCCCTGCTGCCAGCCTTGAAGGCCACGGGACCTTCCCCATCACCTCAGGACATGACCTAGTACTTGACTGCAGGTCACAGGTGCCGACATCCCTCACTTCTCCCACAGCTTCACCCAAACTCATTGCACTGCTGCTGCCCTGAGTCTGGAAGTGCCCTCTTGGAGTCACCGGAGGGTACAGGGCTCTTCCAGCCTAAACGCAACCGGGGATAAAGGACACTAGTGTGCCTTTAAATAGCTGTCAAGGACAGGCTCTCCCAGGAGGAATGCTCTGGCTGGCCCGGTGGAACATGCCTGTGGCCAGGGGCATGGGGGGACAACTGGGCAGGGACGGCTGCTCACCAGGAGGTCAGGTCAAGGTTAGGCATCGCTCCAGCCAGGCGCCACTGTGCCGTGGCTTGGCATCGCAGAGGCAGAGCCATGCGAGGGGGAGGGAAACACATGCTGGGCCAGGGTTTTGCCATGCCCTGGGCTGATCTGTGAGGTGGCAGCGGAGCCAGGCAGGCACTGCTGCCTGCAACCTGCCTGCCAACCTGCAAGGAATTTGGCACTGGCACAGCCTGGCTGCCGGAGCAGCCTCTGGGGCAGCTCCAGTTGTCCAGGAGTGGCTGTTGCACTCCTGTCCGGGCTGATTCATATCCTGGACGTGCAGGCATTTGGACAGCGTCCACCCATGGGGTGTGACAGCACAGGGCCGTGTCCCCAGGGCATGGGGCGCCAGCCCGGCCACGTGCCGGAGAGCAGGACAGTGGCAGCTCAGCCCCTGTTCTTCCCTGCTTTGTGGGATGTGCTGGCTCCCAGGGGACACGGCAGTGTTTGTAGGCAGAGTGGGGGGCCACATAGCACATCTCCAGGTGGAGACACCTGGATTGCAGGAGGATGGCAGTGTGCCCAGGTGTCAATGTGTCCCATGGCTCTGTTGGGGCCATCCAGGAGGCAGAGGTGCCAGAGGAAAGCCACGGCCAGGCCCAGGCTCCCAAACCCAGACCATCCCCTCACCCCGGGGTGCATAATGGGTGTAGAGGAGCAACAGGGCTATGGAGGGCAGGGAAGGAGAGGAGAGGGGTGACCCAGCAGGAGCAGGGTGGCTGCCCTGGGCTGAAGGGCATAGCGGGGCTGTGACTGCAGGCACACAGCTCAAGTTCACCCCCACTGCCAGGCTGAGCTGGCTCTGAGCAGAGCCAGCCTGTGCTGCACTGTTCCCAGGCCCATAAGGAGCAGCCCTCACCTCCAGCAGCCCTCACTGGCCCCTCTGCACCAACCATGTCCAGCATGGCCTGGAGGAGGGCTGAGCCCCAAGGAGAGCAGACCTGAGGCTGTGAAGCAGGAGTGGAGGTGTGAGCAGCAGCACTCGCTCCAGGCTGGTGCAGCTGGCACCTGAATTGTCTAATAAAGTGTGAAATTGCTTTCATGCTCTGCTACCTTTGCTGAGATGGACCATCATTACAGCCCCCCTTCCCAGCCCGCAGCCGGCTGCTGCCCATGTCGTGCTGTCGCGGCGCTGCCAGATGAGCCCCAGGCTGGAGCTGTGCCTGGCACAGCCCCACAGAACCGCTGTGCCAGGGGCTGCCTGTAGTGCCTCCGTACCCTCCCCTCTCTCTCAGCCCCTGCACTGTGCCCACCCCATGGAAAAGCACAAGCTGCCGCTGCTGCATCACCCTGGATGGGGTTAGATCTCTGCCATGGGGATGGGGGCTGCCCTCCCTCTTCCTTACCCCCATCAGATGCCCTGGGGGTGGAGGGATCAGCTCAGATTTGAGCCCTGCCTGGGGCTGTGCTGCTGCCAAAGCCCTGCCCTTGCCCATCAGATAAACCCCACAAGGAGATAGGGCTCCATGCGGCTGTGCCAGGAGTGCCTCAGGCCCTCGCTCAGGCAGCAGAGAGCTCTCACCTTGGCAGGGGCAGCCTGGTTCCCCCCTCACCAGTGGGTGACTAATTGCTCCTGAGCCACCTGGATGTGCACAGAAACTGTTCTCCAGCTCTAATAACAATAATCAATCATCCTGCTCCCGGCAGGGGTTGTGGAAGGTTTCCCAGAGCTGGGGAGCTCACAGGGTGGGGATTGTGGTGACCACGGTGGGGCTCCCCCAAGGGGACATGGAAGTCTCTGCTCCGGCGGTGGCTTTCTTCCTTAACTGGCCGCCGGGAGGGCAATCCATACCCCGGTACACTCTTGCAAGAGGAAATGCCAACTCCTCATTGCTGGTGTGCCTGGCTCTGTGCAAGCTGTGATTTTGGAGGGAAGACCAGCTGGGAGCCCAAGCTGGGCATGGGGCACAGTGTGCTCCCTGCTCCAGAGAGTCCTGTGAGTCCCTGGGCCAAAGGGGAAGACACGAGTGCCATGGAACTGCTGAGTGAGACCCAGGAAAAGGACTTGCATCTGGGATTTCTGAAGGGATCAAGATACTTTGCCCCAGGGAAATGGTGCCACATTTTTCCAGCCACTGATAAAGTTAAACCCTTGATCTGGTTAAAGATTTAGCCCACGAGGCAAGCCCGGGTAGGACAGCAATGCTGTTAGTGCCACCAGCTTGGTGACACTTGCCCAGGCAGAGGGGACTGGCCCCACTGCCTCCCCACTGCTCAGCTCGGTTGTTGGAGCACATTCCTGCAGCCAGACACCCCCTATCAGATCACATTCCCTGATCCAGACCCCACTATCAGAGCATATCCCAGCAGCCAGACCCCACTATCCCTGGGCTGCGCCCAGGCTCCTGCCTGGGGGATGGAGCTGGAGCATCCCCAGGTGCCCAGCTGAGGCCGAGCAGGCAGATGGCTCCTGGCCAGGGAGAGGAGGATCCTGCCTGGAGCTGCTCTTTCTTTGGTGTAACCTTACAACACATGTCCCGTTGCCACCTGCCCTGGCCATGGCTCATCCCAGTGCCACCCGTCTTGGGAAGGCTTCAGGCCTCTGGGAAGCCAACCGGGTCCTGACATGAGTCAGCTGGAACAGTCGGGCAACAGTATCCATTGCAAATAGCTCATCCAGTCCTGCCCCCTGCCCCACCGTGACCCAGGGGACACCCCAAGGCAGGACCTCAAGCTGGTGGTCTTGGGGCAGGGCAGCCCTTCCCTTGGGGCTTCCTTGGCTCTGTGGCACAAGGGCTACATCTGCCTTGGCAGCAAAAAGCAGATCCCTGCAGGCTCACTCTGCTGTCTGGATAGCAATTCAGGGCTTTCCAGAGGCCACAGGAGGTAAGGAATGAGTGTGGTGGGCAGGAGGTGCAGACCTCTTTTCTGCCTTCCCTCCAGCCCCTATGACAGCTGCCTTGTCCTGTTGCCCAGCCTGGCAAAGGGGACAGCTGGCCATGGCCACAGCTCCCCTCGAATGGGCCACCAACTCAGGGACAAGAGCCATTCCAAAGCCCTCTCTTCACATCAGGCATGGGAGGCAGAAAGGCGGCCTCATCCCCACCTCCCCGCTGCCAGAGTCATCCCAGAGAATCATGGAATCACAGAATGGGCTGGGTTGCAAGGGAGCTTAAAGATCATCTACCTCTAACCCCCTGTCATGGGCAGGAACACCTTCCACTAGACCAGGTTGCTCAGAACTCCATCCAAAATGGCTTTAAACACTTCCAGGGATGGGGCAACCACAGTTTCTCTGGGCAAACTGTTCCAGTGCCTCACCACCCTCACAGAGAAGAATTTCTTCTTAATAGGTAATCTAACTCTACTCTCTTTCAGTTTGAAGCCATTCCCCCTTGTCCTGTCACTACCGGAGAAAACCAGTCACTGGGAGCAAGCCAGGCGAGTGCACTCTAACCCAGCAGCGTTCCCAAGCCCTCCTTCATTAGCATTCCTCCTCTCCCAGCCCGCACAGCCTGTTCCCAACGCCCCTAGTGTTAATCGAATTACTTCCCCCAGAACTGCCAATGCTTTAGGGACTCGAGCATCTGCAGACACCGCGGGCAGCCTGCTCCGTGCCGGCTCAGCCCTTCCCGCGGGATGCGCCAACTGCGGGCGAGAAAAACATCCACCCACGGCAGGGCCAGGTTGGTCTGAAGGTGCAAATGGTTCCGTTGCAAAGACTCGCGGAATAAAGGGAATGGAGTCAAAGTGTAAATCAGGAGCCCCGAGGCTTGTGGGAGACCCCCGGTAATGTCTTGTAAGCATCCAGAGGGGCTGGAAAACATCCTGCTGCCCCTCAAGCCTTCGCTGTGCTGGCTGCCGGGCAGTCCATGCAGTCATCAAGCCATCAACCCAAGGCTGTTCCTGCATCTCCACCCAAAAGACAGGATTTATGGGTCTAAACTTTGCCTTCTTTGGGCTGCACCCGATTATAGGTACAATCTGCAAGCACGAAGCCCTATGTGTGCCCGGCGCATCCTTGCTGGGATTTACCTAAAACAGCCCCGGGGAGGAACGGCTGGGCGGGGAGAGCGGGGGAGAGGAAGGGAGGCTGCCTGGTGTTTGTTTTTACTAATGAAGCCCCATAATCAAATCATTTCAATTTTAATTGTAAAGCCAGCAGGCAGATTTCTGTCTCCAGATGGGACGTGATAGGAATAGTCGAAGGCTGGGCACGTTCTGTTGCTCACCTTAGTACTTGGAGCAAAGCAGATGGGAGAAGCACTGGGGAGGCTCCCACCCTGCCTGGGAAGAGTCTGGACCCCGAGGAATGAGGATTTGAGCTGGGATCAGACCCAAAGCCTCTCCTGCTTCTTTGGCCCAGGAAAGCTAAACCTGTGGAGGACGTGCTGCACCGTACCCAGATCTGAGCAGGGGAGGCAGGAGTCCTTTTCCCTGCTTTTATCTCCCAGCTCTGCCAAGATACGTGAAATCTATTTGTGGCTTCCACTTGCCGTCTCATTTTTTGGGTGCTTGGACTTTGGGAAAAGAGAAAAATAAAGAAACTGGGTCATTTTCTATTTATTTGGAAGAGCTGAGATGTTAACCCTCCAAATGCAGAGAGCTCTGCTCACATCTTCTCTGTGGGACTGTCAAACTTGGAAGCAAGTGACGGAGAGAGAAGAAACCTCCTCCTCACCAAAGAAAATGTGCCTTTTACCCAGCTTCTTCTTCAGGCTGGGGGGAACTGGGTGCTGTGGGATTGGGATTTCCTTCCCAATCCAAACCAGCTCACGCAGGCCAAACACATCTGTTTGTTTCTCGTGATGGAGAAATGAAGCCATGAGGGGCTGGGTTGCTCTGGAACTGATTAACTCCCCTAGGCTGGGGCCATTCCCAGCTGCCTGCCAGGCTTCAGCAGTCAGTTGGGGCAAGGGGTGGGCATAGAAGGGTGTCAGGGAAGGACAGTGTCTCCTCTCCTGCCCATCAGAGAGGTTTGTTCCTCCCAGAACAGGACAAGGGGGTGATATAGCATGATCTGGGCAGGTCATGCCAAGTATAGGATACCTTGTGCTCCTGTGCCTTCACCACTGCCATAAAGGGGCAGAGCCCATCTCTTATCAGGGGTGGCTGCTGCTGCTTTCACCACCCTAAGCTGCTGCGCTCCCTGTGCCCACGGCCCTGCTCCCCAAGCTGACAGCATTTCTGGAATCCCCTGGAAGGGATCCAGGTGGGGGATGCCAGGCACTGAGCAGCCACCATCTCTCCAGCCGGGCCTCTTTGCTCTTATCAGCTCTCCCTTTTCGTGCCTGAGTCATCAGGGAGAAGAGCATCAAATTAGAAATAAAGTCATTAACTCACTAAACAAATACAGATGAAAACCTCACTTCATTTTTTGAAATTGGAGCCCTGGATCCTGGGGACTTTAAGTAGCACCTTCCCTCAGCCAGCTCTGCTCCAGCCCCACTTGCATCCTGGGGTGAGGAGAGGAGGGAGACACCGGCATTCACCCCGCTGGGCTTGGCTTGGCCCCCAGCAGCCCAGGCACTCGCCATCGGCCTGAGTTTCCTGCTGGGATGGGGGAACCCCATGCCTGGCTGATGGGCTCCAGCTATGTGAACAGGACACATTCAGCAGGAATGATATATCCCTGTCCTCCCCCTATGGCACCCATCGCTCCTGCCAGCACTGCACCCTCTTCCCGGGGCTCAGCAGATCCCTGGAGCTGGTGCCTCCCACGTGGCTGCGTCTCGCGCATCCCCCTCGCAGCCGATCCGTGATTCCGCTCCTCTCCCTCTTTTCCTTTTTTTTTTTCACCATGTACAAATGGGAATTAAATTGAGGCCACTAAACTCATTTGCGCTCGCAGCTGTAATGGGGCTGCAGGCAGCGTTTCACCACCAGCTCCTTGGAGCAGCTGCCAGTCTCCAGCTGGGAACTGCCATGTGCTGGCTCCCGCTGCCGTGCCCGGCGTGTCACTGCCTGGTCCTGGCAGGGCCCCCGCGGCAAGGAAGGACTGGGGTTAAACCCAACCAGACCAAGACATGTGCGAGAGCAATTTCTTCCTCATGTGAGCCGTGCTTGGGGCCACAAGGCACCACTGAGCTCCTGCTTGGGCTCCTGTGCCTACGCCTGGCCTGAAGCCCCATCCCACTGGGCTCTCCCCGTGTCCCAGGGTGCACGCCTGCCTGCACCCCTGCCCCAGGGGGTTCTCCCACTGAAGCCATGTGGTGAGGTGCTGGAGACAGGCTGGGTGGCCGCCCCCACAAGGTGGCTCAGCCTCGGGGGGCCGGGCACCATCACGAGGAAATTGGAGTGAGCTGGAGCCAGGGAGGCACCTGTGAGGGGGGGCTGAGGGTGCCAGGGGGCTTCCAGGGGACATCACCCAGCTGGCCTTATATGACCCACTGCACCAGGTCAGGGACGAGGCACCTGGAGGGGCTGAATCCCTGGTGGGTGCAGACCTCTAGCTGCTGCCCCAACAGGGCTTCCTGCTTGTTTTTATCAGGCAGGAGAAGGAAGAGGAGGGATGCAGGTCATGGGTGAACTTGCTGGAAAACCTGTTCCCACACCACTCAGGGAAAAAGTCCCTGAAAGTGCCTGCAGACAGCAAAGGAGGGCAGACATGAGTGCTGGGAGAGAACAGCTGCTGGGAATTTAAATGACTGCCTGTGAATGATGGTTTTGTTTTGTCCCAGCCATGGTTGTGCTCTGCTTTGGCCAGGCAGCATCCAAATCCCGCCACTCATGGAGCTCTGAAGATAAAGCTGGCATGGAAAACCCTGGGAGAAACCCAAGCTTGAGAGGAGACCTGGTGTGGCACCCTGCCCCTGTCCTGCAGAGGAACCAGCAGAGCCCACCAGAGCGGGCAGAGCCACAGCAACAGGGATGTGCAGGAGCTGGGACAGGCTCTTCCTGCAGCCTCCGGTCAAGCTGTGTTCCCATCTGGCAGATGGGAGAGCGATGGAAGGAGAAGAGATGCTCAGGAAGTGAGCGAGGTGTGCTCCCTGCATACTTCCTGCACACTTCCTGCACATTTCCTGCACACTTCTCACTCATCCTGCCTGATGGGACACTGCTGTAGGGTTGGGGAATAGAGGCAGAATTTTCCAGGGAACACCTTGGGATGAAGATCACAGCTTGTCCATCAGCCTGGGATATGGAATGCTGCCCCATGACCCTCCATGGCTCCCTGGGCAAATGGGAATGCCACCAGGCACTGTGCTTTATGGTCTCAGCCATGCACTAACTTGGTGCACACTGCTGGATCCATGCCCTGAAAATCTGGTTTCATATGGATAAACAGGATTTCTTATTACTGCTGCTAATGTGATATCAGCACGTTGCAACACAGATATTTTAATAATACATAGTTCTTTTAATGAAGGGACTTATTAAACTAATTTGCTTCCCAACATTTGTATATGTCATATTTGCTCATTTATTCATGCAGCAAATGAAATTAAAGTTACTAAACATTTGGAAAATTACGAGTATACTGAAGAAGTGCACCTGTGTATTAAAATGAAAAGCAAGAGCTGCTTTCCCTGGCACAGAGGCTGCCCAAGCAGCAGCACAGGCTGGAGGGGAGTGCAGCCGGGCACTGCCAGACCCCATTCCCAGGGATGCTGACAGTTGTGACAACCACTGCATTTTTATTTTTAACACCCCACCAATGTCACTCTGTAGATCAGCTTTTATTAAAAATAAATAATGCTTTTAAAGCTGGTGCTGGGGCATCAAACTGTGACAAAGGCCAGGGAGGCAGTGCTGAGGATGATTAATGTGACTTTTTCAGCAAAATACTATAGCAGTTCTCCCATGTCATGGGCTCTGCTGGGGGATGTGGGAAGGACAAAGGCGCTCGTGTCTCTCACAGCCCAGTACCTGGTCTGCAGGGGCACAACCCACCCTGGTGAGAGATCCGGGGGTGGCCTCACGCTCGCCCAGGCCAGGCTTTGGTGGGCACGTGTCAGGCAAAGGCAGCAGGATGTGGCACAGAGCCCTCCATAGGGGCTGGGCTGCCACTGCTGCTCTGGTGGGCCAGCCCCAGCTGCAAAGCCCTGCCGTGATCCAGCCTTGTGGCTGGAGGGCTGGAGCCCTTGCTTGGAGCTCGTCCAAAACGTGCTCAACCCCTGAGCTTTCCCCTGCTTCCCGCTCACAGCAGCCAGCGGGAAAAGTAACGAGCGAAATCTTAGGCAAACATTTCGGGAATCCAAAAATCTCATTCTCTGAGTGCGGTTTGGCTTAGCAGCTTGCCGGGGGCTGGCGGGCACTCGATGTACAGACCGGGCGACAGAGCCGCTGACCCACGGCGCTCGCAGCGATCTGCTCCGTCAGGGAAAGGCGAAGGCGCTGCCGCGCATCGCTGCGCTCCTTTTATCCTGCTCCCTCCCCTGCCTTTCCAGGCCAGAGCATTCTTCAAAGTCTGCTTTATCCCATCCCTGCTGCTCCTTTTCCAGCGCTACCAGCACCGCTAATAATACCGGCCCTAAATCCTGCCCGCCCGGCGCTGTGTGGCAGAGCCGCATCGCCCGGTGCCCGCAGCCCGGCCGGCGCTGTGCCCCGGGACGCGTGGGCGATGCCACGCCGCTCCCTCCTCCCCGACTTGCGCAACTCGGGGGGGTTCGGATGCAACATCCAACCCCACCTCGCAGGGATCCGGATGCAACATCCAACCCCACCTCGCGGGGATCTCGTGCCCGTCCCTGCGGCGGGCGGGGGAGCGAAGCGGCTGCGTTTATACCTCTCCACGGAGCTGGGAGCGCAGAGAGAGCTGGAAATAGCCGCGGCTGACACAGATACCTGCGCGGAACAGCAGGGGCCTGCACTCGCCGTGGTAATTGCATACTGCATGGGGATGAGTCACCCGCAGCACGCTCCGCGGCCGCGCTGCTCCCGCACCGACCCCATTGCCTGGGAAATTGGTGTCCCCCCCGCACCCCCTGCTCGGGAAGGGGGGCCCCAAAACGCAGGAAAAAGGAGCAGGGAGAGGGTGGGAATGAGAGCATCTTGCAGCTTTTTAAGCTCTCGAGATGCTTTCAAGTGCTGGGAAGATTGTGCGAGCTGTGATTTGCTGCATTATTTCTGTTGCCATCCCTGCACGGGGAGCTCCTGCGTGCAGAAGAGCTGCTCGCAGCAAGTCAGCATCCACGCACTGCCTGGTCTGGGGCGGGCTGAGCTCCACAGCTCCACAGCTGGCATGACCTGCAAGGGGCCAGGGACCACCCTGGGATTACCCCTCAGCACTTTCCAGATGGGCACCCAGGGTCTCTGGGATGGGCCACCCCTATCTCAGCCCCTGACACAACTGCAAGCGAAGCAGCCAGAGATGGAAGTGATGTGTTGGCTCACCCCGAGCTCCTCGACCACGCCAAGAAAGCCCCACCAGGAGAGCTCTCCATCGTCCTCATCCTCCTTCCCACAGTGTAGGGCTCAGGCAATTGCACTGTCAGGAGATTAATAAATAATTAGCCAGCAAACTTCCGCCGGGGAGCTTTGTTTCTTCTCCAGCAGTGCCGTCTGTTCAGAGGGTGAAAACCAGGGGAGAGCGGCTATTCCTGGAAAGAGGGGCGGGAGGGGGTGGCATTTTCCCCACTAGGCTGGTGGCTCCCCAAGCTCCTCCACAGCTGACTTCATATACCAAAGGGATACAGGGGAGAAGAGGAATAGGTAAAATCAATGGGAACCTATTTGGTGGGATAAAAGAACGTGGTTTTATTTATAGCACTGGCTGGAGCTGAAGTGTCTCCTGCCTGGAGACACAGTGCTGAGGTGCTGTGGAGCAGCAGAGTGATGTCTGCACGGGGCTGGGAGATGTACCAGTGCCTGCTGCAACCCGGCACCCAGCCCCACTGAGTCCCCAGACCCAACTCCTCAAAGTCCTGGGGGCATCTTTGCTCACAGCCTGCCAAGGGGGGAACACCTGAGGAGAGATTTCTGCTCTAACACCGGTGTCTGTGGTCAGGAGGTGCCAGGACCTGACCACCAACCCCTTCCCACCAGTGATGCCCTGCCAGGGTGTGGTCGCTGGGGACAGTGATGTCCAGTTACCATGGGGGATGCTCAGAGTAGAGCTGGTGCAGAGGCCAGGGGTGGTGAGGAAAGGGTGCTGCAGGATGAGGGCCCAGGGACAGATGAGGCCAACCTGGCAGGCTGGCAGTCACCAGACAGGGAGATGCCCACAGACATCCCTGCCAGCAACGGCTGCTTGAGGAACAGCAAGTTCTTGCTCAGCAGTGCTGCACATCCAAAGTGTCTCCCTTCACTGCTCACCCTCTTGGCCAGCTCTGCTGGTCCAGGGGGAACAGGACCTGCTCTGGTGATCACAGCACATCTCTGGAATGAGGCAGTTCAACAGAAAGAGGAAGAGATGCACCCAGACTCTGGGCAGCCCCCAGGGAGAGGCAGGAGGAGTCTCCCTGCTCAGATCCAAGGTCAGAAGGGGAGGGTCAGAGGTCAGCCAGGGTCTCAGCCAGCCTCCCCCCTTGCTTGTCCCAGGGAGTGGACCAGAGGAGCAGCTGGCAGCAGGATGACAGGGACAGAGGGCATACCCCAGCTCTGGATGCTGTCCTGCCAGGCAGGGGTGGGTAGTGCAGGGAGCCCAAGCAGCACCGCCAGACCAGAGGCAGCTTGACAGGCAGGCAAGAGGCAGGCGGGCCAGCAAGAAGAGGCCAGTAGGGTGACATCGATGGGCTGTGACAGACACTGTCAGCGCAGTGCGAGAGCTACCAGTGCTGTGGGAAACCCAAGTTCAGCCAGAGCAAAGGAGTAAGCCCGAGGGACACGTGCCATATGGTGCAGCTCCCTTTGGTCCCCACATGCCGATGGTGCCCGTGTGCCAGGCTGCCTCTGGGGCAGCACGTGAGGACACCACCTCTGAAACAACTTGGGCTCCATCATGGGATGTCAGGCACTGCTGAAAGAGCAGTGCAAGGTTTCTGACAGCACGTTCCTTCCCCCAGATGAAGTGAGGTACAGGATGAGCTGAGTGCCCTGGGCTGCTGCCAGGTTCTCATCCCCAGGCAGAAGGGGCCGGCTGGCCCCGCTGTGCCGGAGCAGCCTGGGGAGGAGGACAGGCTGCTTCAGCTGCTGCGGGTGTGCTGCTTCCATGGACAAATGAGTCACTGAAAACGCCATAAGGAGTCAATGGGCATCCTGCTCTCCTGCGCAGCCCACACAGCTGGTGGGCAGCATGAGCCATCGCGCAGGAGCCTTCCCTACCCTCCGCTGCTCTGCCTGGCCTCTGCCGCTTGCTCCAGAAAAATTCCCACATTTCAACAGTGCATCCACAGCCCCTTTTGGCTCCTTTGCCATCACATTTCTCTCTTCATAGGTTTTCACTGCAATAACTGCATGGCTTTAGCTCCACAGCATGTGCAAGGCTGCAGTTTTGAAGAGGAGCAGGCTGCAGTATCGGGCATACTGGAGCCCTGCGTGTGCCCTCAGTGCCAGCCAGAGGCTCCTCTGACAGAGCTGGAGCAGCCCAAGGGTCTGTCTCTGCTCCAGGGAAAGAGAGCTGCAGTGAGCTGGGTTGGTGGGGAAGGACCCTCTGCCAGGTGCACTCCAGAGACGGGGCTGGGGGTCTGCCACAGCACAGGCACAGTGTCCATGCTGTCCATGTGTGCCTGCCTGAGGGGCTTTGCTGGCACAGTGGAATACTGCTCCTCAGTGATGCCCAGAGATGATGGAGCAGGTACAGCAATGTCTGAATCAGCACAGCCTCAGCCCTGCTCCCTGGACAAGCTGGATCTGAGAGCCAGGAGCCCAGCCAGCAACCACTGGTCCTCTGAAGCCACGCTTTTGTTTCCTAGATCTCCTCCAGCCCACTGGCAAAGAGGACATCAGATTGAGAGTGGAGGGGCAGTTGCCACCTGGGCTTGTGGGGAGCAAGGGGTTGTGTCACTCAGCAGATCATTTCCAGATCCTCAGTCCTGGCTGACCATTAAGTGTAACAGAACCCCCATGTCACAAACTGAGGAGGAGGAGGAGGAGAAGGAGGAGGCAGAAGCTTCCAGGTGAACATGGCTGATCAAGAGCCACTGGACACAGAAAGCGTGGAAGAAAAGCCACACTATGTTCCTGTGCTCGGTGACTTCAGGTGAAGGATAAGGCTGAGCTGAGTGCTGAGCAGGGCTGAGGGGAAGGAAAAGTAGAGCTCAGGGAAAAGAGCCAAGCACAGAAACCCAGGTCATGGCACTGCCAACCACTGCTGCCCCGTGGGGAGCGGGGCCCCAGCGAGCAGCCTGCATGAATGAAGATTGCTTTAGGGGAGGGCTCTGGGGGAGCCTCAGGGACACCTTCCCCTTCAGCTGCCCCCAGTTTACCCACCCGCTGACTCCGAGAGCTCCTGCCAGCACACACCGCCTTTCCCCCCGGGTCCCCAGTGGGAACAGCCACCACGCAAATCCCCACCTTGGGCTGCATTTCATTTTAGTGCCAAGGAGAAAGTGCCACAAGGCGGAGGGGCTGGCGAGGACCCACCAGAGGCTGGGGATGTTGTAACGCAGAGGAGCCCCATTTGCCGCTGCCTCTCACTGCCCGGTCCTTACAACATTTTGCCATCCACAAACAGAGGCAGCTGCAACGTGAGAGCGAAGGCGGGAGGTTGCCCGGCGCGGGGTGGCTCCTGCCCAGCCGCTCTCATTGGCTCCGGCCCCTGTCCCACGCCTGGCCTTTGGCAGGCGAAGGGTACCTTCAAACCCTGTCCCCTCCTGACCGCTGGCCCAATGACATTACTCACTCGCTGTTGTTTTGAAAGGACATTTGCAAGCTTTTCCTGTTATATTTTACCTTGGTAATATTATCCCCAGCCCCTGCGGGCTTAGCGTCGAGTTGCTGCAGCGCCGGTGCAGTGTCACAGAGTGCTCCAGCTCAACCGGGGCTGGCAGGCAAGGGTGGGCATAGGGGGCTTATTTCGGCTCGACTGTGGCCGACATCTCTGTGAAAACATAAATACAGAGAGCAATAGAAGCCAGGGCTCTGGCAGCTCCCCTGCTCACAAAGCTCAGGGTCTGGTTCAGGAGGAAAGCTGTGAGCACGTGGTGAAGCTGCCTGGTTGCTCTGTGAGCAGAGCAGGCTGTGTGCACAGGGAATGTGATGTCCCATTCACACCACAGCACTCAAGTACTGGGGATCAGACACCACCTCTACCCACCGCAGGTGTTTCTGAGGCTGCCACATGACTGACTTCTAAGGAGGTGGAGACAACACCGGTTATAACATCTTGTCCTCCTTTGCCTCTCTCCTGGTGCTTTCGAAGCCCTTTTTATGAGTGTTATTCAACTAATCCTCCCAGAAGTTCCAGGGCACAGGGAAGTGATGTTATCTCCATTCTGTAGGTGAAAAAAACCCCAAAAGACACAGAAAAACACGTGGACTGTGCAATAGTCCGGAGGAGTCAGAAACTGAAGTCAGGCATGTTAACATCAGCCTGCAGACATGTGAGCAACTGTACTTCGTCCTCTGGGATCCCACCGAAACCCAGAAGCAGTGGCAAGTCCACCCCTCCAAGATGCCCCTGTTTGGCTCTGTCTCTGCTGTCCTCTGTCACCCTCTTGGCACAAGGGCAGCCTGACCCCAATGTCCCTTCCAGTTTTGCCCACAGGGCTGGAAGAAGCCCGAACCCGTCTGTGTCCAGAGGAGAAATGGAGCAGCACAGGCTGGGCTTTGCTTTCCTCCTGTGAGTGGCTGCTGCCAGGGTGGGTGTCCTGCAGTCTGTCACCACTGGGGACTGGGAAGGGCTCGTCTACTTGGGTTAGAAAGCAATGGGAGAGGAACTGTGCTTGCACAAAGACCAGAAGGGAAACACAGCTATGCATAACTAGATTATAGAATGACCATGTGTCAGTAATTCCCACAAATTGTTACTTCCTACTTGAGTACAGATGGTGTAAAGGAAATCACGAGGTACTCAAATGAGAACGTCACCTTTTGTGTAACAAATTCTTCCCAAAAGACTACTTTAGTGGTGAGGCCTTCCAGTCCTGCTTTTTCCCCTGATGGGACAAACACTGGTACAGTTCTCAGCTCACCTTCATCACTCTGTCACCTTCATCACTTATATATTCTGCAAATGAGGGATGAGGTGAGTGCACATCAGATCACTGGTCAGCAGAGTCAACTGGGAATTTGAGTCTTAGTCTGCACGGAACTGCACATGCCCCAGAGCAAGGCAATAACCTTCCCTGGCCCTTCTGACAGCGTTGTCCTCTGTGCTGTGCCTGCTGAGAGCTACAGCTGTGAATCCTGGAAGTGCATTTCTGTACCCAAACCTCCTACCCAAGGGAAGAGAAGTTTCACTGCTGGCAGGGCAGCTGGAAAAGCACTTTGGGTAACTTTTGGCACTTCATAACAGTAATTAGTGCACAGCAATGAGGAAGAGTCTCTTTGTCCCATCCCAGCAGCTGAGCTGCCTTGACCCCCAGCTCTCATCAGTATGACATAACACACTCTGCTGACATCTCCCTTTGGTGCAAGGCTTGGGATCATCAGGGAAAACCCAATGTTGCCACATTGCATGGTGTTCACAGCATGTCTGGAACCAAGGAGAGGCCAGAAGGAATTAAGGAGTGCCTCAAAACAGCTCTGCCTTTGAAATAACAGCAAGGTGAGAATGTGGACAGGCAGTGGGCCTTTCCTACAAGAGAAAGAAGCACCTTCTGTTCATGTACCAGAACCCGATACAGAACCCCCACCCAGATCCTTCCACATCTCTTTGCTCCAACAGCTCTTTACAGTGACCCTGCAGGCCTGTCTAGGCCATCTAGGGGGATTCAAGGGTCTGGAGCCATTAGGCTACAGGTGTTGCCACTCAGTTGTGTAGCAGCTAATTCAGGCTGCGGTGCCAAGCCCTGCTCTTTCCCACCTAATTGCTACTGGTAAGTAAATAGAACATTCATGAGATTTTTGGTCCCGTCATTAATTATTTCTGAAAGGGCTTTTAGTATACGCCTCAGAACCCCAGACAGAAAGATGACGTGCATGACATCAAGATGCTTGCAGGAGCAGCAGGATGAGCACTGAGATGAAAACAAGGGGAATCAAAAGAACTCTCACTCCTTGTTACTCTTTGCTCTCAAGTCATCTGGCCCCACTTCAGTGCAGATCCACCAAGCCTGGAAGCGACCCTCAGCCCAACATGCTGGTCTCAGGGTTTATTGATCTCAACATGGGGTGGTCTGGGGACTGTTGAGAGGTGCCTGGTGGTGCTGGGTGCCCCCAGTATTAACTGCTGGCACTTTAAAGGTGTGCCCAGGGGTGCTTAAATTGGATTCTCTGGGTGGATGCATATTCCTGGGGAAGGTGCTTTGTGTCCCATGAATGGCTGCAAGCCCCCTAGGGCACTCTGCAACTGCAGACCTGTGTTCCTCCAACCCAGTAACACTGGATGTGACCCGCAGCCCAACATTTGGAGTTTATATATCTCTTCATGAGGTGATCTGAGAAGGGCCTGGTGGTGTTGGGTGACCCCACTTTTAAGTGCTGGCACTTTTAAGGTGTGTATTGCACTGCTCAAAGTGGATTACCTGGACGAATGTGTGTCCCTGGGGAAGGCGCTTTTGTCCCATGTGTGACTGCAAGAACCAAGGGGCACTCTGCAGCCTTGGGTGAACCTGCAGTCTGACACACTGCACCCAGTGCTTGTATATCTCAACTCAGAGTGACCAAGGGACTGTGGCGTGGCACTCTGTGATACCGGCAGCCTTTGAGTGCGTCCACTTTTAAGGACTGGCACTTCTAAGGTGTGTATGGCATTGCCTAAACTGAGTTACCCATACGGGGAAGGTGCTTGTGGCCCACACGTGTCTGCAAGAACCACACATCCCTCTGCAACCGTGGGAGAACCCGACAGAGCCTGGTGTGACCCCTCCGGTGTGACACGCTGCCCCCGGGGTGCTGGCAGCCCCTGGGTACCGGGGTGCACGTGGCACTGCCTACAGTGGGTTCCCTCTGCGTGTGCGTGTCCTCCTGGGGAAGCCTGGATGTGTGACACGCCAGACCCAGCGTTCTTCCCTCTCAACTCGGAGTGACCCAGGGACCGGCGGAGCGACAGCGGGTCACGCCGGGCCACCCCCACTTTTTAAGGGCTGGCGCTTCCAAGGGACGCACAGGCGGGCGCGCGTCCTGCGGGGTGCTGCTGGTGCCCCGCGGGATGCCCCTGACGCCCCGCGCGTGTATGCAGACCCCACGGGGCACTCGGCAACCACCGCCCCGCATCGCCCTGCCCCGGCCCCGGCCCCGG
>VWZG01006017.1:1818118-1876151 GCA_013396735.1 Grallaria varia | reverse complement strand
CCCTGTCCCTGTCCCTGTCCCTGTCCCTGTCCCTGCCCCTGCCCCTGCCCCTGTCCCTGTCCCTGCTCCTGCTCCTGCCCCAGCCCAGCTGGCACCTTCCCCAGCAGAGGGAGGTTTTGCTGGGGATGGGGGTTTATGTGAGTATTTGTAGGGATGGGGCTCTTGGGTGTAAAACCACCCGTTGCGAGCGCTCCGGGGATGCCCGCGCTCCGCAGAAATTCCCGCGCGCCTTGGAAATAAGATTTTTGGGAAAGTCTCGCCGGGGAAGGGGTATCACCTTTTTTTTCACCTATTGACCTAAATATTAATTTTCTTGCTCTGACGGGCTTCTAAATCTAAATGATAAAATCTTCGTTCGCGAAGCCTAGCCAGGATGATGAAATCTAAATGAAAGTTTAGTGAATTAAATGTGAAAGAAAATATTCCTAAAGGCGTTGTTTGGCACGTGGAAAGCCTCAGGAAATAAGACCAGTTTAGGGCTGCTTTAATGAACACCCCAACACTGCTCCGCTCCGTGAAGAACAGGGCGGCAACACGCACGGGTGTAAATACACGTTCCCTCTCCCTCGCAGCGTCTGTTTCTGATTCCAGAACCGGCCAAAAGAGCATCTTTAAACGCAGGCTCCAGATTTTTGTCTCACTGAAACGGATGAAGATCAGAGCCGGGTCTAACCTCCTTTCTAGCAGCGTATTGTAGATAAAGCCCCGCGCCGGTCTCGGTCCGTCCCCGCTCCCTCCGGGGGCCACCCCGCGGGCCGGGGCAGCGCTTTGGGGCCGGACCCCGCGGGCAGCCCCCGCTCGCTGCCGCCGGGGCTCCCCCCGCTCGCTGCCGCCGGGACTCCCCCCGTGCCCTGCCGGCTCGCCGTGGCCCGGGGGCGCTGGGCGGGTGTTGGCAGGGGCCGGGCACGGCCCCAGCACAGCCGGCCCTCAACGCCGCTCCCGGCCAAGCGCTCCTGCGGGACGCGCCGACCCGCCGGGAAGAGCCCGCGTGGTGGGGCCGCCGGACGTGGCAGGGAGATTTTAGTTTTTGGGGGGGTGGAAAAGACGTGTTTCTGGGCTTGTGAAGCTGCTGCCGCTGCGATGGGGCGGAGGGGAGAGATGGGCTGGTTTTTGTGGTGTTTGGGGTATCTGCGCTGCGAACCGGCTCCTGAGGTTCTCATTGCGCTGCTAGCGATGCTCCGTGGGCTCGTGGGGGTGTTTCGTGGGCTCGTGGGGGTGTTTCGTGGGCTTATGAGGGTGTTTCATTAAACGCCGACAGGACTAAACGGATAAAGGTTTGTTCCAGAGCCTGGGATAAAAACAGGTGCCTGAGTTGTGGCAGCTCTCCGGTTAAACCTTTCAAATAGATTCCAGTTTCTTATGCAAGGAAGAAAAAAAAAAAAAACAACCAACACCTGCGGGAGAGTTCAAAAGGCTCGTTTTCAGAGGGGATGTTTGCTGGGCACGTTGGCTCCAACTCATCCACATCCAGAGCTGTGGATCCTGCCCTGCTGCGTTTTAGGGTAATTCTCTCCTTGCAGCCTCCTCTCCACTTTGTGCAGGAACAACCTCGGGAAGAGCTGTGGAAAGGCAAAGACTTTTCTCCTCCCCCTTTGCTAATAAGAATTTGGGTGCAGCTTTAGCTGACAGCAATTTGAACCTTCCCCAAACCAGGAAAATCATGTACAGGCTGGAGAAAAATTGAAGGAAATTCTTGTGCTTTCCAAAAGCGAGTCCTATCTTCTTGTATGACTTTTGCTCCTGTTGAAAGAGCCAAGTTTATTAGGTATCCCATAAGCAAAGTGCTGCTTTAGTTCCAATTTTCATGTAGAAATGGAAGTATTTGAGGGGTGTGCACACATCCAGTGACTCCCACTGCGCTCCCGAGCGGTTCAGTGTCTTTATGCCAAGTGCTGGCTTTGACAGTAATTAGTTCTGAGAGCTAAAAGGTGCCTCTTGCCTCGTGTGACAGCTTTTGGTGGCCACATACAGATGTCTCTGACACCTGCTCTGTCTCGAAATGACAATCACAGAAGCGGAAGAAGTTTTAGGAAAAGATTCAATGGAAAAGAAACTTATATGAAATTCACCGCAGTCTGCCCCAAAAGGAACCGTGGTAATTCAGGTATGTTTTCTCTGTGCAAGGATATGCTGAATCAGAACCCGCTGGTGCTCGTGTGCCTGGGGGACCTCCAGCAGATCTGCCGAGCCTCAGCAAATGTGTTTTGTCAGCAGCCGATGCTCCACGGGCCAGGGAGGGCTGGCCAGGTGAGCGAAGCATCCCTTTCATCCCTCACAAAGCCGCCCAGTTGCGGCGTAATTGATGAAGGCTTGAGCTTTGACCCCTCCCAAAGGAGTGTTCCAGGGCAGACGTGGTCACCGGGGTCCTGCTGTTGTCCTTGCCTTTGCAGATGGGACGCGGTCAGAGGGAGCACTCGCTGTACCTGTGCACCCAGCGTGTCACCTGCCCTGCCCGGCCAATTAGGGGGCCATTGTTCCTGCTGAAAGGGCTCTCATTTCATCATCTCATTCATTCTCGGCTCTTTTCAGGGCTCTGCCCCAGCAGACGGAGGCTGAAGCCTGGCTTTGCCTCTGAGGGTAAAACCCAGGGGGACAAGGAGGGATTTGCCACCCTGGGAAGGTGCTTTGTGACAAGGAGGGTCGATGGAGTTGGTTAAATTGTCCTCTCCTTCTAAAATAAGAAAGTGTTTTAGCAACGGGGCTACCATTTGAAACAAAATTGTTGCTGCTTTTGGCCATCTGGAAACAGAAATGTTTCAAGCTGAGCACAACATGTGGCTGAGCTGGAGCAAAAAATTTGTGCTCTAAGACACGGGACAACCCCCAAATTCGTGCTGCCCTTTGAAGGGGGAGCCGCTGGAATGGGGCAGTTCACCTCCCAAATAGATAATGGCAGTGGGAAAATGGGAGGGCTCCACTTGAGTCTGCCAGGGCAAGGACGTTTGTGTCTTTAAGCTCAAACAAGATACGGATGGACACGGGGTCCAAGTCTTGCCCTGCCCTCGGTGAGGCTTTTCCTCCTGCTGTGAATGTGCACAACCTGCTAAGCCAGCACAGAGAGTGCCTCGGGTACTCACCTGCATCGCAGGGACCAGAAGACAGACTGATCCAGTTATCACCAGCATTAGAAACATTTCAGGTTTCAGCTGGGTTTGCCTGTGCTGGTTATTTCCAGGACAGGGTGATCCACGCTTTGGATAACGTGTCCTTCCAAATGTCATCATGTTCATAGAGAGGAGATGAAGGTGCTCGCCACTGTGAGAAATCTCTGCACAATGGCCATGAAACCGAAGCTGCTTATTGCTGCTGATGCAAAATGATGGGAATGGCTCATCTGAGTTTAATGTTTAAGAATATCCCCATCCGTCCATCAAGGAGAAGATTAAACATTTGAAGCGACATGACAAAATCCCTGCATTTCACGTCAGGAATTTGGGGAAGGAATTAGGCTTAAATCCTCACTAGAAACTTCAGCATTAAGGTGGAGGTGCACAGGTATGATGCGAGTTGTATGTAGCTTTTTTCCCCTGGGTGCTGCACTCCCTTTTTTAATACCCTTTTGGTGTCGTAACCATTCTGCACGGGCCCTCAGCCCTTGCAAAAGAGGCGTTTTAAAACTCGATGCCAAACTTGAAGTGAGGGGAGGATTGCCTCAGATTTTGGGAGGCTGTAGCAAGCCTCGTCCCGCCGTGTTGAGCTGAGTCAGTGGAGGATGTGCTACAGCCTGTGGTCAAGCCTCTGTTTGCACCTCTAGCTCTAAATGACCTTTTTCTTTCCTCAATAGCCCTGAACAGTAGTTGTGTCATCCTTGCATGTATTTGTCTATCGTAAGTTGAAAGTCAAAGCTTTGGATTTCATCCTCGGTCTCTGGAAACATGAAACATATTTCAGGGAAAACAGCTGTGTTCCCTTCTGTGGAGTTTCACAACAGATGAATTCTGCAAAATAAGGCTTGTATTGTTGTTGCAGTCACTGTTTCCTTTTGATATTCTCTTTTTATTTTGATTTCCATAATGAGATTAAATTCTAGACAGTGCTTCTTCCCTTGGGACTGGTTTTAAGGCAGCTCTCTTCCTAGGCCTAAATTATTCACCAAGGAGGATTTTTTGCTGAGATGAGAATGAGGAGGTTGGATCTGGGACTGTTGTCATGGCTTGGAGCTCTTTGAAGCTCTTTGTCATGAATCATTAAAAAGGGTTGCAATAACATGGCAAAGGGGAGAACTGGCTCTTTGTGTAGGTGATTTTGAGAGTCATCTTTAGATATTCTCAAAAGAATTAATCCCAACTGAGGCTTTTTGCATTGAAAAAATAGTAAGTTGTGTTTAATTTCCTACTGACTCATTTCCTTGCATGCTACAACTTACCATTGGTTTTTATGTGCAAACACAGTTTACGCTTTATACAATTTTCTTAAAAGGCATCTAAGCTGCAAATGGCTGTAGGTGTTTATTTTATGCCTAATCACACTATGAGTTGGATGGCTTTTTCTACCATCTGCCCCAATGCTTGCTATAGTGTAGAGGGAATAATGTGAAGGGGAGAAAGGCAATTTTTTGGATCTGACTCACTCACTCCTAGTGCTGGCCAAAGCCCTGAGAAGTGTGAGTGGTGTTGAGCGGGATGAGAGCTGCTTGGGGCAAGGATGGGGATGGCATCAGCCCTGTCCTCATCACTGTGTTCTCCCTTTCCCAACTGTTTTTTAATTCTTGGTGTTAGACTGAGAGAACTGGGGCAAGGAGGCTGCTTTACTGCCCAGGTGTGCAGTTAGACCATCCCAACAGCTGGATAACAAAAAGGCAATTGGATGGAAAACCTTCCTTATTGCCCCAGGACTGGAAACGTGTTGTGCCATCCTGTTCTGCTCGTCACGTCTCTGCTGGTGTGGGGGCGGTTTTGGGTAGTCTGTGGGTGCCAGCTTTTCTGGTGGAAGGCTCTGGGAGTAGGGTGGGGTGTTACTGCATGGAATAAACCACAGGCAGTCTCTCTCCGTGCTATTAATGACACTTCTCTGAAAAGTGGCCAACCCATCCATTTACCAAAGCACAGCCAATGTGAAAAACCAAACCACAAGGCGTTTTGTTTTTGCAAGAGAATAAGGACAAAGGACATCAGTGCCTGGATAGTTTCTAATCTGATTACAGGTGAGCTCTTGCCAGAATGGGGAGCTGTGTCAGAAAGAGCCCTAAACGTCCAGGCCTTAGAAAACCCATTCCTGACACTTCTCCTTTTTGCAGCTTGGTAGAGCTGGGCATGATTTCAGACCCTTCCAGGAGTGGCAGGAACGTTCTTCAGCATGTCCACCTTCAGCACTGGTTCCGTGGGATGAGAGTCCCTTGGGAGAGCTGGAGAGCAGGAGCCCACTGAAGTGTCCACGAGCCCACTGAAGTGTCCATGAGCCTGCTGAAGTGTCCATGAGCCCACCGAAGTGACCACGAGCCTGCTGAAGTGTTCACGAGCCCGCTGAAGTGTCCATGAGCTCACTGAAGTGTCCATGAGCCCACTGAAGTGTCCATGAGCCCACTGAAGTGTTCACGAGCCTGATGAAATGTCCACGAGCCCACTGAAGTGTCCACGAGCCCGCTGAAGTGTCCATGAGCCTGCTGAAGTGTCCATGAGCCTGCTGAAGTGTCCATGAGCCTGCTGAAGTGTCCATGAGCCCACTGAAGTCTCCGTGAGCCCGCCGATGTGTCCATGAGCCTGCTGAAGTGTCCACGTTGTAATGGTTTTATGGGTCTTAATACAAGGAAACGGAGATTTTGGAGGAGAGGGCGGCGATGCTTTGAACCATTTGTGTGAGGGGACAATTTACCACGAGTTCCAGCTGCTTGGCCTGGATTTGCCCACTTTCCGCAGGTTTTCCCCCAGGTTGCAGGCTCGTGGGTGACTCCTCCTTGCCACTCATCTCTCTTTCACGGGTGGGCTGGGCCGAGCACTTCGCAGCCCAGTTTGCCAGGAAATACTCTGAAGTTCCTCACTCCCCTGGCCAGGCTTGCAGATCATCCCAGGGAGAGACCAGGAAGGGAACATCCCCCTGTGGCATCCCCCTCCTTGCTGCACCCTGGAAACCCCCTCCTGCCTGGCCGTGCTGAGCGTGCCTGCACCAAGAATAGCTAAAGCCCGGAAGAGTCATGGATGTTTTGCTGCACTGTCATGCCCCAGAGTAGGTAGTTGTGACCTTTACATTTTTTTAGTTCATAATCCAAAAAGAGTCACACAAAGATGGCACGTCGCAGAACCGATGTGATGAAGAAGCAGTGGTTTTTGCTGTGGAAATTAAGTGAGAAATCAGCTGGAGAGCAACACAGGGCTGATAAAGTCTATAAATGCCAAGGGCAATGATGACATGGGGCTGGAACAGGGACAGGGGACAGGCAAACTGGCGGCGCAGCTTCTGCTCTCCGCAAGCTGTCTGAGGTGTCTCCCCCAAACCCAGGGCTTTGCCACTTTCACTCTCGAGGACAAAAATATGCCTGGCTGGTGATTCTTTCCCAAGGCCTTTGGCAGCCTCTCCTGGCAGTTGGCTGTGGCTGAAAAGGCAGGCAGTTGTTGCTGAAGTGGTTTGGAGGCAGAAGTGTTGCTCTGGAGCCCTAATGCTGCAGGAGAGGGGCAGCACCTGAGGCTGCTCCCGCTGTGGATGGGACTGGCTTTGTGCTGGCAGCTCATCTTTGGCAGGAGAAGCGGCGAGGTTCACGGGTGTGAACTCCCCCTCTGTCCCTCCTCATCCCCTGTGTCACAGCACTGCTCTGTCCCCCAGGAGAATTTCGGAGACACTCAGCAGCCAGCATTTCTTTGGGTGCCTGCTGAGGGTTATGCAAGTATCTGTCCCATTCCTGAGAGCTCCCCAGAGCTCAGTGACATCACAGGGAAATGTCAAAGCAGCAGAATTTTCTAGAAGTGGACATGGCTTTATGGATACTCTCAGACACCAGGGTGCCTAAGAGTTAATGTGAATTTCAATCAAGAAGACATTAAGAAGAGCAGAGGGAAAACAGATTAGCTGTCCTCTTGCCTTGCTCTATAAGATGAGACAAGGAGAGGATGTGATGAGATCAATGGAAAAATAAAAGGAAATGAGAAATCAAAGGAATTGCTGCTTTACAGCTTATTTCACATGGTGAATTGGGAAATTTTCCCTTCAGGGTATCAAATATTCTCTTATATTTTTAACAGATTTGGATAACTCATGACTGCAAAGATGAGACCTGTGATAGAGGCTGATCCCCCGCAGGGATTCAAGAGGAAACAATCCATTTCAGGTTCAGGCAGTGGGATGCTCCTGGATATCCCCTCTTCAGAAACCACGCAGGGCTGTGGCATCTGGCAGAATGTGGCTTCCCACAGGGATCCAGGGCTGGGTTATCAGAGCCATAATTCCAGGCATATCGGAGTGGTGACATCCATGGACCACAATCAGCGTCTCAGAGGAAGCTACACCTTCCTGCTGCAGGTTGTTAACAGAGCAGTGGTACAAATGCTCAAAACCAAGACAGAGGAAAGGGTCTTCATGCTTCACTTCCAGCATTTCAGTGATGTTTCTGGCATCACAGTCCTCGTGCCTTAAAGCAGATCCTTTCTGGGACTTCAGGTTTCCCTTGGGCTTTGTCATTTCACGTCCTACCTGACCAGCCCTCAGAGAAGGCAATGCTGTCCATGAGGGATCACCCCAGCAGTAGCTCTGGTCCCCCTATTTCCCTGGGGCCCAGCTGTGGCTTTGTCTCCTCTTTGACAGCAGAATTGCTGTGCCCGCTCCATCGCTCGGGGTCATTGCTGCCCTGTGAAAGGGCTGTGCACTCCCATGGTGGCTTCTGCAACCACCACAGCTCTGCCCAGCTGGAAATTGGTGGGGAAACTCTCGCACTGGAGGCTGAAAAGACACTTTCCATGTTCTTGGGCAAACATGTCCTTTTGGGACCAGCAGTCTGTGGCTGGCGACCGACTCCAGCCAGCACTGATGAGCAAAGAGTCAAGGTTTTTGCAGCCACATTCTGCTGCCAAAGCTACCTCCTCTCCAGGAGGGCAGGAACACTCTGGTTTTGCTTCTTCCCTGCTGTACAAGCCCATGGTCTGATGTCCTGACCAGCTGGCCCATAGCAGGAAAGTGTTGGAGGCCAAGACGAACGATTTGTCCTTGTGCCACTGTCAGAGTTTCTGAAGGCCGAGGTCTCTCTAGTTAACTCCTTCACCTTCATAAATTCTTCATAAGGATTTGTATCTCTGCCGCTTTTCCTGTGTTTTCTGGTGATATCAGCTGGATTAGGTGTGGTTTCCCTTCCAGGTATCTCAATATGTTTTTCTTTCCCCCACCAATGACTTTGGCTGTGCCAGGCAGCACCTCTTCCCCTTGACATAGTGAGTATCTCATAGATATTGCACTTTGAGGACAAAGGAGCCACCTTTTAGCAATAAGAATACCTTGGCTTTAGCAACTGGCAGTTAATGCTCCGAAACTGAAACTTCCCACAAAAAAAAAAAAAAAAAGGGAAAAAAAAAGCATTTAACCAGCACTGCTCTGCATGTCTGCGAGCGGCGGGTGCCAGCAGAAAGGAGGCCAGCTCTGAACAATCCCAGCCTTGCCCCACGCTCGGCTTCCAGACTTTGAACGTGCTTTGTTTTGATATCCTATACTCGGGATATTCCGCTGGCTCTAATTGCATTGAGTGCCTGGCTTGGGAAAGGCTGCTGTGCTGCGACTGCAGCTGTGCCCCTGCTCCCCGCACAGCCCAGCCCTTCGCTCCGGAGCTGTCAGGTGGGACCACTGCCTTGCAGGGGCTGTTTTGGCCAAGGAGATGTGGAAATTATTGGCCGGTTCTTCAAAGATCTGCGGCGGCTCTTGATGTTCCTCACCGGAGCGGGGCAGCGGAAGAAAGTCGCCTGGGAAACTCTCTCCGGAAGTGAAAATTGAATTCCTTAATGCTCTTGAAGAGCAAATAAAGTTTCAAAGTATGAAAAGCAGCCCACACAGCCTTCAGACGTGTTTGTACCCAAACAAACCCACGTTGTACCCGAAGTATTAATTTCTTTAGCACGTAAATTACTCCAAATAAGCTATTGGGTAAGGCCGGATGCAGGAAGGAAAAATCCAGGACAGGTTTGCCTTTCCCACAACATTGGCCTGATCTTGTGTGCACAATTACACCAGTTGGTCAGGAGGGTTATATCAGATAAGAATGTTACTAATCTGACTCGTATGTGTAGGACAGGGTGGCCTTGTTTTTCTTAGAGAAACTCTTGAAATGGTCCTGTTCAAGCTAAGGGATCATCCCCCTCCCCTTCCATTCACCCCCTGAATTATGTCCAAGGGTGTTTGAAGTTCCAATGAGTTTCTCAGAATTTTCTCTTTTATTTCTTTTGTAAACTCTGGATGCAGCAGGGCCAGCCATTTGAGGACATTGCACACGCCTGTCACTTTTAAAGCCTCTCATATTAATTTTCATCCCCTCTGGTCCTGCCTCTGTCCCCCACAACAGGCATTTCCATTCCAGCCCTTTACTTTGTTCCTGGCCTCATGTGTAATTTGGTTGGATGTGTGACTTGGAGTTGCAGAGGATCTGGCTAATGAGAGTAGATGGGGGACAAGTTGCAGTAATTGCTTTCTCAATGTCAAGCACCACAGTTTTAAGGTGCAATTTGTGCTTCTGTCTGCACAAATCCATCTGGGGCTAAAGCATGATAAGACAAGTTGCCCTTTAACATTCCTTAGCTTCTGTTTTTTGCTGCTAGGAGACAACTTCCAAGGCGAGGCAGCTGGATTTACATTTATGGAGGAAAAAAAAAGTGGGAAGAGAAGCGAAATGACAACTGTGGTAAAAATTGCAACGATCCTAATGACTGAGGCAGAATCAGGTCTGCTTCTGCATGCCCAGGCTGTGGTTGGGAGATCCCACCCCTGAAGAGCACGGGGAGCCCAACCCCTCCCTGCCACACAGGGCAGGACACGGCAGGGCAGGCGCAGGCTCTGGGCTGTTGGTGCTTCACAAGGGTCCTCCAGGTGGTCTCCATGCCCAGCTCTTGCTTTGCAGTGTTGGAACCACAGAATCATTTAGGTCAGAGAAGCCCTCAAAGGTCATCGAGCCCAGCTGTGAATCCAGTGCTGCCGAGGCCACCACTAAACCGTGTCCCCAAGTGACTCGTCTACGCAGCTTTAAAACCCCTCCAGGGATGGTGACTCCACCACTGCCCTGGGCATCCCATGCCAGGGCTCTGTAACCATTTTGGTGAAGAAATTTTTCGTGATATCCAATTTAAACCTTCCGTGGCACAACTTGTGATTGTTTCTTCTTGCCCTGTCACTTGTTACCTGTGAGGAGAGACCGACTCCCCCTGGCCACAACCTCCCTTCAAGGCAGGAAGAAGGTCCCCCCTGAGCCTCCTTTTCTCCAGGCTGAGCCCCTTCAGCTCCTCATCATCAGGCTTGTGCTCCAAACCCTTCCCCAGCCCCATTCCCTTCTCTGGGCATTTAAAGATCACTCGGTACAGCTCTTTCCCAGGACTAAACAAAAAAGATGCATTAAAACAAATTTCTTGTTTAGGTATTCAATATTCACCTCTCTAATGCCACCATGAGTAGTCCAACTTGCTCAAAAACTGATGGAAGCCAACTAAACAAACAAACAAAAAAGTACAAGTAAAAATAACAATTTCCCCACCGTGATTTTTGTGGTGGAGTTTGCTGGATGTGGGGTTGATGGGATTGACAGAGTATTGCACATCATTTGGGAAGGTCTTGAACAGTGTAAACCACACATGAGATCCTCAGGACATGTAAGTCAGCATAATTCCATCAGTTGAAGCTCTGCTACAGAACGTTCTGGCTCTTTTCAGTTTCAGCAAACTCACTGGGCAAATCTTGTGTCGTTCCCTAATTTATTCAAGACACACGCTATAAATCACCGTGACTTTGACCCATGAAGGAAAACAAACTTGACAAATCCCTTTCTGCTTTCATTTTTGTCAAAACATTCTTTATGACCGTGGGTAGGTTGCTGATAGCTCTGGCTATTGTTGCCCCGACCCTGTGGGTTTGATGGATGTTCAGCCCCAGTCCACGTGGATGCCTTTCCTTGGCCGTTTGTTTCTCATGTTAAGACTTGTGCCTTATAGTGAAGAACTTGATTTATTTAAAAACTCTTTATAATATAGTAAGGCAGATGTCAGCAATGTTAAATAGCTCCATAAATTTTGCCTCCTTTGAGCAGATTAAATGTGCAATTATTTGAGGCACGATGAAGACATCCTGCGCTGAGGCAACATTTTAGCAACCCCATAACGCGAGCAGTTCTTGCTTACAGAAATGAACTTAAGGGATTGCACTGTGTCTCTCTTCTGCTACAGTAAAGATTTAAACTTCATAGATATGTCCAGCTGAGCTTAACAGAGGGCTTATATCTGATGGGCTGAGGGTGACAGCGCTGGGCACCTGCATCTGACTTTTTTTCATGACATGTTGGAGATGGCAAAGGTCTGAGCTCAGCTGTGCTCTGCACATGGGCATCCACCTCCACAGGAGCCTGAAGTCGAGCCTGTGGCCCTGCCTGGAGCATTCCTTTAGAGAGACGGGGACTGCAAGCACTAAAAAAAGCCCTAAGGAATTTCTCTGCAATCATTTATGCTTTCCTGTCCCTGCAGGGAAATTTTCACCTCCTGTTCCTGGGGTGGTGTCCACGGCGTCTCTCTTTGCTTGTCCCCACCGTGTCACTGTTCTCGAAGCTCCCGAGGCTGTTTCCAGCCCACACAGAGCCTGGGGAAAAAGCCAGCCTGGAGCACAGCCTGGGGCCACAACTTCCCATCCCTGGCTTGTGACTTGGGGTGGAAACTGTGTGCCATGCACTTGTCTTGTTCTCCCTGTCTGTAAATGAGTAGTGCCAATCAACTGCCAAAAATAGATGGAGTGTTGAGGACTTCAAGACTGTAAACTATTTACATATGTATATATTCGATATAATTCAATCAGAATTAACATGAATGTCCCTGGTACTAGAGAAAGTAAACATTAGTTTTCCAAGACATAGGCTCACAGTACTCTAATAATAATATTATTAGATTATTTAGATTATATTAATACTATTTAGATAGCCTATTAGGAAAAATGTCTTCACCGAAAGGGTTGTCAAGCAGCAGGACAGGATGCCCAGGGCAGTGTTGGAGTCAACCATCCCTGGAGGAATTTAAAAGGAAAGCAAAGGAATCACTTGGAGATGTCATTGAGTGGTGGTTTGGCAGTACCGTGTTAAGGGTTGGGGTCAATGATCTCAGATGGCTTTTCTAACCTAAATTATTGAATGGTTAAATATATCTGTATGCAGCTATCGTAGCTTCTTTCCAATGCACGTGTCTGGGTTTCTTTCCCAGTGAGAAACAGGGTGCATGGGGACAGGGCAAAGGCGACCTGCCTACATTAGGGCTGGGAAGTGCTCATGTGCTATGGGCTTGTGGGGGGCAAAATCATGCCACTGATCCCTTTAGAAATGCCATTGTGGATTTTTAAGGCCTTGAAATCCTTTGAACAGGGTGAAATTTGCATTATCAATGTCATAGCCCCAACAGACCTCCTTCTGCTCCCTGGCCCCGCAGGAGCTCCTTTGTCCCACGAAGTGCAGGAGCTGCAGCTCTCGTGTGCGGGGCTGTGAGGAGGCATTGGCCGAGGGGCAGCAGGGAGATGGGAGCCCCAGGGCCTGGCGAGTGCTGACAGCCGTGATTTATCCCCCTCTGTTGCAGGTGGAGCAGAACTGGCCCCCCACACCTCTGTTTTCGTGCCCCTGACACCACCTCGTCCAGCATGCGGAGTGCCCGGCGCGTCTCCGTGCCATCAGTCACTGGAGCCTTTCCCTGCTGCCCCGTGCCCCCCGAGAGACCCAAACCTCCTGATCATTCCCACCTCATCGTGTTGCAGCTTTATACCTGCTCGCCTGAGCCACTTATGGGCCCCTAAATGTGAGCCACGCCGAGCAGCAGGTGATGGTGGGTTGGCTGCGTCCTGGTGTGGGTTCTCCAGGCACCTGCTTGGGCTGTGCCACCAAGGCAGTTTCTGAATAATCTGGTTTTGCATTGACTCTTAAAGCAAACACGTCCCTCCCCAGTTCTGCCCCCGTGAACCTGGGTAAGGTTGATTCTGCAGCCATTGCTATTTATTCCCGTACTGTTCAGCGGGTGATAAACCACCCTGCCCTCTCCCTGAGCCCCGCGGGCACGGGCAGAGCAGGCAGAGTGACTTGAATCCCAGGTCTGCATTTCTGAGCCTTCCCACTTTCCTCTGCCTTGGTACATTTATGGTGGATTTCAGGACAAAGGCAGGATTTTTATGAGCAAGTTGAATTTTTTTTTCTGTGGTTAAAAAAAAAAAAAAAATCCAGATGAGGAGGGGGTTTCCATCACCTGGGTCAGCATGCTTAGGGGTCAAAAAACCCCCCAAAACAACCCAAAACAATCAAAGCAGGAGAATTCAAGCCTGACAGTTTTCTGTGAGCTGCAGGTGAGCCAGGAGCTAAAATTTAAGTGGCACATGAAGGAGTTCATTGCAGTAATTTTGAAATATGGACCTATAAATCCCCAATTTTCTACATGCATGGCCAAGCATTTTCCTGTATAGTTATTTTGTTGAATGTTAAGTGGTTCAATTTGACTGTGGCTGCCTTGATTTTTTTTTTTTCTCAGTGCAATTTAATTCAACATAAGCCCTACTACTTAGTCATTTTGTTCATATTTCCTCATTTAGATGCTCGTGCAAGGAAAGGTTAGGAGCAATCAGAAAACACTGGAAGCAAAACAAATGGTCTCTAATCTCTCTTCAAGCCCAGAATGAAATGTTATTAGTACTTCTGGGCTTGTCTGGATTAGTTTAAGAAGCTGGAGCTGAACAGATCTAACTAGATTATTAATTTAGTCAAACACGACCTCTCCAGGGACTGAGCCAAACGAGTATCATGTTGCTTTGTTTCTCTGCCATGTACACACAATTTCAGTGGTGAATTCATCCTTCCTTTAAGTAGGGAGTGGTGTGAGCGGAGAGCTGTGGGCACTGTTGGATGGGCACCACGTGGCAGCAGGGGGTGAAGGACACCTTCAGCCCCTTCCTCTCCTCCTCACAGTGCTCCTTGCTGCGTGTTTGGTTGAAGAAACGTGGGCTGGCAACAGCTGATGCCTTATTGCCTTTACCACAATGTCAACTGGAATCTCAGCGGATGGTGGTGATGAATATGATCGCCCTTTTCAAGAATAGTAATTCCTTCATTCCTCTGAAATCTGCTGTCTTATACTTTTATCCAGGGAGGAGATACTGATATGGAAAAAACCAAGATGTTTTTCTGGGGTGTTTGTTTGAACAGCACACACAGCCTTGTTCCTCAACACAGGGGAGACAGCTGTGAGCAGGACCAAAGGTTTCATGGTTGGGTTTTTGGGCTTGATGTGCTGGACCCTTCCCAAATCCCCTGGGGGAAGGGAAGGGTGAGCTGGAACACCACAGGAAGGGAGAAGTGGGAGTCCTTTATTCTTGCTTTGTAATGAAGGGCACGGGACACACAAATTCAAGCTTGTTTTAAATGAAAAGATTTGTTTTGACTTTGTACCTGGTGCATAAATATCTGAGAGAAGTCACAGGCTCGGGGTACAAACAGGTTTGAAATGGAGGTGTAGAGCCCTGTGAAGGTGGGGCTGTTGGTTGTCACTGACCTTGCTGCAGATGTAAGCTCCAGAAAGTGCTCAGAATGGGAGTGACTGCTGGATTCTGGGATGAGTGTTCGACCTCCCACTCATCTCCCTTCCCACGCCAGCAGTGCCCAACCTCTCCCATGAGCGTGTCTGGATGTGTGTGGTGCAAGCCATGGGGAAAAAGCCACCTGAAGCTGTTGGCTTTGGCCATGGGGGCTGAGATTGCACTGGGACAGTGCTGGGCACGCAGTGCTTTGCCCTGCTGTGCCTGATGCCCAGGGAGGGCGTGAAAGGATGGATCACTCAGTGGTGTTACTCCGTTTAAACCACTGGGATTTAAATACACATTGTAGGCATCGCCCATCCCTCGAAGGAGGGCAGAGGACAACAGGGCATCACACCCAGGTGATGAGCAGGGGAGTGTTTCCTGCACCTGAGCTATATTTAAGTTTTAAAAAAAAATTTGTCAAGGAGTTTAGCATTAGTAGTCAAATATTTAATAAGCAGGGAAGGGATAGGACTGAATGGGTTTGGCTGCTGGTGGACTCCACAAATAAGAGCAAAGTGGTTGATGGCCTCCCTCTCGCTGTACAAGACAGGTGTCCAGCTCCTGCTCTGGCACCCTGGGTGCTGCTCCAGCATGGCCAGTGTCCCTCCGGGTGACATCTGGCTCCAGTGTTCCTCTGGGTGACACCTGGCTCCAGTGTCCCTCCGAGTGACACTTGGCTCCAGTGTCCACCCGTGGTGACACCTGGCTCTGGTGTCCCTCCGAGTGACACTTGGCTCCAGTGTCCACCCGTGGTGACACCTGGCTCTGGTGTCCCCCAGGGTGACACCTGGCTCCAGTGACCCCAGCCTGTGAGAGTGGTGGGTCCTTCTCCCCACTCTCCAACTGCAGTGGATTGCAGCATCTGGTTGTAAGTGTGAGAGCAATTCCTTGTGGGCTTTAGTACTGGGGGTAGGAAAAATACTGTATTTTGTGAGGTTTCCATAAGTGACACCTGCACTTCAGCAGCTCAAATGCCCCGAGGCAGCCCCTGGCTCGTTACTTGAGGGGTCTTTTAATCCTTTCCACAGGGATGGCTGATGCCTGATGGCAATGTTTGGAATTTAGGGCTGGCCTCAGGTGGGACTGAGCTAAATAAGACTTACTCAGGTCCCATTTTCCTCCTTCCCTCCAAAATAACGTGCTTAGGATGGATCTGTGTTTGGAGGTGTCTCTCTCTCCTTGTTGCCTCCTTAAGGTCTGTGCAGAGAGAGCTCAAATCCCACCATGCCCTTGTTGGAAAAGTCTTATCAGGTTCCTCATAGAGCCAGAATTCCCACTGAGCACCCACAGTATGTATAAACAGGTCAAAATCTCAGGGGTCCAGGACACTTTGTGGAAAAGAAAAGCTGCTCACATTTAGGGACAAAAATAATTTCACAATTGCAATGGATCTGCCAAAGAAAATACGTTTGAGCTTTTAGAGAGGAAACCAGAAACTTTCTTGCTGAGATCAGAACAGCAAAGCCTGGAAACATGAAGCAATTTGTCTCTTGCATGAGCCCTATCCAGAACCAGCAGCACTAAGTCTCAATTTAAGCAAACAGCAATTTTCTTTTTCTCAGCTCTTTTTCTGTTTCCATAATTTTTGATAGGAAAATGGAGTTTACACATAACTCCGACACTTTTCTTTCTCTTCCAGCTGCTTTCTATTTGTGAAAGCGTGTGTGTCATATTTATCTTGTACTCTTTAAATAACCACAATTTTATTAGTTACTCCTTATAACCCCTCTAAACATAGCACTATTTTGGGAGGAACATGACAATTTTGCGTAAGGAAACATGAAGTGTTATATAAAATGTGAGAGGAAGGGAAGGCAAGGATGATAAGTGGAGCTGAGCAGAATGTTTCTGGATGGTTTTCTGCAGGAAAATGTCCCTTCGCAAAATCGATATTTGCAATGGTCAAATTTCAGTGCTGTGAAGTATTTTTAATTTCCTTTTGGAAAAATGAAATTGGTTTCCTCAGCCCTACCGGAAAGGCACTTCTCAATTCTCTTTCTGCATACTGGCAGGAAGCAACGTGGATGAAAGTCTTCTAAGCAAGCACGTAAAAATACTAAAAATGCCTCACCCTAAGTGCTCCTAAATTTGAATTGCTTTATTATGTATATTTTTTGTTTATGTTTTACTCTGTGTCTTAGTGTAGGAGGAATAGTTTTTAAACATTATATCTTCTTCTGGGAAAGAAGTTCCATGTTCTTGTGTTAAAATAAACAAATAAAGATGCATACTAATTTCCTGTTTTTAATAACAGGTAACAGGGGTGGGTTACACACTGCCTTGTCGAAGAATTTAATCATCTATACAACTCTCAGCAACTGAATAAACTCAAAAATGCTCACAAGGCTTATTTTGGCCCCAGTCAAGTGCTTTTCTGGTTCGGACCAAAATGACCAACTGATGGTTTGATTTTTTTCCCTCCCCCTAGTATTTCTAGACATGGTAATGGGGACATTGGTACTACTTGTGCAACAGAAAGATTATTGTCCAGTTTGGGACTTTTCAGATTTTTCCCTTTGATTTCTGAACAGACTTCCAGGAAAAGACATTGCTGAAGGTATTGCTGTGATTCATGGCTCCTTCATATTTTCCAGTAAAAAAGGCCTTAATCCACTTAAGTCCCTTCAAAATTAATTGGCATGTTTAGCAGTTTCCAGTACTACATATTATACCATCTATTCCATTGTTTCCTGCTGAAAAGTTGTTACGATTTTAATTGGTTTCTGATGATTCCCCCCAGCCTCTGTTTGGGGAAATCGTTGCCTTTTAATTCACTTTGTTTTGCAGTCCGAGCCCTCTGCCAGTGTTTCCCAGCTCTGGGGCTGCAGCTGCCTGAGCCGCACCCGCGGCGACCGCGGCAAGAGTGGCCACCAAAAAACACACCTTGGCGCACTTACCTGATGGCTTGCGATGGGCTGCGGAAGGGTCTGGGACACAAGCCCTACGAGAAGCAGCTGAGGGAGCTGGGGTTGGTCAGTCTTGAGAAAAGAAGGCTCGTGGGAGACCCTGTTGTGCTCCACAACTGCCTGGCAGGAGGTTCTGGCAAGGTGGGACTTGGGCTTTTCTTCCAAGCCACCAGTGGTAGTCAAAGGGAAATGGCCTCAAGCTGCAGGGGAGGTTCAGGTTGGATATCAGGAAAAATTTCTTCACTGAAAAAGCGGATAAGCCTTGGAACAGGCTGGCCAGGGAAGTGCTGGAGTCACCATCCCTGTGAGTGTCCCAAAGCTGAGCAGACACGGCTCTTCACAGTATGGTTTAGTGGGCGTGGGGGCATTCGGTCCAAGGGTGGACTTGATGACCTTCAGAGTCTTGTCCAACCTTAATGATTCGATGATTCTCTGGATTTCTGCAGGCAACAGCAGAGCTGAGGGTTGTCATCAAAAACTGGTAGTCTTGGAGCAAGCCTGTTGTATTTGCATGTCTGACCTTCCTTGTGTCTCCTCTCACCCTCACCACGTCACCGATTGCTGTGCTTGTAATGAGAGCACGGCTGACACTGACTGCCCTGCTCGCAGAATATTCCCAGGTTTGCTTTAAATGACGGCCACAAGGTATTGCTGAGGGTTCTCCCCATAAAAATACGGCGCAGAGGGAAGCTGGGTGTGCTGCCCCTCGGCTGGTGGCTGTGGGGTTCCTGGAGGCGTGGGGGCAACGCAGAAACCCAGTGGCTGATGGGCACATTTCTGGTGTTGAGGATCACTACAAATCTCTTCCTGGAGAAAAACAAATCACTAGCAGGGCACAGCTTTCAGTCCTGACAGCTGGGGTTTGATTTCCTGAAGCTATTCTTGATTTATGTTTTTCTTGTTCGTACAAGTGTGGAGCAATAAGAGACGAGCTTTGTGTCTTCCTCCACATGAAAGTGCTGCTGCAAACCTGATATTGATTACCTGTGGTTGTGATTGCTTTTATTTTACTACATTACTTCCCAGAGCTTTTCTAAACTAGCCTCTGGTGAACTTAGGGCTGGATTAAAACACCTACTTTGTATGGAGGATTTCCTCCTTCCATGTTAATTTTATTTCTCACGAACACACCCTGTTGTGGAGTTTATTTTCATCTCAGGATTTATCACGAAATCGTGGATTGCTGACAATGTGCTTGGGATGCTGCAGGCTGAGAAGGTCCCCTCTGCTTTGCTCCATGAGGAACGTGGGGGTGTCCAAGCACTGAGCCACAAACGCTCACTCCCTGAACCGCCGAGGGATTGGACCTTCTCCCACCCACCCCGGGCTCCCAGTCTTAGCACTGCAGCTCTCGCTGATGATTTCTGTTAAGTCAGTCCCTGCTGGTGGTGACAGGTGACTTGGGGTGATCTGTGTGCTTAATATAACAGGCAGAATCCGCAGGGAATGTTATTTATCTTGTGTTATAAATTGGTTGGTGACTTCTGTGTCATGGGGTGCACAACTGGTATACAGATTTGGGCAAAGCACGTACACATGTATTGTCAAGAACCCATTTCTAAGAATTCGGTCTTATTATCTTTTCCCTGCACAAAATTCCATACACCTGAAGGAATCAACATGGCCAATAAAAAAAAAAAAGAAAAAAAAAAAAGAAAAAAAAAGAAAAAAAAAGAAGAAGACTATATGAAGGCTTTCTGTTTTTTCTGTGATCCTTAGAAGAAATTAAAAGATAGTTTATGGGAAGGTGTCACGAACTGCAGACTCCTACTGTAGGACGACTGCTCAGTCAGAGCAGTGTGGCTGCCAGGGCTGTGCAGATGATGCCCCTGTGCATCTCCACCCCAGGACACGCTGCACTGTCCCTGCTGGTCCCATCCTCCTGTGGTGCAGGGCTGACCTTGGACACTGTGCTACAGAGGTGCAGCGTTACTCTTTCCCAGTGAACATCTGGTCCTGCTCGCTCTTCCTATCCTCCATCCAAATTTTGCGAATGTCCTGAGGTGCTTTGGAGTGCAGAAGGACCAGCACCTCGATGGCTAACATCACGTGCAGTGGAGCAGCAGCGGAAATGGCCGGTGGATGAGTTGGGTTGCAGTGGGGAAGACGGAAGCGATGCGGATGGGAACTCGGAGGAGTGGGATCCCTGCAGATGCACTCTGAGCCCATGGACGAGCCGGGAGAGGTTTCTAGGGCAACTGATGGGCTTTGGGAACGGGGAAAGAATGGAGCCAAATCTTAAAGTCAGATGAGGAGAAAATGAGTAACATCTGCTGAGACGTGTGAAAGAGCCATTTGTGCTCACTGCAACCCGAAGCCTTTCTCCAGCAGCCACGGTGGCGTGGGCCAGCCTGCTGTCCCCCACACATGCTGGCCAGGGGAGGGGTCATTAGGGATGATTTATGTGCTCATTACAGCCACGGCCCTGGACACTGCCCTGAGCTTCACTGGTGTGTCCCCCAAAGCCTCGGCACCCTCGCAAGGGCTTCACTTCACCTCTGGGTATTCGTAGGGAAAAGCCTCTGTCCTGTCATAAGGCTGCAGAGAGGTGAGGTCCTGGGAATGCTGCTGCTGTAGAGTTATTAGTTATATTAATGGCTCATAAATAACAGGTTTCTGTCGTTCTTTCCCTCCTGACACCGTGGGTGCACCAAGCTGCTCGTCCTCTGATCTGCATCTCCCTGCTGATGGAAGGGTAAATTTCCCCTCCACGCTGATGGGGCAAATAACACTCCGTGCTCCTCTAGCTAGTCCCTCTGCTGTTTTAACAGATCAGCTTTTTGCCTTTAATTAGGCTATTTTTGCCATGCAGAACGTGGCTGGAAATGCTGGGGTTGGAGGTAGGGAACAGTCCAGAAGGATTGCACCTGGGGTGGCTAATCAGCGGCCGCTTCAGCAAGCTCAATTTAGGAGAGCACATGAAAGAGGGAGCAATTTTGAAAATGAGGATGAGCATCCCAAAATTTTTAAGAACAATTATGTTTTCACAGCTGTGCCAGTTGCCCCAAATGCATAGAAATCAAATCAAACCCGAAATCCTTTAACTCAATGAAAATTAACCTCCATAGTTAAGCTCAATGAGAAGTAAACTTGCTTTCCCTTCAAATGAGTGATACGGTCTTGAAAAAACCTAGAAGTAAGTTATGCTGTAATTACATTCTTTGAATTAAAGTTTGTCAGTCCAAACAAAACAAATAGAAACACAGGCAGGGTAATAGATATAGTATACTTGGAGTAAAATTTGACTCTGGTATATTGTTTTTATGCTAAAGCTGCGCCAAAGTTAATCTACTGTAATTGTGTATATTGCCAGCTTCTGGCCTAAATACAGGAGGCAACCTGAGAGCTGTTGATACAATTCTGTCATTAACATCTTGTTGCCACCACAGCAGGACTTGGCCCGACCTCATTCCTCAGGGATCAGGCCAAGAGTTCCTGAATTACCCAGTAACTGTATGTTTTATTTTGAAGGCACTGGGTGAACGTTTCGCTGCGGCTCCTGCGCTGCCACTGCTGGTAAAGATCCGTGGAGAGGGCAAGGCAAGAGCCAGTCCCTCTGTGCCTGTGAGAGCCATTGGAGCTGGGCAGCGGGTGCTGATGGGTCACAGAGGGTGGGGTGGGGGGAGAGCTCTGGGTTTGCTCCGAGGGGATTATGGGGGGCTGGGGTGGTCCCCAGGATTTAGGGGGAGCAGTGGATGCAGTTCCTCTGCACTAAGGCTTGGCTTAGGCGAGGAACTGGGTGTGATTTGAGCTCTATCCTTCCTCTAAGAGCATCCTTTTGCTAGTGACTCTGAGGATTAGCAGGTATTGCTGACAGAAAAAACTCCCTGCAGAAAGACATGAGGAGAGAGAGGGGGAGCTGGTTCTTACAAAGGGTGGGATTTAATACTGTGGGTTTAACCTTCAAACATGCTTTTGAGGGATTCCCTTTCTTTCTGGTTCCTTGCAGAAGGGAGGCAGCCTGTGTCCTGCTCCCGTCCTGTTCAGCACCCTGTGCCAGCATTAGTATCTCTGGGGTATCCTCTGCACCCAAAAAGACAGGCTTTTTGGTTGTCTTTAAGAAGCACCAGGTTTTTTTCCCTTTTGCCACCTTTCCATGGGTTCCTGCCATCCCTTTCCTCCCTGCATGCTGCTTTTTGGATGCTCAAAGGTTTTCTCTGAACAGGTTGTTAAATGACAGTGGGCCAAAGCCCACACTGGCCACAGAGTTAGGAAGGGTGACTGGCTGGTGGTGCCTTGGATTTGTGGGATTCTCCTGGCTGGAGGGTCTCAAAACACAACCTAATTCCATGCCAAGCAGTATGCAACACTGTTTTGGGGGTGTCCCAAAACGAAGCCTACCTTAAGTTCATACAGTTTAAACAGATGCTGGGCAATGGGGCAAATGGAGCTCTCTGCAATCTATGTTGTCACTAACATAACAGAAGTAGAGAAAGGAATAGTTTAACCCACATTCCTAAAGTTATGAAGCAGCACAAGTGAAAAAAAAAATCCTCTCCTATGTTTGAAACATTTTTCCCTAAGTGACTATTACTTTTTTCTTTGCAATCAAAATAGGAAATCATCAAGATTATGAAATCCGAAGGAAATAAGAGCAAGTAAGTGGGTAGGACAGGGTTGCTGAAGGAAGGTTAAATCCTTCAGCAAAACTTGTCTCCTTACATAGAGTGTAAAATATTCCAGGGTTGATCATCTGCATCTTATTTTATGTTCTTTACAGTTCATTGTTTGCTCCATTGGAAAAAGGTTTAATTTTTGTAGCCAGTCCCTGGGTGAGCTCAGATGTCCACCAGTGTTCTCCCCTCTCTTTCCAAGGACTGAGTTTGCTTGGCTCTTTCCTGGGAACAGTATTCAGAGGAGACCATGTTCATTAAAAAGGACTCAGTGCTTATGAATGAAGGGTTAAAAAATATTCCCTTCCCCATTAATTTTGGATGCCTTAAGGTCTAATCTCTTGACTCAGCTCATTCTCCGGGGCATTGCCCAGGTCACACTGGCTGTGACTGTGGGCACATCCCTGTCCCCAAGGACAGGCTGTCTCATCCCTCATCTGTGCACCTGTACCCTTTGCTCAGGAGGCAAAGCTGGATCTGCCGAAGCATCTCGCTGCACCAAAGGTGCTAGAAATGAAAAGAAAAATGTTGATGGCTCAAGGAACAATTGCCCATCTGTGGGTAGATCTCTAATCCTCAGACTCCCTAGGCTGGTTGATGGGTGGCCAGCAGATTATATCTGCTTCCCATCCTATTCCTTCTTAGGGATCCATGGAAAAAAGAAACCAACACAAATGTATAAAGTTCTCTGCCTCACCAACAGCCTGAAAAAAGGGAGGGGAACCAAGAGAGCCCACAGGCACTGGTGGGGATTTATTCTGGACTCTGCATCGGTGCCCAACTCCTGCCATCCCACTGATGATCTCCAGCTCCTTTGCAAATCTGGAGTCGGGAGATGGGTCCTCAGGCTTTGCCCTCCTGCCTCACGGGAAGGGAAGGATTGGGAAGGTTTGGGAAGGGAAGGTTTGGGAAGGTTTGGGAAGGGAAGGTTTGGGAAGGGAAGGGAAGGTTTGTGAAGGGAAGGTTTGTGAAGGGAAGGTTTGTGAAGGTTTGGGAAGGTTTGGGAAGGGAAGGTTTGGGAAGGGAAGGTTTGGGAAGGTTTGGGAAGGGAGGGTTTGGGAAGGGAAGGTTTGGGAAGGGAATGGAAGGTTTGGGAAGGGAATGGAAGGGAAGGTTTGGGAAGGGAAGGTTTGGGAAGGTTTGGGAAGGGAGGGTTTGGGAAGGGAGGGTTTGGGAAGGTTTGGGAAGGGAAGGTTTGGGAAGGGAAGGTTTGGGAAGGGAAGGGAAGGCTTCTTCATGCCAAATGCCTTGGGGGGCCCTGGCCGAGGGAGAGCTCACGGCACAGACCAGAGGGACCAGGATCCCAAGGAGCTGTGCGCAACCTCAGGACCTGGCTCCAGCAGCCAGCCAGGCACATGGAAAATCCTCCAGCTGGGACGTGTCTGCTGGCTCTGGCTCCCTTGATGTTCTGGACCACTATTTTATGCATAAGCACCTCGTGAAAATTCAAAAGGATGTGGTCCTGCCAGTGAAGACCTTTGCGTCTGCTCTGAAGGACTGTGAGGTGAATGAAATGCAAACCCGAGGAATGAGGCTGGTAAGGCTGGAGCTGCACAGTCACATCTTGCCTCAATGTATGCACTGGGAGTTCCTTCCGTGTGTTGGCATGGCCACAACTAGGAATGGTCCAGGAGAGCTTCTTCTTGCTGCTGGTAAAGATGTGGAGTCCTTGAATTCACTTCAGGAGGATCAAACTGGCTGATGTAACCAAACCCTGTTTTGTTACTTCAAGTACAGATTTTCAGCTAATGAATGCTACATATGCACTTAAAAATTCCTTTGTTTTTTATGCTTTTCTGGGCAGTAAACAAAGATTTTGTGCCTTTTTTCCTATCTAAATATTTAGAACAAAGTTTGTGGCTACTGGTTGAATGTAAATGTTTGTTGTTCCCAGTATTTTTTGGACATGATCTACCCAAGATTTACATGTGGTTCTAATACACAGTAACTTTCTACTGCTGGAAGGGCTTGGATTAAGATCAAGTAAAGGAATTGCATCTAGAAGGAGAGAGTTAGACATTTTTAGGTGCAGAAGGTTCTGTGTGGTTGTTGATCAGAAGCTGCTTTGATAAAGATGTTTGGGAATAGAATCCTAGAATGCTTTGGATTAGAAGGGATCATCTAGTTCTAACCCCCTGCCAGGCTGCACATGGGGATGTGACTGTAATGATTTAATGTTGGCTTGTGACTGTTCCCTGAATGGGGAATATATAGGGATATATATGTATAAATACACCCAATTTTCTGTATGTTTTGAAAAGGTTTGTGTCTCCCAGTGTCTCCCCCTGCCCTGCCTGCCAAAGCTTTGTGCATCACTGTTTTTCCTTTATGCAAACTGGATGACCAGAAGTTATATTTGGAATGAATCAAAGTCAGCAGTAACCAGCAATGTGTGTGGGCAGAGCTACATGGCAAAGTGCTGGACACCAGATGAGGTGACAGAGAGACTTCCCAGATAGTTCTCCTTAAGCCACAGGGAGAAGAAGGGAAGATGCCATCATCCTTCAGGAATATGAACAACCTCTCCCCATAAAACCAGTTTACTTGAAATGCAAACAATTATAAATTGACAATCCATGTTCTGCCAGGAAAAAAAAAAAAAGAAGAGTTTTTCCTGGATTTGCTAGTGAGAAAATGGATGGAATTTATCTTAATCTGAACCAGATTTCCCAAATTCTGGAAGAAGAGGGTGGACCCTGTTAGAGGCAGACTGGTGAGGGGTTTGGGGAGGTGATGGCATGTTGGCATACTGCTGCTTGACTGGTGACACTGGGTGTGGGCTGTGGTGCCACTGGTCCAGCCTGGCCAGTCCCTCTGCCACTGCACGAAGGGCAGGAGATGGAGAGGGATGAGCATCTTAAGCCAGGCTGGAGCATTGGCAGCAAACGTGTTGTTCAACTCTCTTTTTTCCTCCATTTATTCAGTGGGAAAGTTCCAGTCTCCACTTTCTCACAGCATTAACCCTCCCCAGGCGTTTTGAGGGATGGCAATGCTTGGAAATGCTGGAGAACTTGTGTTTTAAAGCTGTGTGGCCTCACTTGAGGCATCTGAAGCCCTGGGAGCCTGGCAAAGCTGGCTCTCCCTGGGAAAGGCTCGAGAAGGACAGAAGGCTGCAACATATGGAAGCACAGTATTTGTATTGCTATCCAAAAAGAGGGTGAAAAGGGGCTGTAACTCAGGGTAAAACATGGCCTTGATCTCAGTGCTGCCACACTTAAAAACCCTGCTTATGTTCAAAGAAAACCAACTCATCCCTGCTGCATTTGTCCCTCCTTCCCACACTTACACTGGGGACAAGGTGCTTTTTCCATCTGCAGCTTTAGGACACAGTAACGTGGGTGATCCCACTCGTGAGGCACCTCCCTGTCCCTCCTTCCAGGCTGTGACAGACCTAATCCTGCCACCAGCGGAACGCAACAGGTAATAAATTGCACGGTGTATAGAAGCAGTTCTGGAGTTTCCATGACTTGTTTGGGCTTGTTATGATTGTCCACGGCCTCTCCACTACATTGGCACGCCTGGAAAATACCTGTTGCGTTTTTAAAAGGAGTGTCTGGAGGCAAGAAAGGAGCAGTGTGGAGATGGGAATGAATGTAAATGAATGTTACACCAGCGTGTAAACTGGTCTTTTTGGCTTGCTTTGTTTTGCTGTTTGTTAATGGACCAAAAAGGTACCCTTGACAACAGATGGAAAACGAGTCCCAGTGTTGACCAGGGGCTCCAGTGGAGATCATGGCCCATTGCACAGGAAGGATGTATCCACTTCCAGAAGATCTTACAGTCTAATTTAAGCCAGGAAACAGAAGGAAGGTAGATGAGGAGGAGGAGTGTGGGGGGAGAAGAGCTCTAGCCTCCAGGAAAGTCATTTAGGAGCACATGCCTTCCTGACTTCATGGCTTTTAAAAGTGTGTTTTCTCTGTCTCTGCTGGGCTTTGAATCTTTCTGAGTTTGTTTAAGCTATTGCAGACTTGCTGACTTAGGGAGTAAATAAGCCTTTGGGATCAAAGCAGCTGGTATTGTCGGGGGTATTGAGGGTGAAATAACACATTAACAGAAGGAGAGCTGAGAATAAAGAGGGAAAGAAAATCCAACATGGTATTTTGTTCCCATTTGCTTTTAGCCTCCATCCCAGCTTGATCCCTTTCATTCGAACAGGTATTAATGTTCTTTGTGTTTATTCCAACAGTATAAATATTTAATGGTCCTAGATTACAGAGTTGAAATATGAGATGAGTTCCAACCTTAAAGATTTGTGCAGGATCTCTTCCTCACATTTGGATGACTCCCACATGGCAGGGAGGGATATCTCCCATCTCTGCAGGAGGAGCATCTCAAGCTCTGTACTGAGTTCATTTTCTTTTTTTGGTCTTGTTTGAGGCTCAGAAGACACAAACGCCTCGCCCACTCCCAGTCATTCCGTCACTACTTCTGGTGACATGCTGTGACAGAGCGATGGCTCTGGGTTATTGAGGGGACCAGGGCATGCAGGTTCGTGAGCCTGGATGCTCTTTCCTACCTGCAGCAAGCATGCTCTGGGCTCGGGAACTCTGCAGAGCATGGAAAAATCCATGAAAATGTGGTAAATGAGGGTAACGTGCAATATGGCAGGGTCAGTGTAGACACGGGGAAGTTATTGGCACCGGTTTGCCTTATGCAAGCAGGCAGATATTTCCCTTCTCAACTCCTTTCACTCCTAAATAAGACAGAAGAGAAATACAGAGTAAAGGAGGACCAGCCACTGATTTTCAGAGGGCTAATGTGAAAACGGATGGAGATTGCAGCACTTATGTCTCTAAGGCCATGCCTTTACAAGCCTGTACATTGATTTAAGTGCCTACTTTCAAGGCCAGAAAGTGGAAAAAAATGCAAGAATTTAGTCAGGGTGGTGTAAAATGGCATAACAGTTGGCCAAAGTGTGGGACTGAAGCCAAAGCCTGTGGGATATCGGATACAGTCTCTCTTCTGGGGACAATGGAGGTTACCAAGGCAATCAGCAATGGTGATCTCCAAGGCCCACAGAAAACTCTCCTACCTCTTGGTACGTCAGTGGATCAAGAAAATAATGTCAAAATTCAGACACCTCACCCACTGCCCATGGACAGGGCAACAGCTGAGCCACAGCTCGCAGCAGCAGGGCTCCATCCGACGGGAAGCTGGCAGCACTCAGGGTGATTAATTCATTAAATACATAAAAGAGTGGAGCGACAAAAAGCACCTCGGACAAAATGCAAAGTGAGAGGTGATCTAAAGAAGAGACTTGCGTTCACTCCTAAGCTGCAGCCCGTGGAAACAGCGGGTTTGGCAGGACCTTGGCACTCGTGGAATCAGATGGTTTTGCTGAGCGTGGCAGCTCAAGCGATGTCAGATCCCATCAGGAACCCTCAGCTTGTCTCTCCAATCCACTTCTGCCCTGGGAACGAGTGCTGCGAATGTCAAAGGAGCTTAAAATATTCATTACCAAAACTCATCATTCCAGCCCCAAAACGTCCATGGCGATTTTCTCCGTTGGTTGCGCTGGGGCTTGGGGAGCTGCCAGCCGTGCTGTGTGATAAGCCATGGCCAGGCTGTATTGACAGAGGAGTCACAAATCAAAGTGTAAAGGACCGTCCATTTTCCTAATCCTTCAGCCAAAAAGACACAAGCCTTCAAAACTTATGTGCTCTGCTCTAAAATCCTTTTACCCAAATAACATTTAAATCTGCATCTCACAAGTGTGATTTCACAGCATTAATATGACACTGCCATTAGCATGTGGAAGTGTATGTGACATTCCGGTGCACGTATTTATAGCAAAAATGGGACACATTCACAGCTCCTGTAAACCAGCAAGTCCCTTTTCATGAGTCTTATTTGATTTATGCAAGCTGAGATTTTGAGGCAAACTCAGTAGTCTGGTCTTGAGCCCCTTTTGTAAATTAATGATCTCAGAAAGGAAAGAAAAAGAAGTATTTCTTTATTTCACTTGAAAACTTAACCTATTTCTTCTGGAAAATGAAAAAAATAAAACCACACACAAAAAAGCAACCTAGGAAAAAATATTTTACTTCTTTTCAGCAATACTGCCAAATAAGCGTTAATGTGTTATTTGAACGTTTGTCTATTTCTGAGAATCATTTTGTAAGAGTCCAAGGAAAAACCTCCCCACTATTATTAAGAAGCTATTTACTGGCTGTTTTCAGATCACTTTGGGCTGAATTCTGTTTGTTGTTTGGATTGATTCAGTTTACTCCGTTTTAATTAATCCAGCTCACCTCAAATAGGCTTAAAGTGCAGTTTTCAGCAAATTCATTTTATTACCTCTCAACAGACAGGGCATTAATTACTTTTGTAATTAACAAAAGAAGTGTGTGGGGAGTAAATGTGCCTTCAGCTCCTTTGGATGCTTAAAAACACCTTCTAAGAGGTTTTGGCAAAGCTCAGGCCTGGGAGGGACATGACTGAGGAGGTCCCTGCAGCTCTGGTGTGCTGGTGCAGGTGTGATGCTGCTGCTCTGCATCACCTCAGCACCTGGGAATTGTTATCTCCAAAAAACAGCTATTTATGGCATTAAGAAATCCTTTAAGGGCAATGTAGTCCAGTGCATTGATTAACCACATCAGTGTGTTCTGCAAATATGTATTGGCCTTGGTGTGTAAATACAACCAGTAGGAGCCAGTGATCCATGAGCTTCTCCTTTTCTCTTGTCCTGGTAGCAAAATAAACCATAAATATTAGAAATTGAGGAGTCGTGTCCAAATTGTCATGAGACGGATTTAATAACTGTGAAAATGATTGGAGGGTTGGTTGTCTTTTGATTCTGAGCCATCAGAATGAAGTCTAAATTTCCACTGCTCGACTCAAAGGGCTTGAGAACACAGGTTCATTATAATATCATTACTTCAAACTGAGAAATCAAAGACAACTGTCATTGATTGCAAAGGGTCCAGTGAAGCAATGAAACTTCCTACGAGTGAGGAGCATCCTCTGGGTTTGCTCAAAGTGCTCGTTGTTGGACTCCTTTCCACCTGGGAAGGAGGAAGCCTAAAGGGGCAAATGTGAGAAGTAAACAGGCATTTTTGTTTCTGTCATTTAAGATAAAAACATTACAGGCACTTGGCATGGCTTTGGTTGCAGCTCAGAACACCATGTCCCCTCCAGGACAGTCCATGCAGGAGCTACCAGGGCTGATGGAACAAAGGAGGGCTTGAACTTCTGCTCTTGGACTCAATACTTTTCTAGATAAATGTGTTAGAAAGTCACTTTTAATCAGTCCCACCCAGAGTTACTCTCTGTCCCATGAGAGGAAAAGATCTTGCCTTACTCCTGGCTCCCTCCTGTCCCAGAGCATGGCCTAGGCTTGACTAGAGGAGCTATTGGCAATTTCTGTTCTGGTCATTTACTCCTTTCTGCAGAGTCTGACTCCATAGTACAGATGTTAAGGCACAGCTGTTTACCATTTTTTACTGGTAATCATGTGAATTGTCCCCTGATAGGTTGCCTTATTTTTTTGTTTGTTTTTTTGTGTGTTTTGTTTTTTTTTNTTTTTTTGTTTTGTTTTTTTGTTTTCTTTTTTTCTCCTTAACATCTTCTGGCAAAATCTGTGATTTTTTTTTTTTTTTGCTCCCCCCCAAATCCTCATAATTAGTCACAGTGCCTGAGAAAAGACATGAAGTGCTCCAGCAAAAAGATGAATATGTCAGCTGTGGATTCCTCCCTGTCACCTTCGCAGCGAGGAGGCGTCTCAGCAGCTGTGCAAGAAACTTGGGCTTCTGGGGCTGTGTGGTCCCACTGCTGTGTCCCACATCCCGACTTGGATCTGCATCCTCATTTTTAGCATGGCCTGGTTCCATTCCCTGGGCTCCTCCTGGTCCTGTGAATTGGTGCTGGAGCTCAGCATCCCGTGCTGCCCATGCCAGAGCCAGAGAGCACTGTCAGAACATGAAAGGTGGGAGTGGGAGTTTCTCCAGGCATCCCAGACCATTTGGGAATCATCATTTTCCAGGAAATATATTTCCAGTGAGGTCCTGCCACTGATGTCTCCTCTGACAGCCTGTGCTGCCAGCTCTCCAGCACCGTGGGGACAACCTGGGGCCACGTAGACAGGGCAAGGAGGATCCTGTGGGTTATGGACTGAGCCTGGCCATGTAGGAGACATCACTGTCCTGGCAGGGGCTGCTGTGCTGGGGCTCCACGTGTGTCGTAGATCCCTTGGGTATCCCTTGGATATGGGCAGGCTCAATGTTCTCCCTCCCCTCACCTGTTTTTGGGATGCCCCTCCTAGAAGTGGAGCTGCAGGAGCAGCACTGCCTCTCCCCCACCCCTGCACACCCCTCCGACCCTAAAGCAGCAAAGGGCTTCCAAACACGTTCTGTACGTTCCTGAAACCCCCCTGTGCTTTTGCAAGCAGAAACCCACCCGGACCTGAGCAGCTCCCCTGGTTCCCCGAGCATCACTCGGGGCTTTTGCCAGGGTTTGGGTTTGAGGTTTACTGGCCTGTGCCCTCACAGGCTCCCAGCAGGGCTGCAGGAACTGAGGGATTTTGGCAACTCAGTAGGGATAATGTACCCCAAAATGGGTTTGCTTTGGTGTATTTCAAGTTATTAAGAAAACATCAAATATTTCTGCTCTGATAGTTTGGCTGCCTATTAACAGTGACTAATTGAGTTTCTTGCAACATTCCTACCAGCTGGACTTTTATGGTGCTGTCCCTCAGTCACAGACGGGACATGCTCTGGGTTTAGGCTCCACTCCAACATCAAGTCTCAGACTAGTGAAGTGCAGGCAGCTCCTTCCCTCCCGGTTGGGGAATAAATCATTGAATCACAGAATGCTTTGTTTGGAAGGAACACTAAAGAACATCCTGTTCCAACCCCCTGCCATGAGCAGGGACACCTTTCACTATCCCAGGTTGCTCCAAGCCCTGTCCAACCTGGTCTCGGAGACTTCCAGTGCTGGGACATCCACAGCTTCTCTGGGCAACCTGTGCCAGCGCCTTATCAACCCCACAGAGAAGAATTCCATCCTAACATCCAACCTAAATCTCCGCTCTTTAGTTTAAAACTGTTCCCCTTTGTCCTCTCACTATTTGCCCGCATAAATAAAGCTCAAGCATGCAAAGAGTTTTTTCTTTCTCCTACAGTTTAGTTACAGAAAATAAGATTTACATCAGCTTGACAGAGAGTAGAAATTTGGCTGTGGGTCTCCTTAGCGTATCTACATAAGATCATGTATGTCTGAGATTCTTTTGTAGGATGAGACGTTTAGACAAGCCTCTGACAGTAGCCACAGCGAAAAAGGGAAAGGTTTAGAACGACTTCTTTTTGGTGTCCTCTTTCCTTGCGCCTCCCAAGTGAAAACAAGCAGATAAAACCAACCAGATGATGTTTGCACACTCTTCCTGAAGGCGGGAGTGTGTCTGGGCAGTGAGGGCTCTCTCCAGATCCCCGGTGCTCTAATGGCTTGCAGGGATGTTGGCCATGGGAGCTGCCTCTGCGGCCGCGCCGAGAGCGGCCACTTCAAAGCAGGGCTGGGAATTCGTTCCTGTCCCGTAGAAATTCATCTCTCCCTCCACGGTGGGGCTGTGTGTGAGCATGGAAGGGTTCAGGCCACGGCGAGGCTTCACTGAGATGGATGAAAGCAGCTCAGAATACATTTCTGGGTTCTACTGGGACGTTTCTTCACCATTTCTTGTTTCCTACCATTTCAACAGGTTCCCAAGCATTTACTCATCCTTTATAGAGTCTTAATCTTCTGCTGCCTGTTTTCCAAGTGTTTGCATCTGCAGTGTGTTTGTAAACTCCCTCTCATAAGCAGTGACAGCCTTGACTAAAAAAGCAATTTAAAAATAATTTCTTGATTAAAAAAATATTGCCAGACAGATGATAAACAGGTGGCAACTGGAGTTTACCAAGTCTTTGGTAAACCAGGGTCTGGTTTACCGAGAAGAAATAAAATAATTCCAGCAATCCAAAGAAATCCTGTGACAATGTTGGGGCTGACCAAGGCACCAAGAAAAGGGCAAAGACAGTTGATTATTTTTTAAAGAATAAATGCGATTGCCCTTTCTGGTCCAGGAGATGGGTGAGGATGGGAATTGGGAGAGGTAATTACTTCATTTAAATGAGGGGAAACAAGAGATCCTGGCTGTTATACCAGGTTTCCCATATCTGCCTGTGCTTCTCTTGGCTGCTTTTGCTCCCCATAGCTCCGAGTTGTGGGGCTGAGGTAAATTTGGGCATCCTTATGGTACCTAAATAAGATACTACTGACCCGTGCATTGTAGTCGTAGGGGTCAAACCCATCTAGGAGTGCCCAAGACGTTTATCTTCCTTTTTATATCTTCTCCTTAGGGCAGCTGAAAGCTCCTGTCCCTGCCCGGCTGGGTGTGTTTGACAGTGCCAGGTCCCCAGCGAGGGCAGAGCCAGCAGCATGTCCCTGTCTGTGTGTCCTTCCTCCGGACTGAGTCGTCCTGGGTGGTGCTCGGCCCCTCCGTGTGTCCCCATGGCTACAGATGAGCCTCTTTGTTCAGCCTTGGGTAATTTTCCACTTTCCAGACCTCCTCCATGCAATAAATTAAGTCAGCCTGGCTTCCCAGCGTGGCCCCTCGTCGATGGAGGGACTGTGTCCCTGCGTCCTGCTCCCTGCCCCCTGTGTGTGTGATCTGTGTGCCCACGCCAGGATCGTGTCACGTTTCCAAGCAGTTCTGCTGAAAACAGGACCAGAAACCACGGGCCGTGTGTCACCTCCGTGCACAGATTGTCACAGCAGTTTACTTTTTAAGAGGGAACATCGGACACCCCAAATGTGGCACCTCCGAACGGGCACGACTTGAATCAGAAAGTCACGCTCTGTTACGTGCAGCACCTTATAGCAAAGAAATTGCCAATAATATCAACCATTTAGCTTTTATTCCTCTGGTTTTCACTCTGTTTTAGTTCTAATCTCCAGTCTCAAATCCCTGCCTAAGTTTCCTACTCTGACTGCGCTGAAACCCCCAAGTCGTTTGTCCCACTGAATGCAGGGCACGTTCCTGGGACTACTGTAAAGAGCAAACCAGGGGAACACTGTGGACACACAAAGGAAGACAAATCCTGGGAAAAATTATGTCAATGAACTAATCTTCTGGTACCCATTAAAAGGTAATAATTCTAACCAAAGGAAGGGGGATTTTCCCCATGTGAAATGAAATAAACATTCAGAAATGATTTGTGTGCGTGCTTAAATTTAAATTTAGACTTTTATGAAGTGTGTTGCTCAAAAGGCCTTCTCTTCCCTGGGTAGTTTGGCTCTGATCTTCTTTTAAGAGAGAAAAGCCCTGCAAAGAGCTTGCCCCCCCCCGGCTTGCTTTGCTCAGCCCTCGCCGCGCAAACACCTCCACGGTTGGGGCAGATCCTGCCCCTTTTTAATCACTGTTGTGTTCCTGGTGGACACACAACATCTCGGGGTTGAGTTGGAGGGTTTCTGGGCTGGGTTGGTGCTGAAAATAAACACGGATGGTCGTGGGGCAGGTGAGGGGGGAAGGAGAGCCCTGCCTGAAGCCCTGCCAGGGGGCTGCAGGTTTTCCAGGTTGGAGGATGCTCGGTGTCCAACGTTCAGACCGTTTTCCTTTGGAGACGATGCTTCGGCTCCCCTGGCTTTGTGGTTTTGGGGCTGGTTTAAGGGATCAGGGTGTGTGTCAGTGCTGTGTGAGTGCCTGACCTGCTCCCCAGTGCCAGCAGAGCGGGGCTGCCCCCAGCTCGCCCTGCCCTGGCTCGGGGGGGCCCGGGCTATTGCTGGGCTTTGCTGGGCTTTCCCCCTCTCTAAACCATGTTATGTACCCAAGAGCTTTTCATTTGACTCTAAATCCAAAGACTTCCACGACCTATTCCTCTTAGGAGGTCGGGTTTCCCACAAAGCTGTCTGTATGGCAGCACTTAGGTCGGATACAGGTTTTTGAAATTGCTGCAGCGGGTTTGGTTNTTTTTTTTTTTTTTTTTTTTGTGGAATTATATCCCAGAAACTATTACAAAGCAGTTATTTATGAAAGGCAACCTGGCTCATGGTTGTGGCCTTTCATCTTGCTTGCTCCTTGATTAAAAAAGGGGCTTTTGTGCATCTTGAAATACTTTCCTGAGCAGAGAGGAGCTTACACTGAACCATGTGTACACTGTGCTCCGAGGTAGTAAGGCTGAGGGCCCTGCAATTAAAAAAAAGCATCGTTTGTTAAAATGTTTGCATTTGCTGAGCACAATGAAGCCTCTGTGCTCTTATTAGAGCCACAAAAATAACCATTAATTTTATCCTGGCCCGGCTCCAAGAGTAAAAAACAGCTCAGGTCTGTGTCATTAACTCAGTGTGTCATCTGAATAATTGTTAGGATCTCAGGCTTTTTTCTTCCTATCCTGTATGAATGTCTGAGTTTTAATATTTCCATATTGCACAATGTTCCTGTCTGCAGTCCCATCCCATAGTGTGTCTATTGGAGACCTCTTTCACTGAACAACAGAGTTGTGCACGAGCCTCCATCTTATCATTTAACTCCATTAATAATTCAGTTTCTCTCTTTAGTTCTTCCGTTGACTCCCTGAGCTGGCAGGGAAGAGTCTTAAGTTGCCTTTGCCTATAAAGCCCTTTGGCACGTAGGAATGCATTGAGTTCCCTCCTGAGATTCCCTTGGATGTTCCAGCTGGGGACACTGGCAGTGTCCCCTGCGGTCCCAGCCCTCTGCAGACAACCACCTCGGCTTGTCTGAAATGCAACACAACCCCAGAAATAAAAATTTGGCCCCACTGATGAGGATCCAGATGGATAAATTCAAGCTGGGGGCCCAGTTTTCACCCATATCTGATTTAAATGCGAAGTACCATAAATCATTTTAAGCCTTTCCTGCATGTGTTTGAGCTCACCCATGCGAGCAGTCTCGGTGAAGTCAGTTATGAACAATGGCATTTCTTTCTTCTTTATTCACTGCTGATTTCTGGTACAGGGTGTAAATGACTCTTTTATTGCCTCTGACACCAAAGTCCCTTAGCCACTACAGGAACATCACACTGATTGATAAATGCTGCTTGATTGAGGAGGCTTTTAATTTTATAATCCTATTAAGAATGATAGATATGTCAAATATCTGTGCCTACTGGACAGAACATATTATTCTGCTCTAAGGTTTCCAGTTTAATTTTTTTTGAGCAATTGGGCAGAACCAGTGCTGTAAGACAAACAGATGCTCTTCAGCTGTACTTTTCCATAAATGATTTTGTTCTGTGCGGGTTTTTTTGTTTTTTTTTGTTCCCCTACCAGGCATATCAAGTTCAAAAGAAAATGTTGCCTCTCACTAATGAGAAGATTAATCTCATTCACATATGCAGCAGACTTTGTCAACTCTGTTGAAAGTTTGATGACCTTTAAGAGGCAAAGTTTTAGTGTGCCCAAAATAAATAATTCATCCTTCACAGATTTGCCCTCTGCATCCATCTGCTTAAATCTGAAGCATGCTGATTAAAGCCTCAGAGTGCAATTATCTTCCTACTTCATGGAGACAAAAATCTCTATTTTCTTGTTGCACTTCAAAGTGCAATTGCTCATTTAAATGTATTAACAATCCAATATACATGGGGTCCAGTTTTGCTCTGACTTATCCTCTCCGCAGCGTTCTTCAAAATCTCACAAAAAGCCATGAATTCCTCTGTTCCATATGATTTCCTTTTCCAGCAACTGAAAGATGAAACGGGTAACTAATTCTCTTGCAAAATCTTTGAAATCATCGCCTTCAAACACAACCAGAAAATTCATCTCCATTCTCACGGACAGGGGGAAAAATGTCACTTTGGCAAGTGCCAAGATGTGATTTACTTTGATTACTGCAATCCTTGTCACTGCTGGGCTCCTGCCCTCCCTGAAGGCTGCGGGCAGCTGATTGCCAGGAGAGCCCAGTGCCCCTTCTGTGCCCCGTGCAGTGCCCACCCGGCTGATTTCTCGCCCCACCTGTTGCCCTTTTGTCTTCCAGCCCCACTTCTGCAAACAGTGATGCGTGTGAATAACCCTGGCTCGGAGTGCATGGTGGGGGGACACCCAGGGCAGAGCAGACAATCTGAGAAACACTGAATATCCTGGCTCGGAAGGGACCCCCAAGGATCATGGACACCCCAGGAATGCCACCTGTGCCTGGCCCCTGTCCCAAAGGACACGGAGCCATCAGGGCTCCCCTCCAGCCATCGGCACCATGGGGGCACGTTTGGAGCCTCCTGCAGGGCCCACATGCAGATCAATAAGCTGATTAGAAAACAGCCAAGCAGATGGTCTCTTTTGTCACTACCTGGGGAAATAAACACAGCCCTCCTATTTCCCTGGGAGGAAGGGAACAAGTCAGTGGACACCGCGTGGCTCGTGGTTTATTTAGGACACTCTCCAAAAGAAATGCTCAATGAGTTTTGCTGCCATTTCAGCAAATCCTTCCTGGCCCTGCATGAATTTAGACTGAACTGGCACCATGTCCCCCTGTTACCAGAAAGAACAAATATTCCCTCTGGCAAAAGTCCCACTTCAGGCTTGAAAGAGATGTGGGGATTTATTTATTTATTTATTTATTTATTTTGTCATGCAGAAATTGAAATTGGTCTGAAATGCTCTCTGGATTTGATGTTGCTTGTTGTAGATGAAACAGCACAAAAACCGAAAGAGGAAATAATAAGGGATTGCTGGGCTTTTAAAGGTGATTTACAGAAGAAAGGAAATCCTAGAGATTAGGAATTTGTTTAAATACCAGCGATAGTCAAATATGGAAACATTCCAAAGTCAGAGATTAGGGGGAGAAAAAAAGTTAAAGAAAAAATATGAATTGCAAAGAACAAAGCCATGAGGAAGAGAAGGAGTAACCAGGGAAAGAAAAACAACCAGCCTCTCAAACCCAGAAACAAGCCACCTGCCTTTCAGGCAGTTACCACAGCAAGGAAGGTCCCACCTGCCAAACCAAATTTTTAACATCAGTAAATCACCATGTGGGTAAAATAACAGGATGTTGGAGAGGAAACAATTTTCACTAATTAGCGTATCAGCTCCCGCTCCCACGCGCTCGGAGCTCCCAGCTCTGAGCAGCAGCCCAGGCTTTGCTCCCTCCTGGTGGGGATGACCCTCTGCCCGTCCACTTGTCCATGCGAAATGGAAATTTTAAATATTGGAGAAGGAGTCATCGAATCTGGTAGAAAAAGGAAGAGCAGCCTGGGTGTCAGATCACCCCTATCTGCACCTCACATGCTCTCCTACTCCAAAATGCTCAACAGCTCGCCCCAGAGCGAGCATGAAACAGGGAAACAGCAGCACACCAATGGGGAAATACGTCACAAAATAAAGCACCTAAACTGCAAGCTGAATTTTGAGCCTCTGCTGTGGAGAAATACCCCAGAGACTGTGGCTGTCTTAGGATTGCAGGGCAGTAGGAGGGCCCTTCAGCTTTGCAGTGTTTAAGTCTCTGAGTTTTTTGCCTGCACTGAGTTCAAGTTTATCTGTGAAGAGCAAGAAAAGATGAAATAATTACCTAATCACAGTTATATACTAATGTTGATGCGGATTTGGTGAAGGTGCCTGGTGAGAATCCAAACTGGCAATCTCTGGCTGAGATATCCTTCAAACAGGTGCATGAAAAATGAGGTAGATCTCCAAGGTGTGTGTAAGGCAGTGGTACTTCTGGACAAGGTCCTGTCCTTCTCTGCCAGTCCCTCTTGGGCGAGCCAGGAAGACAGCCAAGCTCCTTTGTTCTTCGTGATAAGCAATGTCAACCTCACCACACAGTTCCTGCTCCAGGGAACTCGTGGCTTGATGTGTCAATCGCCTGGTCAGGAACAAGGAAAGGCAGGAAGGGCCCTCTGTCTCTGATCCGTGCCCAGAATCCCCTCAATGTGTCTCACTCCTGAATATCATCAAAGCTGAAGACCACATGAAAACTGCAGCCCAGCGAATGCATATTAAATAGTGGTTCTTTAACAGATGGGAAACCATAAACAGTTTCCTAAGATACATAAACAAATTAAAGAGAACCTCCAGCTCTGACATCTTAATAGGCTGTGATGGATAATTTGGCATCACGACAATATCTCTGTCATGATAGGGAGCCTTGGGATGAAAATGCTCTTTGAAAGAGTTGTTTAGTAGCTTTCCCATCTGAGGTCAGATTATCTGGTTTATGGAGGACACTGAAAGGTCTGGCTAGGCAAGCTTGTCTCACTTGGCTCTTGGGGCTTTATTCTGTCATCAAGATCATTGCCCTGATACCTTTCATGGGATTCAGCTTTGTCCCCATATTTTTTCGTAACAAAGCAATGTCTGACTCATGTCCCACAAATAACATTGGTACAACAGGGGCAGGGCTCGGTTTTGTGTTGAAGGAAAAAACTATTAGCCTCTTTTACTATAGTTTGATTGTTTTGTGTGATAACAAATTCCCAAAGTAAAGTAACTACCTGAAAAAAACCCCGAAAACCAAACAGTTGTAATTGCCTACTGTTCACCAATAATCCCTTAAAACCAATGGCAAGAATAAATCCTTGGGAATGAGGCTCCCTTCACACATGTACACAATTCAGCTGCAGGCTGCCACTGAAACAAGCAGTGATTCACGGCACACGGAGTTGGAATTAATTAGCGAGTCCCTGCTCTGCGACAGCCACCCTGTTTTCTTGAGGCACTGGATGGCTTTGGAAAGATAATGGCTCTTGGCACATACAGTGGTGCCACAGACCCATAACCAGGATTTGCCACTTTCTCCAGAGACTAACCCTGTGTTGCAACAGGGCAGAGCATTGTAATACAGAGAAGCCCCGGGATGGGATGGGATGTTTTTCATAATGCAGTTTCCATCCTGCCATCTCTTGGTTATTAATTGCAATTTGCAGTGGAAACAGAGATATATCTGGACCAAAGTTTGGCTGCTCACATCTTATATCTCAGCAGATTAAAAGTACTCCAAGCCCAGGAAGCTCAAAGAGGGTAGAAAAGGGAGTCCTGCCAGAAAGGTCACGTAATGTCTGTGTGTGGATGTGGCACTTGGGGACATGGTGGTGGGAGTGGCACTTCCAGTGGTGGACGTGGCACTGCTGGGTTAAGGGTCGGACTCGATGATCTTTGAGGTCTTTTCCAGTGGTGGACGTGGCACTGCTGGGTTAAGGGTCGGACTCGATGATCTTTGAGGTCTTTTCCAGTGGTGGACGTGGCACTGCTGGGTTAAGGGTCGGACTCGATGATCTTTGAGGTCTTTTCCAGTGGTGGACGTGGCACTGCTGGGTTAAGGGTTGGACTCGATGATCTTTGAGGTCTTTTCCAACCACAGGTGAGCACAGAAAGCTCAGTGGCCTCAGTCAAGTGTGATCAGAGCTCAGCCCCTGCCCATGCCCTGCTGCTCCGGGTCACGTCAGGCACAGAAAGTCCCTCCTGGGAAAGCAGCAAAGCAGAAATGGTTGTGCAGCTCGGCCTTCAGGTCCCATTCCCCCTGTAACAATCCCTGAAGATGCTGCCTTGGTAATAATCTAGCAATTACAAGAAAATATTGGTATTTAATTAAACTTGTCAATCAACCAGAAAGGAGTTTTCCTTATCAAGAGGAGCTGGGTTTGAATTCCCCACTTGGAAATGAAGGTTAAAGAGTCTTGTAGACTAAAACTTTAATTAAGAAAGGAGATTTGGATTAACATGTGAGGCAGAAAGAGAATGAAAGGTCCTCAAAAATCATCTGAATATGATTCACAGGAAGAGAGGAACCTAAATATGGAAACAGATTTATTTTTTTAATTTTTTTTTTTTTATTTTTAAAGAAAAGAAAAGCTCTGTGGTGCTAAAGCTCATGGGTAGAAGAAGCACAGGAGGGATTTTTATGAGGCCGAGAGGTCTCTGTTCAATCCACTTTCCTGCTCTTGATATTTAGTTATTTCAAAGTCTGGTCAGAAAGTGCAAACATACACTGTGGGGCATTAGCAAATCCCCAGGATCTGAATGCTTGACTCTCGTAAATTTAGATAGCAGAGGAACAAATGGGTTTTTTGAGAGATTTGAAAAAGAACTTTCCGGCTGTGTTGGTGACACACCAGGGTTGGTGTCTCAGGGATTCATAGTAAAATCATTTTCATTTTTATTTTCTTTTGGGTGGTTTTATTTTATTTTGTGTTTCATGGGCAATAGGAAAAAGTTTAAAATACACGTGAGAAATCAGAATTTGGGAGAGTGTCCTCTGCTCTGCACCTCGACTCAGAACAGCAGGAGTTGCCAGCAGGTGAAAAAGAGATGAAAATAAATTGTATTAGAATAAAGAAGGTACAATCCAACAATGACTTTGTTTTTTTTTAAAAGAGGTTGATTCTGCTAAATAACTTCCTGTGCAGTTTAGGGAGGTCTGTCTGATGAGCATTTTGAGTTTGGCTTCTGCGGAGTGTCTTGTGCCCACCTGCCTCAGACCTGACGCACAGAAATGGAGGGTTACCCAGTGGGTTGTCACAAACAGGGCACAGGGAGGTGCTGGCAGTGCTGCCGACTGTGCAGACTGGAAAACAGATCTGCTCTCACTCCAAAATTCTTCCAGCTGGAGGATGTTGAGATTTATGTTCTGAATTCTGGGGTATTTCTACAAAGTGCCCAAAAATACAGTTTTCCATGGAGAGCACTGGCAAATGTCATGAGGCAACATGAAATGTCGCAAGAATGTACTGAATGGCCAATGTCAATGGAAAAGTACTTCATATGTTGCCAGAGATATTTTGAGGCAGAAATGAAAAAAAAAAAACCCAACAAACCAAATCCCACACTCCCAAACAAATAATTTCCTGTCCACTTATAGTTTCTTAGTGCTTCCCTCTGAAAAAATTGCAGGATTTGAACACAACAGATATAATTAATCCCACATTAGCAGTATGGGAGGATGATAGCAGAGCAGGCAGGGGTAGTTGTGCCACCAGCACTCTGGAAAGTGTGACATTGGACTCGAAGGTTTCTGCCACATTGAAGACTTGCTTTTAAACTTTTTTCTTGTTGTATTGTTCTTCTCAATCAAAAATTCTTTTTTTTTTTCCTCAATTTGTCTGCCTGGATGTGTTTCTGGGTATTTGTGTCGTATCACCTGTGATCAGTATAAAATCTGCCTGGCAAAAAGCTTTATAGCCAAGAAAACTGTTTGTCATTTGTTGCCCTCTAACCTGGCAGAAGGAATTTTTCCCTGCAGAAATTATGCTTTGAAGTCTGTCAAAATATTTTCATGGTGTTGGTGGAGGTTTTATCCCAGGGCTGCCTCAGCCCTCACGGTAGGAGAAAGAGGCTCCTGGAACCCCTCCAGACAGAGAGCTCTGGTTTTTCCCTCATTTCAGTCACAATTCCCCCTCTCTGCCGAGACCTGTTTGGGTCACCAAGATGCACGAGGGCTTTTTGAAGGTTGAGGCAATTCACTCTGGTTCACCAGCCAGCAAAACAAGAGTGGGATGAAGCTCTCTCTGCCCAGCCCGATGGAACAGCAGCTCCTCTCTGTCCTCAAAAAACACCAACACTCAACACTCCCTTCATGGCCAGTCAAATGTTCACCTTATAGAATCACAGGATCCTAAAGGTCGGGAAAGACCCCAGAGGTCATCGAGTCCAACCACTAACCCAGCACTGCCAAGCCCACCACTCAACCAGGTCTGTAAGTAACACATTCGCATGTTTTTGGAACACTTCCATGGACAATGATTCCACCACTTCCCTGGTCAGCACGTTCCAATGCTTGGCCACCCTTTCCATGAGGAAATTTTCCCTAAGAGCCCACCTTGGTTCCCTGAAGCAACTCGAGCCTGTTTTATCTTGTCCTATCTCTCAATACTTGGGAGCAGAGCCCGACTGTCCCCCAGCTCCTCCCTCCTGTCGGGGAGTTGCAGAGAGCCAGAAGGTCCCCCCTGAGCCTCCTTTCCTCCAGGCTGAGCCCCCCCAGCTCCCTCAGCAGCTCCTGCTGCTCCAGCCCCTTCCCCAGCTCCATTCCCTTCCCTGGACACGCTCCCATTCCTCTTGCTAGATGCTGCTCCTTCCTATGCAAAGCCTGGAATTTAATCCCACAGCCATTAATCTGCAGGCACATGTAGACTTTCCTTCTTGACTCACATTTGTATTCCTTTGATGATGGTTTTAGATGCATCTGTGTTTGCTTGAGGACCCAGACCAGAGCTCTGTGCTCTTTGCAGACCCTGGGGCTCATCCCGAGGTCTTCCATGTGTTGTTTGCATTTGGATCCTGGTTGTATTATCCTGCAGAAAAAAAAAAAATCAGTATTGGAAATACCATGTGGCAAACAGGATCATACATTTGTATTATACAACCCAGCAGTGGGGTTCCCTTTTTCTGGGAATTCTTTGTTCTGGGAAAGTGGTGCCAAAGCAGTGAGATTGATTTATGTCACCAATAGAAACCAAACACTCACGGCAACATTTCACAAACAGCAAACAGCTCCAAGGGCCTTGGTATGGAGGTGACTAATGCTGCTGTCCCTGAGCCCCCACAGCTCCCTCCCTCTGGGAACAGACACTGGGAACACAGTCTGGACACGCCGTGCTGTCCTGCATGGAAATAGGGACCAGGCTGGGCTGGTTATCCCACCTGCAAGTCTCCCTTTTGTGTGTGGTGGTGAAGGAAGGGACCCAGGGTATTTTTAGGAAGCACGGGAACACAGCAGATGAAAGGATGTAGAGTTTTTAAATAAAATAACTAAAAAAACTACCTCCAAATAAAAAAAAAACCAAAAAAAAACCACAAACCACCAAAACCCACAAAGCTGCCTGTAACCTGGGAAAGTAAAACAGGGGACACACACTCACCTTGTTCCTGCAGTCAGGGCCCTGTGGTCCTTACACCACATCTCCCAGGTAAACCCGCAGTGCCCCACTGTAACCTTTCTTACATTTTTACATTAATCCATTTGTCTTACTGCCAGACGGATACACATTTTCCCCATCCCGATTTTCCTCATCCTGGCTGTTCCACCCTCGGAGTTCTGCTGTTTTAATCCCCCTGTTAGCCCCCTGTGTTCTTTGCCTACATGACTGGACTCATGCAAGGCTTTTAGTGATTCTGCCTCCTACTGTAGCTCCCAATCCAGATGCCTGGGAGAAAAACTCTGCCAGTCCAATGTATGGACTCTCATGGCAGCGAATGGCTCTGCAGCACCAGGGTGGAGGAGATTGAAGTGCACATCCCAGCCCAGGGCTCCTTCCCAACTCTCTGCCTGTGAGTCAATGGCCCATGGACAGGCACTGAGCTCTGCCTAACGCAGTCAGGATGCGGCGCCTGCGTCCTGCACCTCTGAGAACACCACACGTGTTCCTTGTATTTAATGGAGTCACATCTCAGCTTGTAATAGCGGGGCTCAATCTCTTCCAGGTGATCACGGAGCAGCAAGAAGGAGCTGTCTGCTCGCGGGTTCTCTGTTGTGCAGCCAGGGCTGAGATCCCTGCTCCCCAGAGCCTCGGCTCCACAGATGGACGGGGTGGGCAGGGCTGTCTCCTCCTGGTCGGATCAAAGCCCTGTGAACATCTGCTGGGGGGTCAGCACATCCCTTCTGCCCCAGGCTCCGGGGGCCGCCTGCCCTCGGCCTCGGCACGAGCTCCGTGAGCATCTCGGGCTTCAGGAAGATGCCCTTGAGATGGAAAACATGAGGATTTAAGCAGCAGGTGTTGGCTGGGGAAGCATTATGCAAGCAAGGCTTCAGAACACAAAGAAGCACCTTTCTTCTCTCAGTACTTGTATTTGATCTTCTCTTTTTGAGGTCTGAAATTCCCGCAGGATTTTCCACTTGAAACACAAGGGTAAAAGGACAGCACCTAAACAATCACTTTGTTTGCTATGGTTGTTCTGACGTAGAGGTCAAGGAGTGTCATAACGTGATCTAATTCACTGGATGGTGTGACTTCCACAGCTCTAGTAAATATCAGATAATTCCAGAAGGGGATGTAAGCTGTTAACCATGCCAAGGTAGGAAATCCGGGGATCAGGAGTTAAGTGACTGTATTAAACATTTTACTTGAGGTTCAGATGTCACATGGAAGGACACAGAGCCTTGAAATGAGTTCCAGACCAGCTGATGGCTCGGATGGGGCCAGGTTGGATGGCCCTGGGCAAGCTGATCTCGTGGGTGGCACCCCTACCCATGGCAGGGCATTGGAACTAGAGAGCTTTAATGTCCCTCCCAACCCAAACCAGTCTGTGGCTCTGTGATTCTGTTTGCACATCACTGGAGCAGCACTGATTGCTCCAATGGGGAATGTGGCACTGACAGGTGTTGTTGTGGGACAGGAAAATAGCTGTTGCAGGACATGCCTATTCAGCATTTCTGTTCAGAACAGTGTGAAAAGAACATATTTCCTCTCACACACCAGCCTGAAAAGAACTAAGTGGCTTTTGGAAAATGCTCACCAAGAAGCCTGCAGGCAGAAATCCAGCTCAAGAGAAAATCCACAGAGGAAAATCACGACCCAGTGAAGACAAAGGGATGGTAAAAGGAAGGTGTATTTGAGCACTGTTGAACACTCATGTGCTAGAGGCTTTTCTTCACTTCTGAGGCAGCAAAAATGCGGTTTTAGCATTTTCTGACGTTAATTGAAAATGCATTAGTGGCTGAGAGCAAACATTAGTTCTCGGTCTTGAGAAATTTCCTTTGCCACAAACATAACTGTAATAAAAACTGAAACACCAAAATAAATGCTAGGACATTTAAAAATCATAAAGCCTTCCCTGTTTCCACTTTTTTCTGCAATAAATTAAAAGCAGGAGAAATTTCCCCTGAAGGCACAAACATTAAGAAATCATTCAGCAAATGAGCTTTTTCAAGCCTGGCATGTCTAGCCTGGGGAGAGCTTTGGAAAGGTCACAGGAATTTGTCCCAAGAACGGCCTCTCTTGGAGTCCAGGGGGGTCAATCCGTGGCTCTGGGGCACGGCGATTCTGGGCCGGCAAGGACAAGCCACCAGATTGGAGGAATGCTGCCTGCTCTTTGCCAGGTGAGTTGTGCCTCCTCCTCACCTTTATCAGTGCGTAGGTACCGTTGATCCAGGAGGCACCTGAGCATGTGTTTAGGTCTCATTTCATGGGAATTTGAGACCTTTCCGAGACATCTGCCCTGAACAGTGGCCAGGAGCGATGGCATAAGCTTCTTGTGCTGACTTGGGCACCCTGAGTGTGCCAAGAAGGCTGGGCCCTGAGGCTCCCATGCTGCCAGGATGGGCAGGCTCTGCCCAGCAGGTCACAAGGAGGTGGCAGGTTTCACACGCTGCCTTCTGAGCAGCCAACCCCCAGGTCACAGCACCAGCCTCGGCACATTGCCCGTCAGCAGGAGGAAAGGGGGTGTGCAGGACAGGCAAGAGCCAGGGTGTTGCAAAGCTCCCATTTGCTGTGCTCTGTGCAGGTCATGGAGCTCATCTTTAGGTGCCTGAGTTTAAAGAAGAAACATCATCTCTGTGTGCAGTAATTTCTTCTGAGTACGATGATTTCTTTTGAGAAGCAGAAGGTGCCTCCTGTTTCAGCCCATGCGCTCTATGTCAGAGGGACCTGGGCAGATTCTGCATCTCCGTGCTTCTAAATTGTCTCTCTCTCTCACAATAAACAAGGGGATGTGCAGACACATTTTTATCTTTACTCCTCATGGGTGCTAAGCTAAGGACCCAAGGGTGCTGTGTTTCATGCAAGTCCGAGTGTTGCAGTGTGAGGAATAAAATACCCAGCCCTGAGACATTGCTCATTGTGCCCTTCTTGGTGGCTGGCTCTTGGTTGCTGCTGCCAGACATTAAAATGCTGCCGTGTTTCCACCCTCTTCAGGATTGGTGTCCCTCAGAGTCCCAAATGCATGCGGAGTTCCGATGTAAAGTGACTTTTTTATGGGGAAAGCATTAAGAAGAAGTATTATGTGTCCAGCCAGCAGAAAGAATATTTGATGGTCAGAAGGAAAAAGAAGGACCATTTCAAAGAAATAACTGCCAAAATTTGTATCATCCATAAATGTACACATTCTCCATGGGACAGGGGTGGAGCAGTAATCCCCCTGAGAGTGACGAGTGTGGTCTTCCCAGGGCAGGCAAACGTGGGCCTGAGTTTCCTAAAAGTCATCTGTTTTGCCATTTATGACTTAGTGGGAGTTAGACAAACTGTTTTCATCCCTGGGGACCTTGCCTTGCTCTACCACGTGCCTAGGGAGGATGACCCAGGCGAGGCTGAGAGCCTGGGGTGTGGCACCAGGGCTGCCAGAGATGGCCACCAAGCAAAGCAGCAAGGTGGGACACCTTCCCACAACCCCCAAACGTCAGGATTCTTTCCCATTTACCCTCCAGGCAGGAGCTGCCATCTCAGCATGTCCCACTGGGTGTACCCTACAGAAACCCCCAGCCCTGCAGGCGAGGGGCAGGGCGGCTCTGTCGGGCTGTGAGCTTTGAAGACTCCTGGCTCAGGAGGACCTCCCTTCTTGCCTAAACAGAAGAGGAAAATGAAGCAGAACCAAAAAAACCCCACCCTGGTCCTCACTGGAGGCAGAAGGGAAGCGTCACAGAGCCATGAGACATTGCAGAAAACAGGTAAATACATTAAAGGTCCAAAGCTGCCTCTTATTTTCTGGTGGAGCGAGGCAGAATCAAATGTTTGTGCAACCAAAGAGTGAAATGAGCAAAAACTAGTTTTATATTCATCCACACTAAAGAAAGCATTTAAGTTCAGCCAAGGTCTTCTTCTGGCTCTCTGACAGTGAAGATTTCCACTCAGGGAGAACAAATACAGCTTTGCTCACACAAGAATAATAATGTCTCAGTCTTTTCCCGAGCGACTTTGCCACACATTAGCCAGAGGGAGAGAGCTAAAGCTTGTGATGGAAATAACTCTCATGGAGAACAAGTACTCAAAGGGCTTAGAAATGTGATTTTATTAACTTTGTGTCAGTTTTCAGTGCAGGATAAAAGTCCATTTAAGAGCATTAGCAACGCATTCACCCAGAAGAGATATTTGCAGGACCTTGCTCTTCCCAATGGTCTCACCAGACAGGCAGTGGGGAGGGTTGTGAAAGGATGGAAGGGGAGGCAACTTCATATCCCCGACTCCTCTCAGCAGCAGAGGTTTTGTATTCCCAGATGTCCATCTAGGAAACCCACCTTTGCCAAATTTCCAGAGGATCCAGCAGACAACAAGGAAGATCGCTGGTTCCTAATGCCAGAGCACAGAGAAATATGGGAACATGCTGTGCCAAGCCACGAAATCTGTTAAGATCCCTTCAGAGACTTCCAAAAAGTAGAGCAGAAATGCATGTTCATGAGCCCAGTGTGATGGGAGCATCAGGAGGAGAGGAGAACCCATGGTCTGTGCCCACGCAGGGACCACAGAGGGAAGGGAGACCTGTAACCCCCCAAAATCTCTCCTGCCCAAGTAAAAAACCCTGCTTTTGAAATATTCTTCTAACATTCAAACCCCTTCATCTGTTTATTTTTAACAGCTAACATTTTCTGAACTTAAATGTCATCTCAGCTGGATTCTCAGGGCTTAAATCATTCTGGTCCCATAACCACTCTTCTGTGCTTATAGCATGTATTTAGAATTAGCTAAATGAGATTTCACTGGGTTGTCAGTGACTGTCAGTTGTGATGCCTTTGAGTTCCAGTTGCAAAATGTGTGCAGGTTCAAAAGGCAACAGAGTAAGCAGATATTTGAAGCATGAATTAGATTTTTAACAGACAATAAATACTCAGAAGATGGGCCTCATAAATGACTTTAGATACACGGCCATAATTACTACATGCATTAAATTTCTATATACATATATAGGGATTTTTAGGAGGCTGGTTGCCATGGTAACTTCTTTACTGAATGGTCCATATGTTGCTTCTGAAATTCTTTTTCCTTAATGGAAAATTACACCCATGGACAGGGATGGCATTTCTAAATCTCCGAAAAAAAGCAGTCATTTTCCTTTTCTTCCCAAATGTCATCGGCTGTGTAATGGAAGTCTTTGAAGTTTGAGTCTCTCCCTTGTCATTTCACCGAGTAAGGGACGTGAACTGCATCCAAACCTTCCCTCTCTGCCTCCAAACCTTTGCCTTGCCTTGCTGGAATCCTGCCGGATAACAAATGCCCTGACTTTGTCATGAGTGGGAACTCACTTCTCTGGATGTGAATGCACTTGGAGTGGAGTGGTTCCCACTGTCAGAGGGCAGGGTTAGATGGGATATTGGGAGGAAACTCTTCCCTGGGAGGGTGGGCAGGCCCTGGCACAGGGTGCCCAGAGAAGCTGTGGCTGCCCCTGGATCCCTGGAAGTGTCCAAGGCCAGGCTGGACGGGGCTTGGAGCCACCTGGGATAGTGGAAGGTTTGCTCAGGGCAGGGGAGTTGGAACAAGATGGTCTTTCAAAGTGCCTTCCAACCCAAATCCCTCACGAGTCTATCAAAGGAAATCACTATTTCTGGATGCAGAATGGAAACTGGTTCTAACAATTGCCGTGGCCCAGAATTGTTGTGCTCCCTGGAGCTCGGAGTGTCGCAGCTGCACAAAACCAAAGAGCTGGAGAGGAGGATCAGCTCAGCCCCAGGTGCCTGCCCAGTCCCCGTGCTCTGGGCTGCTGCCCCCTGCTCTGCTCCCAGGGGGGACAGGGCAGCACCTTAGAGACACCCATAGACGCTCCAGGACTTCCTGATGTGTTTTTCCTTTGTTGGCTTTGAACCTTCAAACAGTTCTTTCAAGGTTCCCGCATTTCTCTCTTCATCTGTTTGGGCTGAAGAAAAAAAAAAAAAACCAACCTCAAACCTGACTACCTGCACTGCTGAAATCAATTGCTTTGCCTGGTCTGGTTTTGATGTTTAAGCCAAGGGATTAGGAGTCCACAACAGAAAGTTCCAGCACTGGGGCTGGTGGAGCAATTCCCTGAGCCAAGAGCCAGACTGGCCTGTCTGGTGTGTCCACGCTCAGCCTGTGCCTCAGCATTTCACTGCTGCCACCAGCCCTGAGCACAGGCACATCTGTAAAATATGGATTTCAGGGAGACCGGATTAGGGGTGGATTTAACTTTGTGTATTTGAAGTTTACTAAAAACCAGAGACATTAAAATGTATTTTTAATCTTATTTTTCCCAGCAATTCCCAGTAACAGCTGTGGCTTGGAAGCAACTGCCTTTATACACCTAAAGAGTCTGTGAATGTTGGCTTTGCACAAACCTTTCTCAGTGCCTTACACAGCTGCACTTCTGTTTCACATTGGAAAGCTTTGACACCTCAGCAGTATAAAGTTAAAGGTTTTATCCCTAAAACTTCCCAAATGCAGTTTCCATTATTAACACAATTGTGACAGCTATAGTTTGTTTATATTGCCTCACCTGGGGCACATAAACTTAAAGAACTGAAAATACCTCCATGCAATAAAAGAACTTTATGTAATTGCTACCTCTTGCTGTAAGGGACAGCTGGCCTTTGAAAGTTGGGAACTCATTTACGTCATTGAAGTAAAATGTAAGCCTGGGGTTTAAATGACTGTAATTTATGTTTCTGAAGCTCAAAACACAAATATGGCTGTCCAAAGGGCAAATACCTTTCCAAACAAACACTCATAATTCATCTTGGAGAGTGTGTATGTCTATGGTCTCCTTATGGGAGGCTTTCAATGGCTGTTGCTGTTTTCTTTTGATACTTACTCTTCTGTTGTCTCTGGTTTGCCCTTCCCAAGGTTAAAATTCCTATTGACCCCTTCCCAGTTCAGATGTTTTTAACGTTTCCCAATGTTTCCCTGTGCCATATCCCTGTAGAGTCCCCAGGGACTCATCCCAGAGCTGCCACCCCTTGTTACGGGGGGCTCTGACCAGTGTAGCCCACGAGGCTGGTGTGGCAGTGGCTGGGTCATCAAAATGTCTTGAGAGCACTGAGAATGACTAATTTCTTGTGGCTGGACAAAATTCAGTGAGTAGAATAGCCAGAAATCACCCTGCACTTCTTGTGCTGAGCATTTTCTTGTCCCTGTCTCTCAGCATATGTCTGAACATCATTTATATATTTTGGGTTTAGGGCCCCATTCCAAACAGATGTTGCTTGTTTAGCTTTTTAATTTTCCCCCCCTCCTTGTTTTTAATTTATAACATTGAAAATCTCCCTGGAATGGACTGACACCAAAAATGTTTGTTCTAGTCTTTGGCTGAAAGCACCCACCCATGGCCCATGTTTTATGATTTACAACTTCACCAACATTTATTGTGGCCTTGCAAAACACAACAGCGACAAAAAGAAATTCGACCACAGCTCCCTCACAGCAAATTCCAGGCTTGGAGCTCCTCTGCAACCTTGCATGCCATCATCACGGGGGAGCCTCCATCCCCTGAGACCGTTCATTTCCAAGTCTCATCTCAGGGATGATCCTGCTCTGCTGTGGCTCCATCCAGCGTTTGTCGTTTTGCTTTTAATGCACGTTCAGATATACCCCTGATTTCCAAATAATTAATCTGGTTTTCACAGTGAGCAGGAGTTTGGTTGTGCTGCCTGGCACAGCTCAGCAGAGAGAAGCCCAGCTGGCAACCCAGACAGCAATTCCCTTTCCTCCTCCCCTTCCAGGGCTGGATGTCCCAGGATGCCATGGCAATGCAGTGTTCCTAAGAGGACACTGTAATGAGCAGGTTTGCTGCCCAGCAGGAGCTTGTCCCTTCCCAGGGGTTAACTGATGGAGGTGACTGCCGTGACCAGGGACTGCTACCAAGGTCCAGACAAGTTCTTCCAGTCCTCCCTCCGTGTCAGTGGTACCTTTTCTTCTCTGCCTGCTCAGAAACAGCTGCAGATGCTGAGAATGTAAAGCCCAGCTCCTCAGATCTAACGGAGCTGAAATGTCTATAAACACCTCGAGTCTCTTTAGAGATCTCTGTGTTTGCCAAGCCCTGCAGCTTACTGGGATGTCTCATTATTTGTGGTGCTTCCCATCTCCTGCAGCCCATGATTATGTGAGAAATGCAGGAAAAAGAACATTTAAAGACTTCAGTATAACCTCAACGACTGAACTGAAAAAGTAGTTGAAGAAACTCTAATTTAATTAAAAAGTTGAAAACTTTTGATACTATTTAAGATGACCTCAAGACTTGGAACCTGTCCGCAGCTTTTTTCCAGCTTTGGCAGGTAACAATATTGAAATATTATGTGAATATTTTTTCCTTGTTTCTTTATATTAATAACTCAAGAGCACAGATTGCTCAGCTGAAATCTGCTGAAAATTAATCACCAGGTTCTGTGTTTTATGGCTGAAATAACTCTGATTAGAAAACAGAAAAACGGCCAGTAAAATTAGTGTCATGATTCACCATGATGAAAACTCACGGATGGAAATAGGTGGCTTCTAGGAGTCAGATTCTGGTTTTGAGTAGAAATACCTATGGCACAGCTGAGCAGAGATCCACTGAATGCATCCAGGCTGTTTGTCAGCAGGTACCTTCCCTGTGTATGTGTATCTTCAGAGGCTGACAAGATACCCCATCTAGAAGAGCGCCAAGGATATACAAGAGTCAGTATTTTGTTGGATTTTGTCTACAAGAGGAGTTCATTTTCTCTTCCTTTTCAGGGCTGGGGCTGGTTTGGGGGGTGCAGAGCTGCGTAGCCTCCTCCAGCACAGGAGTGTCCCCTCAGTGACAGGGGCTGTCCCCAGCTGTACCTGTGTGAGGTTTGCCATTACTTAGGGCAGGTTGGTTTGCCCCGTGGAGCGGAGCTGCAGCGCATGGGCTGGGTGGCTTCTGGGGGGTGTCAGACCAGATAATGTGGCCCAGCTCACCTGAAGATGCCTCAGTAGTGGGGCCAATCCCCCTGGAAACACCCGCTGGCTGGTGCAGCCACTGTCTGTGCTCTGCCCACAAATGTGCTGAGGCAGCGAAGACCAACCCCAGCCCACGGTGATCCCATTCTCCTTTCCAGAGCGGGGTTATTCCTGTCAATACCAAACAAGAAGAGACACTTCTCATTTTAGGGACTTTCCACCATTTATCTTCTCATCCCCGCTCTCCTCTGCACAGGTGTACACTTGTTACGATCACTTTTCTCCAGGGAAAGATCTCGTTTTCCTGGCGGACAGGAATGCTGACCTGCTTGCCTTCTGCTTCAGGCATCCATCAAACCCAGCCTCTGTGTCCCCTGGAGTCTTAATTTTCCTCTTGACAGCAAAGACAAATGACTCCCCCAGGGCTGTTTGCTCATGTCTACCCAAGGTTTCCGTGACACTTCTTGAAGATGACCTGGTTTTTAAACACACAGTGAGTTTTCTTTCCACTTCCACCTACCACTGTGAAGGTGGAGATAGATTTTCTATAAGAAAACCTTATGGTGCCAATCTTCTCTCTCTGTGCTCTGCTTTAGGCTTCCTCTGCTTCCCAGAGGTGCCAGCTGTAATATTTTCCCCATACTTGGGGTTGTCCTGCACAGATACAGTGATACCTCTTTGGAGGTGAAACAGACAAAAGAAAATGTATTTTATTTTGCAGCATTTTTCCAATCCAAGTTTTTCCCAGCTGACACTGAAATCTGCCTTTTGGCATCCCCAAGGCCATCCCACCAACTCCCAAATGGCAGAGAGTATTTCTGTGGGAAATATTCTCCTGTGTCCAGGATTATCCTGCTCTCTCCAACCTCCACTGAGTCCACAACATGAGAGTCTGGGAGCTGCTGTTCCAATCATCAGACCAAAGGAAAGGGGTGGTTTGTGTGTTGTTTAGGACAATGGTTCCACCGGATTGTTCCGGGTGATGCAAACATTACACGAGGAACATTTGCTGTCAAAACTGCCCAGAGTAATCACTGACTTTGCCAAAAGACAGTCGGACAGCTCATCTCCCTCACAGTAATTCCTTTTAGGCTTTAAATAGATTTTAAGACTTTTTTTGGTTCCTTATTTATAAGATTGTCCTGGAAATGACAGCTATGTCTGTAAGTGGCTCAAAGGTGACTTCTTTCCCAGTTCTGCGAGCAGAGTAAAGCAATGGGCACTGACCTGCCAGCCCCTCACCTGCTCACGGGGAGTTCATCCTCTGCAAAACAGTGCCTTGAACACAACTCTCCTTCTCTCCAGCCATTTAGAATGATCCTGAGCCCCACGTGCGGCCCTGGGGAGGCAGGAGGGCAACACAGGGAATCAGGAGGTGGTTTTGTTATTGAAATCTGCATGACGAGATAAATAGGGACGAAGCAGCTTCAATTCCCCTGTTTTCTTGTTTTGGAGAGCTTGTCTTTGCAATCCAGCTCTTTCATGGTGATAACCCTTTAAAAAAGTGTTCCTCCCTTTATTCCCCCCCTCCCAGAAACGCTGCCCTGCACCATCACACACGGAGGGCCAGGTCTTGCACCGGAAATACCAAACACCCTTCTTTGCAAGGAACGCTGCCAGCCCTGGCTAGGATCAAACTCCATAAAAAACAAAGTGACTCTCTGGCCAGATCCATTCGGATGTTGGAAGAGAGAAGAATGTGGTTGCCACTTCCCAGTTTCTCTTGGCACGAGGATTTTCCAATCAGCCAGGACATGCTGAGGATGGGAAAGAGCACCGGACCACCTGCGTGCTGGCTGTGCTCGGCAGCCACCACGTCCCTCCACGCACCAGCCTTGCCAAACACAGCCCTGAAGTTACACAAAATCCTCTTGATCCCACCTCGGCATCCCCCGGGGCTACAGATGCTGCCACGGGACCTTCTTCTGCGCTGAACGAGCTCCTTGTTCACGTAAATCGTGGGCCACTTTGGGTTGGAAGGGACTTTTAAAGGTCATCTAATCCAAGCCCTGGATGAAAACAATGCAGTCTGGAGATGCTACCACACCAGCTCCCTGCTGAATGCAAGAGTCACACTCTGGAGAGCTCTGAGTTACTGGGCAAAGGGAAAAGGCTTCTCTCAAACCCTCTGCTTTGTCCTTTTACCATTTGTGTGTGTGGCTGCTTAATACATGTTGAATAATTTAAACAATCCACATGCCATAACATGCCCTCAAATGTTTCGTTGAGCATCCCCAAATTTGCTTTGCATGTTTATCCCTCCATTTGTCAGGAATGTAAATGTTCTTTGACTTTGCCCTGTGCCTTTCAGCGTTATTTTATGGAAATTCCAATTTCCTGCACTGAAAGAAGCCCTGATGATAATGAGAGGCTTGAAGCATTAAAAAAAAAAAAAAAAGGCAGTTTGAGTCAATTCTGCATTTTGTTCTTAATCAAAACTAGTTGTGTGCGTTTGCATTGATGATGAGCTCAGCACACAATGCTCCATATGGGCTTGGCTGCTGCCATTCAGCGAATGGCAGGAGCCACTGAAAAAGCTCCCTGGTTTTCAAAGATTTAGGGATGACTTTGTGAAAGTGTCATTTGTCACTGCCTTGTCCAGAATTGCAGAATGGCAGAGCCCGAATCTCACAGGCCAAAGCAGCACAGCAGCACTTACCTACAGAGGACCAGCAGGAAATAGGAAATAGGAAGCTTTTAATGGAACCCCAAAGGACTTTTTCTTCACGATTCTTTACCTGGATATTGCTCTTCCTCTTCAGATGTTACTCATTTTTCAGGCACACTATTATACGTAGTCTACCGTAAATAGGAATGCAAACAAGCTACGGCCCATTAACCTGGACACCTCTTTGCAATTCTGAAGTGTCTAAAACACTTGGAAACAACCCACTTTTACTGTTCCCCAGCTCAGAACCCCCGACACGGTAATTCCAGTCGAGTTACACCCCAGAGAGGGGGGGATCCACATTTTAGGACCAGCTCCCCAGTTTTGAGCTCATTAACAGCAGCCAGGAGGGACGCGGGGCATGGACTTGGCAGGGTTGTCCTGCAGAGCAGGGACAATCAGGAGGAACAGGGACAGTGGGTCTCACAGGCGTCCCTGGATGTGCTGTCATGAGTGGCTGGACAAGTTCTGCTCAGGAAGGATTTATTTCCCCTCATTTCGGCCTTGTGGCTGTGAGAGGCTTGTGAAACCTTTCACCTTCTTTCCCTGGAGCCATATACATTTTATGAGAAATTTAAGAATTACCTCTTATTAAAATGGGGATAGTGTAATTATCAATAAAAAGCAGATGTTATGGCATGACTAACGCTTGCAAATGTGTGTGCAGCGAGCCCAACGTGCCGGCACATCCAGACTTTTCACATCCAGACTTTTCACATCCAGACTTTTCACTGAGATAATAAAAATTGTCTTTGTCGAAACGAAGTGGCCAAGTCTCAAAGGTCTGAAGTCGCAGGGAAAGGCTCCACAAAAGGGCAGCTTTTGTGATCTCAGCAGCAAAATGTAATTCCAGGAGGCTGCGACAAGGACCCACTCCCCCTGGTCACCTTGACCGTGTCACGAGGGGTCTCCAAAGGTGTCCTGTTGAAACACCCGACTCGCTGCACTGAGAGCATCCTTCCCCTGCGGGCTGTAACGAGCCGTAATTAGTGAGCTCCCTGACACCTCCAGCACCTCTCAGGGGTCCACAACCCACCTGCAGCAGTCAAGATCATTCCCTTGGATCCCTCCCAAGTATTTCGGCAAGGCGCGCCGGGAGCGATCGGCGTAGGCTGACTTTTGAAACAGGAATGTGCAAATAGCATGGAAATGGAGTTCAACAAATCTGCTCAGGCGATCCCAGGGTTCACAAACTTCTGCTGAGCTCAGGATTTGCTCTCTCTTGCTTTCCTGAAAATGGCGTTTATTGCTCTCTACAACTGCCTGAGAGGAGGTTGTGGTGAAGTGAGGGTTGGCATCTTCTCCTTTGCGACTAGATATGGGAGAAGGGGAAATGGCCTCGGGGGGGTTCAAATTGGATATTTGGGAAAATTTCTTCACTGAAAGAGTGGTTAAACATTGGAACAGGCTGCCGAGGGAAGTGGTGAAGTCACCACCCCTGAAAGTGTTACAGAAACAAGCAGACATGGCACTTTGCAGTATGGGTTAGTGGGCATGGGGGTATTCTGTCAAAGGTTCGCCTTGATGATCTTGGAGATCTTTTCCAACCTGAACAATTCCATGATTCTGTTGCTTTTTGCCATAAAAAAATCTTTAGAGATGTGCTTGGTTTGCAAAAGAGTCTCAGGAGGAGCATCTGGACATCAGGGTGTGGGTTTAAATTTGGGGGCACAGGGGCATCTGTGCCTTGGCCAGGGGAGGCTGCAAGGGCAGCAGGAGCTGGAGGTGGGAGCTCAACATCCAAGGGGGCAGGAGGGCCTGGGACACCACAGCACCCATGGACTGGAGCTCAACCCTGTCTCCTCATCTTCCCATCCCAAGGTTTTGAGCCTGTGAGCCCTTCTCTGTCCCAAAACCCATGCCCTGCCCCAACACCAAGTGATTCAGGGTACACTGGAGGCAGCAGAGACCCCAGTGCTAATTTTTTCCTGGAGTTCCTCCCATATTCAGTCATTATTTCCTCTGCACACAAATTCCATATTTCAATTTGCAGGGGAAAAAAAAAATAAAAAAAAATATTCAAATCCTCAAACTATTCTTGGCCCTGTGGGAGTGTCAGCTCACTGGAGGAACTTCCAGCACTGTGCTGGGGTGTGCTGCAGGCTGGGGGGGGGGTTTGTTCCCATCAGTTTGTACCAGCATTAGCTCTGCCAGGCTGTGAAATGAAACTAAGACATACGCATAAGGCAGCCTTGACAGCAATTAGTTCTGGCAGAATCTCTGTGGTAATGAATTTCAATGATGCTGGGGTTTTGGGTGCCTGAACACTCCATTAGCTGCTGGTATATCGTACTCATGCAGCTGAGAAATCACATTATAATAAACCACTTTTTACTGCAGGCGGTAACCAGGATAATAAATGGGATGAATAATAAGATAGTCCATTCAAAATTGTTCCCGTGCTTCAGAGCTCTGAAATTTCGGTAAATAGATCAAATACTATGCAGGAATGAGTCTTATTCTGAATTTCTCCATTATCCAGGTATTTATGAGCATTTTTCGTGTATTGTCAGCAGAGCTGCTCCAATTTATTAAACTTGTCAGTTAAACTCTGAAATACATACATGTTGGTGCAGTAATAGCAAAACCCGTCTATGATTTAGCAAAAAAATGTTTTAAGTTTAAATGGAGGAAAATAGATGATAACTATTTCACTGTGAAATATCACTAAGACTGTCTGTTTCTGAATATTTGCAAGATATAGTCTTTTTTTAAAGTATGGAAAGACATGACACAGAAAATACCTTAAAAGGCAAAACAATACATGGCTTAGAAAATACCTTAAAAGGCACAGCTGAGAATTCCATGCTTTCTTCTGTGTTTATAAACCAGAAATTCATTATCATATGGGCAGATAATGGTAGAACAACTTCTTGCACAGTGATAGAACAAGGGGGAATGGTTTTAAACAAAAAAAAGGGGATGTTTAGGTTAGATGTTAGGGAGAAATTCTTTACTCAGAGGGTGGGCAGGCCCTGGCACAGGGTGCCCAGAGCAGCTGTGGTTGGACAGGGCTTGGAGCAACCTGGGCTGGTGGAAGGTGTCCCTGCCCATGGCAGGGGGTGGAATGGAATGATCTCTAACATCCCTTCCAACTCAAACCTTTCTATGATTCTAGGATGATGTCACAGTAAAATGCAATGTTCCTTATGAAAGTGAGAAAAATACATGAATCTGATGCTGTTTCTGCCAAAATGCATCCTTTTGAAGGTGTCACTTTGGCTGCTGGTTGCTTGGCTGGACGTCTGTCGAGCGGGCACCAGTGAGGGAGGAGGTGGAAGGTGCCGCCTGGTTTATCAGGGCTCATCTCAGCACGTCATTTTTACCTCCCTGGCAGGGATTAAAGCACCTGACGCTTCTTTAGGAAGAAGTCAGGCCATCCATGAGCATCCCAGTGCAGCCAGGATGGCCACAGGGCTGTCCTGGGGGCCAGCAAAGGGGCGGCTCTGCCAGGAGGAGGGG
>VWZG01006017.1:1799341-1817661 GCA_013396735.1 Grallaria varia | reverse complement strand
GGGGGTTGGGGTGGGTGGGCTGTTCCCCCACTGTGATGATGCCACCATGGAATGCCATCTCCATGGCAGCCAGAGACTGTCCCCGACACCGTTCCCTTCTTGGACTCTGCTGGAGAACCATAAAAGAGATCCTTTTTTCTCACCCTGGTGAACAGGTGGGTGGCACTTGTGTTCCCAAACAAGTAAATTCAGGCCCATTTGAATGAGACATTTGCAAGGTATCCTTAAAAGGCAAAAAACCTTAGAGACAGGGCTTTGGATAAGTAAAAAGCAGAAGAAAGTCAGTGTGGTTGGGGAATCAGCAGCACCAGAGCGCCAAGCAGCCAAGAGGCAGACAAATTTTCTAGTACAAAGGTATTTATGTGTGTTTATCTAGAACAGCAAGAGGATCTTTTCTTTTTTCCTATGAAGTAGTGTCTTGTAATAGTGATGGTCTGATAAATTAGCTTTTCAAATAAAGACAGACATAAAACTTGGGTTGATTTGAAACATCAAGTTCAAACTCTTTAAAAAACCTGACTTGCATCTGCCTGTTTTGGTTGCATGGAAGACTCAAAGAGAATATATCTGCAGGAGAGGAGGATTCTACAGATTTTTTTTTTTTTTTCAGGCTCCACCTAAATGTTAATGTTCTTCTTTTTCCAGAGCGCTCACCAGCACTGCTGATGTACCAAGATTTTCAGGAGACCATAAATCACCCTAAATAGCCTAAGCCTGTGGGAGTCCCTTTTCTTTGGCTTGGAATCTGCCAAGGCAGCTCATGAAAGCTGCTCTGAGTTTAACCTCAAATGAGATACAAACACTGTCTCTGTGGGCTGTGGTTTCACACAGCGCCAAACTAGTGGTCTATGAAAAATCAGGTAGCAGGGCACAGAGACTGAAGGTTGGTTTTCCAAGCTTTGCTCTTGCTGCTTTTCATCAACACGAAGAAAACACCGATTTTCATATTTGTCCTGTGTGAACTACTAAGGACTGCTTGAGAGTATAGGAACTGGCTTGGTATTTACATTGAAATGCTTACATGAGAAAGCATTTCAAGATTAAAAAGGAAAGAGCTGAGAGACAATGTGAGATCCCTGTGATGCTCAGTCTTCTGACTGGCCTCATCTGCCTCAGCAGTGGCCGAGGTCAGACCCTGCACGTGGAGCAACCAGGTTAACACTGGTGGTTGATTGTACTTGTGGCTCTTGCCCATTGACAGCAAAATTTTACTGTATTTGATTAAATACAAATTTGTTTCAGGACCTTCCGAGAGATGTGGACACAAGGGAAAAAACCACTTCCCCATCATCCAGCCCAGGACTCCTGGAGCATCCTGCTGACCACGGAGAGTCCCGAAGGCTTGGATTCCAACCTCCTGCTCTGCAATGACCAGCCATTCCCAGACTCCCTGTTGGTGGACCTTGCATACCTGCCCTACTACAGAACATCTCCCATCTGCATCAGCCCACCTTCCCTCCCTGCATCATCACACATCCTCACGGAAGCAGGAGAAAGCCCCAGTGAAAGCAAAGCTGCCACCAAGCAGGATGAGAAGGTGAGTCATTTAGCCACCTCCAGGGGCTATTTTCCATACTGCAGAACACATCAAGAGTTTCTTGGCCAACCACCTACAGATGGATTGCCTGTATGGTTAAATTGGGTTAAATACCTGCAAGTTAGGTGAGGTGAACTTCCCTTTGGTGTTTCTGAGAGGGGTAGGAAGGGAGGGACAGAGGTATTGCGAGGGAAACTTATGGACACCACGAACTGACCAATATGATCAAGGTAATGCCGTTTATTGTTGTGAAAACACCCCTTAAATAACCCCGATAGCTCACACACTGCACACACACTGCAAACCACCCTGGGACTGGTTAATACGAATAACACACAACTCTATTGGTGTAAAATAAAGTCCTTGTGACTTCTCTCTGTGCCGTTGTTTTTCAGTTCTTCTGCTGCAGTTTCTCTAAGTTTATATTCCTCTTCACTGTTGATCTCCACAGAGGCTTCTTACAAGCAGTTTTTCACTGCAATCTTAAAGGCCTGGCAGCAGAACTGCATCTAAAGCACTGAGGTCGCTCACATGTCCATTTTCTGCAAGAAGTTTCCCAACACAGAGGTGGGCACGTTTCACACCAAACTGTGCCTTAAAATCAGGCCCTCGGAGACAAAGCCATGACTTGTGCTCTGAAAACACGATGCAGGAGCAGAGCTGTCTGCAAGGAGGACAATACCTGAAACAACCAGTGGACCCCGGCCTGCTGCCGCGTGGGACACTTGGCTCTGATGGGACCTGTTCCCCCGCTCGGTGTCCCCAGAGGTTCCCAACGTGCCATCCTTCGAGCCCTTAGCTCTTGGTCCTGTACATGGGTTTTTTTCAGATCATCCTGCCAAGTTTGGAGTCGAGCAAGAGGGCGATTTCTTCTCGAACCAGTGAAAAGCCACCGTGCCAGCAGCTGCTGGGATCCAGCCCCTCCGAGCTGCGCCTGCCCGTGACCTCCTTGCCCAGAGGGCTCCCTCATCTGGACCAGCACCTTCCCTCCAGCGAGTACTTTCCGTACTACAGGACAGAGGGAAAGATCTGCACTGGCCCAGCTCAAGGACACGGGTCCTGCTCTGAGACAGAAAGGCTGGACCCCAAAGCGCGGGGACAAGAGGCACAGACAGGTTTTTGCAGTCTCAGTGCCAGCTGCTTGGTGTGCTGAGAAGAAAGCAGGGAGATTGAGAATGCAAACGTGAACGAGGAGCTCTTGAAAGCTATGGCGACATGAAAATCTGCATGAGTATGAAATAAAAGTATTCATAATCTCAAACAAAACAACAAGTGACTGTGTAGTAACAGAAAGAAGCAGAGCAGGACCTGACTGATCAACTTCACTCTAGAGGTGAGGAAGAGAAGTGTTTTTCTGAGGCTAATCCCAAAGGAGAGATGCTCACTCGAGGGATGTGCAGCTATGGGAAATGGCCAATGGGAAAAAAAAAAAGAAAAGAAAAAAAAAAGAATTATTTAAATCTAAGCTGCTTGGAGGAATTAAGCAGAGACATAATTTCCAGTAGGGATTGAGAAATACATTTCCTTTCCTCCCCTCTACAATCCTTCCATTGTTTTACTGGCATGTGTTAGACCTGGTTACTGTGCACAACAGCCATACCCAGGAGAAAAAAAATAATTATTTAAATTCTTTGTCAATATGATTTTTTGAACACATTTCCATTATGTCTGTCTTCATTTCACTTGCACAGTCAGTAATGAAAACCCTCTGATTACTTTAATATGTGCAACTATGAGATTCTATAAACATCAGTTTTGACTCTGGAAAACTGGGAAACAGCATCCAGAAACAATTTGGCTTTGGTGAAACTTGACTGATTTACACCAGATGAGGATCTGACCAAAAAAAGCTCAGCTCGGTGGTTTCTTTGCAGTTGTGAAATCTTGCAATGTCCTCTCCTTACTGCCAACTCTGTCACCTCTTGGAGACCCCACACGAGTCGCTGCGACACGGCTCTTTCCCACCCCTGTGCTGGGCACAGGCTGTTTCTGCTCGAAACACTCGAGGTTACTCCGAGCGTTTGGTAAACCCTGGAGTGCTTCTGTAATGATCACGCACTGCTTTGAGGGTGTATCCATGGGCTGTGTGTAAATCTGTTTTCTCTTAAGGGTCAAAGGGCAAAACGCATCGTATTTAGCTCTTCCACCTCTCCAGAGGTGGACCAGTTTTCCCCGTGCTAAATGTTACACCTAGACCAGGGATCCTACAGCCACGCAAGGTGCAGGAGAGTTTGGATCATCATTTCTGCCCGTACTGCACTTTTGTGGGTTTGTCCAGATGGGAAGGGATTTGGGCTGGATGCTGGAAACCAGCAGAGCCCCCAGACTGAAGCTTTGATCCCAGTCTCTCTGGGACTACTCAGGAGCAAGTGGTGCCTCACCTCTGGGTTTTTAAAAAACCTGGGGTCAGCCAAACTGGTAAAAATTCATCCCAACGTCCATACACAGCTGCCCCAGCTGGAAACAGGAATGTTTTCTGCATCCCCACAGCACCTCGGTGCCATCCTGCCACCTTCTCACTGCAAAACAAGACGAGTCAGACTCCGGATGAACTGAAGTCAGACTGTAGGAAACAGCTTCTGGTTTTAAGCACCACGTGTTGGGCACGGTGAAGGAAAGCCATGCGAAACAGAAGGGGATTATCCAAACTCCAGGGATCAGGCAGAGGAGGGAAGGAATTCTGACTGAAAAGCAGTGGTGTGGTTTGCTGTGAGAATATTAAATTCACCATTTCCATAAATTTGATATATTAAAATAGTTTAAACTGTGCAGCAACAAATCCACAAATCTGCCTGACTTTTAGACAGAAAAGAGCTGCTTTCTATTGTCTCTACTCGATAATTTATGGGAACATCAGAAATCAAGGATTTGGGAGATGAAAATATTACAAGCTTTATGCTTATGGATCAGAGAAGCCTAATTTTAACCGAAAGCTGGCAAATATCTTATCATATGCTGCCATCTTGAAATTGGAGCTGACCGAAACTCATTATTTTAATGTATTTTCCATACAGCCTTGCTCAGAGGTAAAAAGGAGAGGCTGGAGGGCAGTGTTAGGAGCTTCTGTGTTTCTCTCTAAGGTTTGTGCTGCTTTATTACTTTTCCACACAGTGAACATCCTGTGCACAGGCAGCAAAGGATTTTTCTCAAGCTGCTCTGTGGATCAGATTGCTGCCTGAGCGAGGACACCATGTACCCTCCCTCCAAGAGAGATCCTAGTGAGCCCAAAATAACAGTTTGGTTCAGTCTTGTGCACTGATAATATATTTCCTTTCATCTCTCTATTTGAAAAATCCATAATTATTGCTCTAAACCTTCAGTACTTCAAAACTAGCAGCCCTCTGGAGTTCGGAAAACAATCTGCAATTACTTTGATGCTTGCTGTGCAGTCGTCATTGATCCCCTTTAAGCTTTTAATCTCAGGAATTCACAAACTTAATTCATAAAACAAACCAAACAAACCACAGCGAAATGTCCCCTTTAGTAACAAAAGTGGTGATGACTGGAGATGTCTCTGGGGGTTTCTTATAACGCAGGGTCCTCTTTCTCAACAGCTGATGTCAGATTTCATTGGGAAAGGGGGCAAAGGACTTAGTCACACTGTTTGTTAATCTGTGTACCCCCAAGGAAAAACCTACTTTAAAGTCAATAAAACAACTCCCAGAGACATAGCAGGGCATGGAATTTGTCTCTGAAATCAGGTACAAGAGTCTTCCTTCAGTGAAACATTTCGGGCCTTAAGATCTAGACCCAAAGATACCTAAAATCGGTGAGAAACCTGCCTCAGCCTCAGGAAGGGGGAGCTTTGGCCTCCAATCTCCCTACCTGGGGCAGAGCAGCAGGCTGAAATATTCCTTTTATAAACCTGAACAGCATCAAACGCTGGTTTAGGGAGCAAATGAGCTTCCCAGTGTCTAAATATATTGGTGTGCACGCTGCCCCGAGGACTGTGGTTAGCTGGGCTCTCCTTTCTCTCCCAAAGCCTCATTGTGTCCGTGGATATGACTTCATAACTTAACTTTGAACTCTCCGAAAGCAGAAAGGAAGCTTTTGGCACGTTGCCTTTATCAGGGAGCAGCAGAACCCGGCATTACACAGAGAAGCTTCACCAGGTCCCTGCCCAGCAACGTGATGGGGAGGAATGGAATGGAGTCATTGATGTGAAACAGCTTGGCTCCCTTTGTGAGCTGCATTGCTGGGCAGCGAGTGGAGAACACCTCGAATGGACCCCCTCCATGCAAATCCCAGCAGAGCTGGAGTGCTGGGAATGCCCAGGGATGGGGGTTCACCCAGCTCTCCTGCTGGGACAGACCCAGCCGGGGTTCTCTGTTTTGCCAGTGCGATTTCGGGAGCGCACCAGAGACGAGGAACCACGTCCTGCAGAGCAGGGATGGGCTGGAGGCAGTGCCTGAGGGCTGTGCTGCATTGCAAGGGACACTTATGGACACCACGAACTGACCAATATGATCAAGGCAATGCCGTTTATTGTTGTGAAAACACCCCTTAAATAACTCCGATAGCTCACACACTGCACACACACTGCAAACCACCCTGGGGCTGGTTAATGCGAATAACACACAACTCTGCTGGTGTAAAATAAAGTCCTTGTGGTCTCTCTCTGTGCTGTGGTTTTTCAACCTTCTGCTGCAGCTTCTCTAAGTTTACATTCTTCTTCACTGTTGATCTCCACAGAGGCTTCTTACAGGTAGCTTCTCACTGCAGTCTTAAAGGCCCTGCAGCATAACTGCATCTAAAATTGCAGGGTCACTCACATGCCCATTTTCTGCAAGAAATTTCCCAACAGTGCTGGGTGCTGCTCCTGAGCAGGAACATGTGGAAACACGGAGGAGAGAGGGATGCAAGCTCCAGGGATCCACAGGGAAGCCAGGCACACAGGAGGGAGGCAGCTGTGCTTCTGCCACCCCTGGACCCTCGAACGCATTCCATTACTCTGTCCTGACACACAGGTGTGGATCTGGATCCACCCAGAGCTACATCCTAATGCTCACCAGAAGGAGTGTGTTTGGACCCCAGTGAGGCGCCTGCCCAGAGCAACGTTCCCCAAAACACGAAGAGAAAAGCCAGAGTGGGATGAAGGCACAGGCTGGACCTGGGTGCAATCCTTTCTCGGATACAGGTGGGAAGGGATGAGGGGAGAGCAAACAGCCCACTGAGCTGCGTCATCCCCCATAAATCCGTCTGTCCCCACCCCAGTGCTACCAGTCCTCCTTAACTCCCTCCCGGTTCCCAGGCTGCTGGGGACACAAAAGCCTTCCCCAGGAACAGCAGTGATGGGATTTGCAGGTGTGGGGAGGCAGGAACGCCAGCACCTGATCCAAGTTACACAGTCTTTGGCTTCTGCAGCGATCATTAGAGTCTCCCACGTGGAAAAATGCACATGCTACGTATTTTAGTCGGCAGCCTTTTATCAGGGCCGGTGTCCTTGGGCTGGTTCCTGCTCCCGATAAGTGTCAACAGGGAAATGCATTCCCCAAGGACAGCCGTGAGTCAGGATCACCCGAGCTGTGGGCTCCTGCAAACTCGGCTTGGAAATACCCCACGCCATGCAGGGAAAGGACTGAGCACCCACCTCTGGGCACCAGGTACAGCTTCTGTGCTGGGCAGTGACTGGGCACTGGACCAGGCTGCCCAGAGAGGCTGTGGAGTCTCCTTCCTTGGGAATGCCCAAAAGCCACCTGGACACAATCCTGAGGAATGTGGTCCAGGGGATCCTGCCTGAGCACGAGGTTGGACTAGTGGAGTTCCAGCAGTCCCTTCCCACCTGAGCCATTCCTTTATTCCTGGGCATCAGTCACCATGGTGGGTGCAGAACCTTCAGGGCCATTGCCTGTGGTCTGGGGGAAGCTGGGACACCTTCTCGTGCTGTTAGCTGAGAAAAAGATAATGCCAAAGCCTAGGGTGGCACACGGCTGCCTCTGCTGCAATTGCACCAAGGAATGAGCACACTCCGTGGTGGCTTCTGCCGAGCCAAATTCCCAAAGGCCAGCAGATAAAATGGAAATTCTTGCTGAAGGCAGAGCTGAAGGAAACTGGCACCCCAAGCAGTGCAAAGGGAGTGTGGTGGAGAGCAAAGAGTTCAGCTTGCCTGGCTGACCAGAGCTGTGAAAATGGACCCCAACCTGCGTGAGAGGAGGCAGTGGACTCCTTCCCACCGGGAAACTCTGCAATGGCTGGGACATCAAACCCCCAACACAATATAAACCTGAACAATAGGGTCTGACAGCTGCAGGGTGTTTGAACAATGCCTCAGATGGGGGAACTTGTGAACTCCTCTCTATCCCGCCGGAGCACGGGAGTTGCAGCTTTTCCTGATTCCTGTGGCTGGATTTCCCCTGGACACTGGAATCCCATCAGTGAAGGGAAGCAGAGGGAATCACCCAGCAACACCAGGACAGCAGTTGCACCTGCACCTCCTTAAACCAGAGGTTGTGCCCTGGACCTTCGTGGTCCCATCACACCCTTCCAGGGACCCCCCACCCCCCCACAGCTCCCTAAATGTGTCCCCCCGGGAGCAGTGTGCTGATTGCTTCCTTTGAAGTGCTCGTTCTCTCGTGGCACCCTCACAAATGGGTGCTCTGGGTCAAGGCGATGGGGTCTCATTCCAAGCAGCTGCCCCGTTAGCACCTGATGTTGGCTAATAATAATGATTAATGAATCTTAATCTTTCTGTCACAATTCCCTTTCATTAATATTTATATCTGGCAGATGTACCCCCAAGGGGAAACTTGAGCTGCTAAGTATTAGTCTGCTATGTACAGCTGGTATTTTCTCCAGAAACTTTGAGGACATTTTTCTAAACAGCATATTATATGCAATTTTATTTCCAATTGTTAATGTTGTCATGTGTCAGCACAGAGAAGAATGTTTATTTTAGGCCTTCTTATTTGATAAAATAAAATTAAAAACCCACTCTCTTAAATACCAACATTTTCAGGAAAAAAAGAATCTGGTGTAAAGGAATGATTGCACACTTAACAAGTGGCACTATCACAGAGGTCAGGCTCAGCCATGGAAGCACCACTGAGCCTCCTCATTACAACAGGATGTAATTCAAGGCATCTTTAGCAGTCAATGAGTATAAACGTATGCCATTTTCCAGTTGGATGTATGTGTTCAGCTGCTAAAAAAAAAGTCTTGTGAAGCACTTTTGGAAGCATAAACATTCAATTAAATGATCTAAGTTGAGTCCTTATAATTGGGCTGAAGTCTGTTTATAACTAATTCATAATATAGCAGCATTAGCTGAATGATTAATTGGTAATTACTCTATGAAAACAAATTAATCACAGTGTTTCCCAAATCATGATCCTCTCCCTACACCATTGCAAACCATTTGGCTCCAGTCCTTGGTTGTCTTGATTTATTTCGAGTTATCCATCGACATCCTGGTTATTAAATTTGGAGGAATCTCCTCCCAGCTCTCAGCAATGCACTTTCAGCTGCAGCAACAGGCAGCATCAAAAGCATTTCCCATTTTTTTACCATTTTATTACCCTCCCCAGACATGCCTGAACCTTGGCTGGCTGGATCTGATTTCTTTGACGGGGCTCTCACTTGAAAGAAGGAACGTGACTCTTGCGATTATGTTCGTGTAAAGACCAAGAAAATGGGCAGACGAGGATGTGAAACACCATCAGCCTTTGTGTCTGAGACATTCCTCAGCCCACAGAGCCTTCCACCTCACAGTTTCCAAAATGATTCGTTAAACCATGCGGGCACAGGGAAAGCACGAACAGGTTGTATGCAAAAAAAAATCCCAACCCCCCCAAAAAACAGCAATAAAATATCTGCCTCCACAGTTGTGAGCTTTCTTCAGGAATTGATGGGAATGGCCTCGTGTCTGGGAAACAGGGCTCACCATGTCCAGTCCAGGGAGGGACACCTGAGCTCACCCACTGGAGGGCTCTGGGGACAGCAATGGGCATGGGAGGAGCTTCACAGTCAAAACAGCCTTAAAATAGAATAATAGAATCAATCCAACCACTAACCAGCACTGCCAAGCCCACCACTAAACCATGTCTAAGTGTCACATCTACATGTCTCTCAAATCCCTCAGGGTTGGTGACTCTGCCACTTCCCAGGGAGGCCAATGCAGCTTCCAGGCTGGGGTCACTCCGACTGAAGAAAGCAGCAAGCAGCTGGGGGCTGATAAGACAAGCTGAAAGTTTCTCCTTGCCTTCATGAACAGCACGTTTGGACTGGTTTTTATTTGACTCTTCACAGTTTTTCCACTGAGCAACCTCAGTGGATGGAGTGGGATAAACCTGGGACAATTTGGTAACAAGTCTTCTGACGTTCATTCCAAGTCCGACACTGGGAGCGTTTTTCTCCCTCCTGTCTTTCTTTGCTGCCTTTTTACAATCAAAATGCTGTGGTCTGAGAGGCAGGGCTGGTGGGCTGGGCACCACTTGGCCTGTTGGGAGGGTGCTGAGCCTGGAAACAAGAGTTTTCTGCCTCCTCCCTGCACAGCCCCAGCCTGCCCTTGCAGGACCCTCACTCTCCAGTGCCTATTTCTCCCCACATCCTCACACAACAACAGTTAACAAAAATTCCACCAGCTTTCAACTGACTCCTCTGATGTTGCTCGTCTTGGTAGGAATAGGCAGAAAGGCAGAAAAAATGATGCTGAACTGTTATTTAAAAACAAACAAACAAACAAAAACCAACCCAGGAAACCTGAGCGGGTAAAAATATTCCATCTGTAAAAATGTCACAGTCTCAACTTGAAAGGGCACCACCGCCTTTGGCCCTCTCAGACCAGTCTGTCGGCTGCATCTGTTATCTGGCACCGGCGTGTTCTCGCTGAATGGAAAATAATTGCGTAGGTGATGAGCCAAATGCTGAAAATCGCGGCCCTCAAGGTGGTCTGGAGGCACGGGAGAGCTGCAGCAGCTTCACTAGAGAGGCAGGATTAGAGGAAACCCGAGAGGAACCAGGAGCAAAACCATGGCAGGAATTTTAATGGAAGAAAACAGCTTTTTAAACCATTGTGGAGCTGATGATGAGCAAGGCATATGCATTTAATGCTGAAATGAAATGGATTTAAAAGCCATCAGAAAAAAATTATGTCAGCTGCTGAGTGTTGTGAAAGCTGCTCAGGATGTCCCCTGGCTGGGAGGGCTCATGGTCCCCACCATCACCTGCCACCCACAGCCGTGGCCTCATCCCTGCCCCATCCCCGTGTCCCCTGCAAGCACCACAGTGAGTCCTGTGCTTCCCTGCACTAGGGGAGAGCAAAGCAAAGGGCAGGAGGCAGCATTTGGTAGTGGGAGCACAGCCTGGTTTTATCATTATTTAGGGCAAGAAGCTGCCTCTGGAAACAGAAAATGGAAGTTTAGAATCAGAGCAAAGGGGTGGATTACTGACTCCTGAGATGCGATGCTGCAGCCCTCGGCCCCGGGGGTGGCACTGACACAGCCTAACTGGGCCTGGACTGTTCCCCACGAACAAACGGCACATTTTTATGTTGGTAAAACAAATATCTACTGGTGGTGTCACTGGTAATGGAATTAAAATGTTGGGAAGGGACAGAGATCCTTAGGATGACAATAAAGGAGTATTTCTATGCTTCATCAGTACAGGGAGGCTATACCGATGGTTTTGCCATCATTGGATTAAAAAGAAATAGGGATATTCATCCTTTCTCCACAGCAAGGAAAATACAACTTGTGTGAAGCTCTTTGATCCTTCCTGCCCAGCTCCAAGAAATCAACCTGGGCTCACCAACCCCCCCTTCTCTGGCTTTATACCCCTCAAGCCCACTGGTCCGGAGACACCCAGACCCAGACAGGAGCTGCAAGACCCTGCTGTGCTCCATTTGGAACCTGGACAGTGTTTTTTCCAAGGTACCAACTCAAGGCATCCAGGTGGGATGAGCAAACAGGACACAGATTTTCTCTGCCATATTCAATTAAAGTCTTCAGGTGGGGTCGTAGCATTTGGGTCTGTGCAGAGCCTGGACTGACATCCCAACAGGAAAATCCTTTACTCTCCCCCTGAACACACTGAGTGCTCTGTACTGCAGGTTAACAGCACCCTCTGCAGCCACCCCGGCAGGCAAGGCTGGGACAAAACCCTCCGAGAAGCATTTCAATCCATCTTCCCCTGTAAATGGAAACTGCTATTTTTGGCTTCTCGTTAATTTAAGAGAAACTTGCAGTTGTGTTGTCAGCTCGATGTAAAGCACTTCAGTCCTTCATGCCTGTCTGGTAGATCCAGGATTCAGCTGAGGCTCATCCATGACAAGACCAGGATGCTCCAGCAGCATTGGACCATGACCAAAGCATCCTGGAGCAAAGTCAGCTATGGCAATCAGTACTTTAAAGATCCAGGCAAACTCTGAAATATTAAATTTCCTTTGATAGTGCCTGCTTGGAAACAAACTGATAAAGTATTCCAGTTAACCACAAGCAAATAAACTGTTGTTTTGCAGGGTGTAGGAAATCTGCTCTCCTAAAAAAAAGGATAAGATGACTCCATGTGTTACAATTCGGGATTCAGGCGATTTTATATGATTGTATAAAGCTGGAAAAATCTTTAGCTGCCAGGCTAAGAGAGACTCTCCCTTAGCTGAGCAATGACTAAAACATTTATTTCTCTTCCCCGGTGCCTTGGGAGGGCTCTGTGTGTGTCCCACAGCGACTGGTGCACGGAAGGGGGAGCAAAGCAGAGCTCTGGAGGGAGGGCAGGCAGAGAACTGCCCCAAACCCACCGCCCAGAGGCCTTTCTAGGCTGGGTAGTTTATCCCATCTCCTTTTGGTGGCACTGTCTGCCCAAATATTCCCAAGCATCAGCTGGAGGTTGAAACTCCTCCTTGGAGGGGTCTGGCTTCCTCCGGGTACCAAAATCCAGCCTCTGGTGCTGTGAGAAATGTATTGTGGAAAATTATTCCTGCTGCTTTCACAGGTTTTGGAGAGAAGATGCAATGAGGGAATTATTCAGCGTTGCACTGGGACAAATATCTGCTGGAGGTTTAGTCCGTAACTTCCTCTCAGAATGGTCGTACTGATGGGACATCTGGAATGACAGCAAGGATGCACAGGAATGGGACGTGGGCAAAAATAACACATTCTGAAGGATAAGCATTTCCTTGAGCTTTGGGTAAACACCTCAAGAGCACTGCTCAGACCAGGTCTGGGCTCTGCTCCGAGGACTTCTGGAGCAAAAAGCACCTGCACAACGACCCAGCTCCTGCTGTAAAGCCCACCAGCCTTAGACACGTGGAGCCCAGTGTGGGACAGGGGTGCTGAGACATCTCTGTGCCCCATGGCAGCACCAAAAGCCAGCAGGAGATGGTGCCAGGTGGGACAGTGACCCTTTGGGGTCTGCTGAGACCCAACCACCTGCGTGTCAGGGTGACCACGGGTGAAGAGCAGCTGCATTTGCCAGCATTGCTGTGGCTTTATTCTTTGAAACACTTGTCCCAGCTCTCTTAGAGCTCAGCAGAGGGCCTGGCTCTTTTCTCCAGAACATTTGCTTTAGCCAGGAAATGGGCAGCTCTTGATCTGCTCGCCCCTCAGTGGGCACCAGGGCGGGTCCCACCCTTGCCCAGGTGAGAAGGGCCACACACAGGCACTGGTTCCTGAGGCATTTCTCATCTTCAGTAGCTCAAGGAGCCAAAATGCACAAGGACACCTCCAGCCCCAGCTGAAGGTGCAGCAATCTCCTCCAGCCTCACTGATCTTCCAGGAGCCTCCAGAGGGACCTTCCCAGAGTCCTGCTTGTAATGCCAGGTAACTGCCATGAAGAGGTTTGCAAAGGATAAACTCACAACCATCAGGATACCTTCAGCAGACCCAAGGCTCTGCTCCCCCTTTTCCAGTCTTCACTCTGCTGATTTTTTCCATCCCGGCCCTTCTCAGCTGCTGTCTTGATTTTTCCTTTCACCACAGCAAGGATGAACACCAAATTCTTCCTATAGAATCCACAGTGAGTTAATGGAGCTTAAATAGGACATTGTGAGCAAGGAAGGAGTGAGACTGAACACGAACAAAGGATGCTTCTCCATTAACACAAATGAGAAACTGTCTCACTGGGCTCATTTAATCAAATTGTTGCCCACAAAGCAGTGGTGTTTGCTTCTCTCATGTAAATTTTCCTGCAGCTTTCGAGCACCCTGATTAGTATTTGCAGCTTTGAGGATCTCCATTTAACTGTCCTGTTTGCCATTCTTCTTCCCGGTGTTATTGATTGCAGAGATGTTTCCATGCAAATAGGGTGTTCATCTTGGAAAATTAGCCTGCTCCTCTTTCCCCCATGAGGAGTTTCTACCCCAGCACAGCTGGGCCTGGCAACCTAAAAAAAAATCCCTTTCCTGCAATGGTATAATTGTAAAAAAGGTGGAAGGATGTTTGGAGGGGTAAACACAGAGGAAACTTTTTAACTGAAGACAATCATAAAGGCACACATTCAACTCACAACGTTTAAACCAAATTTTAGGGCTAAAATACTTTAATTACCCACAATTACTGAGATTTTCAAGGCAATTTAAAAAAAAGGGATGGGAGCAGGGGGCGTGAGTCACAGCTGGCTGTCTCCTCCTAACAGGGCAGAGAAAAACACCTTTTCTGCCATACTGGAGCTGGCTTTCACAGCACTGCTCTGCTCTCAGCCTCAAGCATGTCCCTGCTGAGCTGGCTCATCTCGGCCAAAACCTCCTCAGCTTGTGGGAGGATCAGCCTTGCCTGGCTGGGAGTGTGACTGCAGCTCACCGGGCTCCAGGTACTGCTGCTGTCCAGGAGCTGGGGCAGAGGAAGACCTTGGTGTGGCAGACAGGGCTGCTCATGGAAGCAAAAGTGTTGGATGGTGCTTGGGAGCTGCTTGTGGAATGCTTGTCCTGACTGCTGGCTGGTGCTCAGGGGATAGGACAGACGGAGCTGGGGAATGTCCTGGTCTTCCAGGACGAGGGCAGCCCATCCCGGGAGGTCTGTTCAGCACCATGGAACAGCATCAGCCAGGTCTTGCCTGGTGGTCTGGAGATGTATCTTCTCATGGGACAGCAGCTTCTTCAGGCATTTGTCAGAGGTGTTCCCTAGATGAAAAAAAATTAATAGATAGATAGAGATATAGCTTAGATATAGATATAGATATAGATATAGGTGATGAAAAGACCAGAAGGGTCCCATCACTGCCTAATTCTCCCTGCAATACTGCTCTTCCAGTAAAACCTGCCCAGGTCCTGGGCAAGGAATGGCAGAGAAGAGCTGTGCAGTTTCATAGCAGGGCCCTCCATGCCTGTTTCTGGTGTTTTTGTAGCCTCGAATTCATCTTCCACACACATTCCTGCAGAGCAGGCACTCATGTTTTGCTGCCCACAGAAACAGGCTTCTTTGGTAGCTCCTGGAGGGGAAAACTATTTCTGCTATGCGGCCCCTGACATGTCTTCCCCCAGAAGGGTGGATCTGTCTCCTTGCTGTAGCCATGAAGTTGACCTCTTGTCACTACTCACACATTGCTTCAGGCTGTTTGTACATTGCTTTCTAATTTACTGAGCTCTGCTCCTGCGACTCAGCCCCTTGAAGAGACACCAAGCATTAGATGCTGCTGAGCAGTGACTCTGGCTGCAGCAGAGAGGTTCAACGTCATTTAACTTGTATCCTGTACAGCAGCTCAAGTCATTATGTGTCACTAAGAGGTTAATGTTTAAAGGGACTTTATCCCTGGCTCAGCTGTATTTCCAGTGAGATGCATCCCAGCCCAGAAAATGTTTACAGATGGATAGGAAATTCATAATCCCTCTTTATCTCTAACATACCCTGTCTCTGCTAAGTTGAGTCTTTAATTCCCAGAGCGGTTCAGTGTGGATCTACCATGAGTTTCTGAGCCTGCCCCCGGTTCCTGTACTACAATGCTCTCCCAGAGAAAATATAAAGCTCTGGGTGTGACAGGGGGAAATTCCTTCCCTTTTATCAGTGGCATTATAAGCCTGTTGTGGATGGGAAGTAAACTGGTCAAAGCAATGTGGTACTGTGAAGAACAATGGTTTGTCATCGAGGAGGAGGCAGAATCAAGAGCGTTCAGATGACACAATTGCCCTGTTTCCCCCTCTTGGCAGGAGGAAGAGGATTCCTCATCCATAATCCAAACCACACTCATCTTCTTCTGCCCAGCACTCGAGAGTGGCTGCAAGCCCAGGCTGGGATTCAGAACAGCAGAAAGGATGGATCCCTTCCCAGTTTTCCATACGGCACTGCTGCCTGTCACCGGCAAAAGGAGATCCCCTGGCAGCTGGGGGATGCAGAGCTCTCAACAAACAGACTGCCCTCCATACTGCCGGGTGGAGACAAGAGCAAGGAGCCTCTCAGCCCATGGGCAGCATGTGACACCGTGCTGGAAAGGACATTTCAGTGCAAAGATGCCCCTGCTGGTGCCACTGCCCCAAAGTAGCTTTGCTTCCGTGGCTCCACCTCACTCCAGCATAACAGCAGTTTGGCAAAATTGTGGAATCACAGAATCCTAGAATGGTTTGGGTTGGAAGGGACCTCAAAGATTCCAACCTGTTTTCCACCAGACCAGAACCCCTCAGAGCAGCAGCAGCAGCAGGAGCAGCAGCATCTCAGGTTCACCTGGGCATAACCAGAGAGGTGCTGCCGCCCGCCTGGAAACAGCTCCCCTGCTCCCACTCCACAGCTGGATAGACAGAAAGGATAAACTCTCTTTTGGAGCTGCAGCCACCACACTTTAGGGGCAAACCCACCCTCCCAGCCCACAGAGGAGCAAGGCACTGGGTCAACAGGGCCACCCCAAACTTGCACAGGGGTCCTTGCCCATGTTGGGCTGATCTATAGGTTTGTGGGCACTGCCACGATCAGCCGAAGGCAAGAGCCACGAGTGTCCTGGACCATTCTGTGTGCCCTCGGGGACATCTCTGCTCATCCCTGTCCCTCCCAGCCTCTCTGGCTCCCTCCTCTAGGCTGGGAGCTGTTTATAGTAAACTCTCCCCAAGTGTTGGTTTCAATTCCTGTTTCAGCACTGCACAGAGCCCATGTCCAGTATTCCCCCTGACTTAGCAGATGTTCTGAATTTGGCATGGAAATGTGTTCTTCACAGTTAAAGAGAATTCATGATTAATGCTGCCTATCTGAATAATTACCTCATTCAGCCAGCTTTTCTTCTGGCTTTGCAAGAACACATGCATGAAAAATGAGGATGATAACCTTTTTCTGTGTTACTTTATTTGTGGAATAACATTTCTTCAAAAAAAGGAGAAAGAAAATTTATTGGAGAAAACAACTGACAAGTTTTCACAGTGCTTGTGCACACATGTTCCCTCCAACATTTATACAGGACCATGGTCCCACCCAAAATCCATTAGAGACCCGGTGCTTGAGGAAAACTCTCCTCATGAAGAATGCACATTGTTATATGTATTGAAAAATCTAAAGTTTCAGGTGTAGATTATCTGAGCTGATAACCATGCAGGCAATATCGAATTTCTATAAACAATTTCTAGACAAAAGCCCCTTTCAAGCCAACTCGGTGATAAGGTTTCCTGTGTAAAAGTGCATGCACATAAGGGAACAGTGTTTTAAGTTAGTTTTGTGGAATATATTAACTTATCAGTGGAAATTAAAATATCATTTATTTAAGGAAACAATTTAAATATTTCAGCCAGAATTTTGGCATTCAGGATTTCTTGCTCATGAACCACTAGTGTATGTGGTTACCAGAATATGCAAACAAAATACATTTCAACAAAACCCAGCCTCGTATCCCGCAAAGACAATGTAGCAAACCTGATGCCAACCTTTTTAGAAAGCCTCCGAAGCTGATCCAAGGACCTGCTGTCTGAAGAAATTTGGTCTAGACAGAACAAAATTCGCTTTGGGCTGTCGTAGAAACCACAGCCAGGTTTGCTATTTGAAGGTGCCACATGGGAGGGCACAACAGCCAGGCTGGGCTCAAGCTCAGGTGTTCGCCCTTCGATAAAGGCAGCCCAGCCCTCCGCGTTAATCGGAAAACTCGTGTTAGGAATTCCCAGAAAAGGGGTTGAGATCAAAACTGAAAGTGTCTTTATGCTGCCCTGCCTGGTCCTTCCCTATCGCTTGTGGTCCTGCTGCACAATTCGAAGACTTTAAACAAAAATAACTGAGGGGGGTAAAAAGGAGCATCTCGGCTGGAAAGGGAATAAAACAGAACTGGGGGTTTGGCTCTGGGAAAGACAGGATGGAAGGAGAAGCGGGTCATAGATGTGTGAGAAAATTGTGAATGCTATGTACAAGGAATGGGGTAGGGAGCAAGTTTTTGTTGCTTGCCAAAATACAGAAATTGGGAGTATCTGGGGGAAAGATGATACAGAAATTGCGGGTATCTCCTGAAAAGATAACACAGAAATTGGGGGTCTCTCCGGAAAAGATAATACAGAAATTGGGGGTCTCTCCGGAAAAGATGATACAGAAATTGCGGGTATCTCCTGAAAAGGTAACACAGAAATTGGAGGTATCTCCGGGAAGGATAATACAGAAATTGGTACACAAATTGGGGGTATCTCCTGAAACGACGAGGCAGTGCGACTTCAACGGGGCAAAAAGAGATGTTCTTCAGTTGATTTTGGCTGTTGCGCTCTTTACCTCCGGCCTCGCATCTTTCGTTTGCGGGTTTCCGCGCCGCTCCCGCAGCGCAGGGGTTTTGCCGTGCCCGGTCCCCCGCCTCCCGGCCGGGCGCCCATGCCGCTCCTCCCGCCCCTCGCCGCGCCCGCGCCCGGCGCTCCGAGCATCGCTCGCCGCTGCCCCCGCCGCGCCCCCCGGGCCCTGCGCGACCCTCC